>JAHQIW010002140.1:0-221137 GCA_019055375.1 Parelaphostrongylus tenuis | reverse complement strand
CTGTAGTTTATCGATAGCTTAAATCAAGTGAATTTTAGTGGCATGTTCAATTTCTCAATTAGCTTGTTTTTGGCGCCGTATCAGTCAAATATGATTTTGTCTCTCATTCGAAGATTTCTCACTGGATGAAAGCTTTGCTGTAATGGGCTTTTTAATCGTTAGAATAGAGAAAATCTTTCCAATTATAATGGTATAATTTGGCTTTCAGAAAGGACTTCTTCGAGCTTTGTAACGACCGAAAGGACATTGGGTTTCACACTCAGTGTGCACTTCTAGTCGGCTATGGTGCGAAACACAGAGCTCTAAGAAGTTCCTTCTAAAGAGCAAACATATCGTGTTGATCAGAAAGGTCTCTATCTAGTTGTTGAAATTTCGTTATAAAAACTTTTTTCAGGGCGAGAAATCTTCGAATGTGAAACAAAATCCCGTTTTCTCTGGTACGGCGTTAAAAGCAAGCAATATGAGAAATAAAATATGTTTTAAAACTCACTTGATTTAAGCTACCAGATAATCATAGCCTCAAGTGGCGCCGTCATAATAGAACAGTACCGAGAAATGCGGCAGGATTCTAGAAAACATCGCTCTGTTCTATCATATCACTGAGCAGTTTTATTTGAATCGTATCTTAGTTTTTCTAGTTATACAGATCCTAATGCTTCTAACATTCACTTCGTTTTTTTTTTCTTCATGAACGACGTATAAATTTGGCTGTGTACATCTCCCTGCAATCTTGAAGAGTAACGAGCACCGGGGTACTCCGTAGGATGTTACTTATTGTTTACTGAAGGTGTTGAGGAGAGGGTGGAGTCAACCCCGCGTCGGACCGCTTCGTGAATCACAACCACTCGACCACATCCCCCTTAGTTATCGGTAGAAGTAAGAAAATGTGCCGTTGAAAGCTCTGTTTATAGAAATACTTGTAATTTCTAGTGTTTTTACTGCTTTTTTTGCAGTGTTGTGATGACTCGTATATACCTAAGAGAATTGAGTGGTGAGCAAAAACACGACCTCAGACGGGAGTCGAACCATATCATCATAATACTGCGAAAAATGCAGTAAAAACACTAAAAATCACGAGTATTACTAGTCACAATGGCTGACAGCTTAACTGGTTTTATAGAGGGAAATCGTATATCCGATCAAACCTGTTGAAGGATGGTGGCTAGCAGCTATCATAGAGATACTGAAGAATGACTGGTTGTGGCGCGAATGTATCTCGGCGATGTAGCGGTAGCACGAGTCCCCGGTATGGATGCAACGCGGGTTCGACTTCCGTCTGAGGTCGTATTTTTGATCGCGCCTCAATTTTCTTAGATATGTCTGTTCATAGTACCAGTTTTTAATATCTCACATCACATGAATATTTTATACGATTTGTTCAGTCGTAAGCTTACCAATTTTAAGGTTATTATTACAAGTATAACTCGTTCGGGAGGGGCAGTAGATTTTGCTACACCCAGCGTAGATCGCAAAGCTGCGCACGACTTTCGTTATTTGATTAGGGATTTTTTCCGTGTTGAGAAATTTTTTGGGTTTCTTGTTTCTTCTTGATACATCGCGGCTTACTCTATCTCTGCGGACGGCGCCATTTTCGGCTCGCGGGCGGCTCGGACGGTTGCGAAGAGAGGCTGTCAGTGCCCGCTTCAAGGCTAATTCGGTAGTTTTTCTAATTATATTTTCAGTTTTGTCTTCAAGAAATGGGATTTATGTGTCAATAAATGGTGAGATATGATAGAACAGACCTCAATAAGGTTATTTTTTTATTAGAAATAACGTAGTTGCTCCATTCATAATCCACACTTTCGGGGGAAAAACCAAGTATTCATGGAAAGGCTATATTTAGAAGCTTGATTGAACATTCCTACGATATTTTATTTATACTTGCCTACGATTTGATCAGATTTAACCTTCTATTTTTTTACCTTTCCGCATACTTTATTGCATGAAGTGCATAAAATTAATCATGCTAGCTGAAAATTGGAAAACAATGGTGGTTCATCAGTAATAGTGCTGCTTGTTGCATGCGATCCCACCTCATCGGTAATTCTTAATATTTTTTGATTAATAGTGCAGTTCAGTTCCCGTTTCTCAGACCAGTGCGTAATTTCGTTCGAAATCTCAATGCATATGTGTGCTATGCGATGAAGATGTGAAGGTGCAGCGGTTCTTTCCAGTTCTCTTCACTCTGAGCCCTTTGGTAGAAACTTATAAAGCGTTTTTGTAGGCATTCGATAGCTTGAATCAGGTAAATTTGAACGTTGTATTTTAGTTCTTGAATGGCCTGTTTTCTTCGCTGTAGCAGTCGGAAAAATATTTTGTTTTACATTTAAGCATTTCTCGTCGGATGAAGCCTTTTTCATAAGCAGTTGATAATCGCACTAGATAGGTTAAATCTTAGCAATTTCAACGGTGTACTTGATTTCGATAAAGGACTTCTCAGAGTGTTGTAACGGTCAAAAGAAGATTAGATTTTGCAATTAGGAAAATTATCAATGTCCTCATGGTGTTTTGCGCATCTCTTAGGACAAACGCCGTTTCGTCAGACTTATCAGTAACAACTCGATAGTTTAAATCTTAGAAATTTTGATGGTATACTTCATTCTTAAAATGGTTTCCTTAATGCGCTCCTAACAATAGAAATCATAGTGTCTTTCACACTCAAGCATTTCCCACTGGTTATCTTTTCCGCTAAACTTTTAATAAATCTTCGATAGCTTAAATCTCAAACGATTTCCACAATAGCTTTGTTTTTGATAAGAAATCTTTATTGTACTGTGGCAGTGAAAATAAGGTTACGTTTCACATTTAGTTGATGTGTTCTAGAGGCACAGTGATTTGAGGTCAATTTCGCGAAATCCCACCTTTTGAGGTGCGAAACCCAATCTTCTTTGACTACCATAGCTCACTATGAATTTTCTCTGGAAATCAACTACGTGGCTTGAAATCTCTGCAATTTGCATTATCGAATGGTTATCAATGGTTCATCGAGAAAAACTTGTGTCGCGGCTAGAAGTGCTCAAATGTGACAAAAAATTTTATTTCGACTGTTACAGCGTAGAAAACAAGCAATTTGAGAAACAATATACACCATTGAATCACCTTTGATTTCTAAATATCGAATGAATACTAGTAATCTAGTGAAATAGGTCCTTTCGCTAAAATAATGCGTCTAGTAATCGTCTTAGAGCTTAAATCTCCGGGTAGACGGCGTACTTGAGGGCTTTTTTCAAAACAACCCTTTGATAAACTGTAAAATCCAAATAAAATTGTTTTTCAAACGATTAAGCCGTTTTTTTTGTAATCTCGCTTATATTTCTCTGGACAAAACTCCTTCCCTTAGACTGCTGGAACTGTGTTTCGATAGCACAAATCTCGAAGAATTCAAAAATTTGTTTGCTTTTCGGAAAAGCTCTTTTGATAACCCTATAGGAAGAGGAAAAATTTGGGTTTTGCACCTCGCCGGAAAAAGCTTCTTACTTCAGATTCTCAGTGATAATTCGATACCATAAACTTCAACGGTCCCAATGCTATGCTCACTTTTCTGGAAAGACAGTTTCACTGCAGTGTAAGCATGGAACAAGGTCGCATTTCACATAATCGGCGAGCTTGTTAACCTCTAAAAACACGGCTATAGAAATTAATGCGCGTAGCGTGAATTGCGCGGCCGTGCGCAGTTTTCGTTTGTTTGATTAGGGTTTTTCTCTGCCTTATGATATTTTTTCGGATTTTTTATATCATTTTGGGTACAGCACAGTTTTCTATACTCGTTCATATGCTTTTTGGAGAATGTATAGCTATTCTGTGAAGCAAAGCTCTAGTTTATTATTCAGTCACACTGCTTCTGGCATTCAGCAAATGTAATAAGTTGCACAAAGAACATTACAAATAAATCTCCGAGTCTTGAATAATTTCGATTACATACAGTACCCACAAAATTATCAAACTATCCTTTATCAAAAAAAGGGAATGGATAGTTATTCGATAATGACCAGATATACTGAATGCAATATCAGTTCATTGGTAACACTAAATAATTTGGATCATTAGTGTATCACAAGAATTGGGATCTATGTAGAAATATAGAAGAAGCATTTTATTCTATCGTTCTATGAGTTCTGGTTGTTATATATCCATTTATCCGTAAAATGAGCATTGTTCGTCGTTGCATCCTTTGTCGCTCTTAATGCCACATATTGTTGCGTCTTCTATTTCCTTAGTTAATTGACTTCGAGCTAATCCATCTCCTTCTCTCAAGTTCCAAGAATTTAAAATAACTCCGATGTGATAACGTTCAGGTGGTTGTAGCCGTCCATCAGAAAGCCGCAGACCTGGTCGTCTTCACTTTCCGCATGAGTAATCCTTCTCCACGTTCGTCGCTTGCGTGCACACACTAGGCTGATATTACCAATCATCTATGGTCCGTATTTGCGAAGACGGGTTGAATATTTTTGCATGCGGAAAACTCTTTGAAATAAGCCACAGACGTGCTTAGAAAACTAGTCAGTAGTGCATATTCGTCGTTTGTTCGTTGTTGTCACTCAGCATTCACTTCTTCGAAAGTGTGCCTTCAGAAGTGGTCGACTAAATGAATACGAGTCCATTTGACCTTCCAAAGCTTCCATGAGAGGAAGACCTTAGAACTTCTAGCCAATAATGTACGATATTGTGCCAAATCACATGAAAAGGACGACGATTAAGAGATATTTGATAAATGGTCGTAAAGGTGTTATCACCCAGAATCTAACCCTGCTCTTTGGTGACGAGAGGAGGTGTTCGAGGAAACGTGAGGTTTAAGTACAAAAACCAATAGACTTTTACGTACTCTACTTGCCCGACTTTGATTGCTGATCGTCAGCACAGACATATCTATAGCGATCAAAAGAATGGTGGCTGAAAAAATCGTTCTCTTTCTCGGCATTATGCAAACTATTGGTCAGAAATATGTGTCTCTAAAGAAGTGTTCTCGGTAGTTCCCCTTATCCGCACCCATATTCAAGAAAACTTATTTTATTCCTCTCTGACGTTTCAACAATCATTCGATAGCTTTAACTTCGTTAATTCGCGGGGTGTATTTATTTTTAAGTGATTTTGCACTAAACTATAAATAAGGATAAAAATTTATCACACACTCAAGCATCTTTCGCTGGACTTAGTTATTTAATTGGTTTCCAATGAGAATTCAATAGCACAGGTCTCGCTGATTTCAATGATATACCTGGTTCTGAAAAAGTCTTTTCAATGTGCTGTTACAGTTAAAAGACTATTAAGTTTCGCACTCGGCACGCATCATACGCCACGTGTGAACTGCGCTGCGCGATCTACACGGCGCTGAGTGCGAATCTCATTTTTTTAGCTGTACCAGCGCACTACAAAGCCTTCTCAAAGACTAACCATATTAATGAAGTCGCTAACGCTAAGACTTGCGCTATCGAATGCGGTATGAAACTAAGAGAAAATTATCATTGCATTGTTACAGCGTAATATAAAGACCTTTCAAAAAGAAAAATACACCGTTCATATTTTCGAGGTATAGGGTATCGAATGACTATTACAATGTCTGGAAAGAGCAAAAAATTTCTTTTTCTGAACATAGGTGCTGATAAGGGATATGTCGTATTCTCCGGAAGGATGAACGCGCTCTCTTCCTATACTTACTCCAACTATATACCACAATTATCCCCACATGGGCATTTTTTAGAGGTGTTAGTTGTAAAGGATGTGCTTTCAAGCTATGTTTCTGCAGGACAGGCGATACTAATGCACAGTAAGGGTTGAAAGTTGCTTATTTTCATAAAAGAATGGTATTAATACTGAATATTAAACATTTTTAAGACAGGTTAGTCGCTCTTTTTATCAAAAAAGCCTGCACACAAAAGTTTTGTTTTTGATACTCTATTCTTTATGGGGCAATGAGCTAACCTCTGACGTATAAACTTCATCCATAATTAGCAATAAACCACCTAAGTGTAAGCGGCGGAAGTAATATTTTGAGCGTGAAAATTAGTCTTTTTCCGCTCCAGCGCTCTATGACAACTTTTTGAAGTAACCAATTACCTTATCAAAATATTTGAGATTTGGGCTATCGAACGACTAGTGAAACTTTGAGCGAGCCATATCGAAACCACAAGCCGAGCAAATGAAGAAAATTGAGTGTGAAATATAAGTTTATTTTTGCCGATGTAACGTTAAAAAAAACCATTTCAATTCGCAGCGATTTGAGTCTTTGAATAATTACCAAATGTCTGAGAAAGAACTTTTGCCCAGGGAGAAAGGCCTTCAAAAAAATCGTGGTACGTCGGCTAATACACGTCGTCCCTTAGAGGTTAAGCGGCCAATCCGCGGGCGGTGGACAGGGCGAACCGATCTGTGCACTAACGCGTTAGACGTGTGGGGTACAACTTGTTTTCTATTGGTAATTTATCTCCAATTCCAAAGAAACACTATATCGAACAATAATCTAGAGTGCTATGCAAAAAGATGTTGCGTTAGCCGGGATTGGAACTCATATCTCACATCTTTCCGAGAGCGTATGCTAAGTTGCACCATTGACGCTCAATTTGCACAGCACTCGTTTTACGCTACAAACGCGTTATTTGTCAACAGCCAACCGTCAACGGTCTGACGGGGCAGCCGATATCGGCATTGAACCACGAAAATTTTGATGGTGCATCTCATTTTCTAAAATGGTCTTTTAAATGCGCCGTAACACTAATCAATAAAGTTTTGTTTCGCCACTCCCCGCCAAAACAAAGCTTTATTTTTGAGCTTTTAGTACCATACGATTAGTTCATTTTTTGCAATCTCAGTGGTAGTACTTGATTATCAAAAAAAGATTTTCTTATGAGCTGTAACAGTCCGAAAAAAAAATAGGTTCCGCAAATAACCGCTATATAGTCAAAACAGCGGTAACTTTGCGTCAACATTGCTAAGTCCCATCTACATGGAGCAAAGAGTGCGCTCATAGCGCGTGATGTAGTCGTCACTTGATTGGTTATACCGCAATCAAAAGTCCTTTTCGAAAACCCAGACATCGTTGAAAACTTTGAAAATCAAGCTTTTGAATGAAGACTGAAAGTCTGGAGGAATAGTTTTGTCCGGTGAGAAATGCTCGAATGTTAAACATAATTTTGATTTTTACTGTTACAGCACAATGAAGAGCATATTGAGAAGAATATGCTATTGGATTTCTTGTAATAAGCTATAGAATGGTTACTAAAATCTTCAGGAAAATTAGAAAACGTATTTCTCTCAATTGGTCGAAATAGGGGCGAATAGCGAAGAGGCGCTCACATTTTCCAAATTTTTTTATTTATACCCCGTATAATAGTTATCTTGAGCAACGCTCTTTCGCTTACCATACGTTTTATTCTTTTCATCTGTCTGCCTAGAAACGCTTCTTAGCCATCATCATTGAAGCAAAGATCCATGATATTATCTCCAATATAAGGCAGTACAGAACTCGTTAGCTAAAAGATTTCTATCGCTGACTCTTGTTTACGTGGGAGATTTTTACCATATTCCCGTTAGCAAAAATTACCCTCTTTCGGTGAGCTAGATCGACGTTATATGTTGTATTATTGTTGGCGTTTTCCTTAGTCACTATTTCTTAGTGGAAAATAGCAATGTCTGAGCGTTGCTTGGTGCGTTTTTGTACTGATTATAAGCACAGAAGAAATTTCCTTTGTTTTCCATAAGTGATGAGTTTGTTCCGAGGATCAGCACACGAAATTTCTTAACGTTTTTTGATTTGTCTATATCCGTTAACCCCACGATTCACTGAATAGCTCTGATGGTTATAGAAGTTTCCGTTATTCTTTTCTACGTCAGATATTGAATCCAGTCAGTCGAGAAGCCTTCAAATTTTGTGTCCTTCAAATTTATCCACTACTAATAGTTTGTGCTTCCTTCTTCTACTTTCGTCTTTACTTAATCCCGTAGAAGATAAATATATTCGGTTTTTCCCGCTATCCGGGACAAATGAAATACCTATCTCGTTTGCTGGACAAGA
Source organism: Parelaphostrongylus tenuis (assembly GCA_019055375.1). Taxonomy (NCBI): domain Eukaryota; kingdom Metazoa; phylum Nematoda; class Chromadorea; order Rhabditida; family Metastrongylidae; genus Parelaphostrongylus; species Parelaphostrongylus tenuis. The sequence continues at coordinate 213,129 of JAHQIW010002140.1, read as the reverse complement.
AGTTTTGTAGGAGTGTTAGTAATTATTCAAAAGCTTAAATTCCTAAGTACAGCTATACTTAACGATTTTTTGAATGACCTTTTCATAATCCTGTAGTATACAAAATACGATTATGTTTCAAACCCTCTGCACGCTTTCATTTTTCTCATGAGTGTAGCCGCGGAAAGCACGAAAAGCATGTGAACGTTCAGAGGAAATCTCGTATTATCTGAGTCAATCATTTTATACAGAGTTTCTTTCAGAGGGGGAAAAAAATTCCTAGTTGAAAGCAAGTTGCACCCCACATGTCTAACACGTCAGGACATCGATCGATTACCTGTCTCATAGTCTATGGGTTGGTCGCTAAACAAGCTTGCCAAAGTTCCTCGGTCTCATTTTTCCTGCTCCACTGCAGTGGGGCGGTCTTTCAAGAATCACATGAAAGAAGCGTTGGAATCACTGGAACCTACGCTACCGAATGATTACTAGCAGTCTAGAGAAAGAGCTCTGACCGGCGAGGTGTTCAACAAATGTTTTCGTTCTTTCAAAGCGCTATCGAAAGACGTTTTCTAAAAAGCAAACACATTTTTGAGTTCTTTGGAAAATGTACTATCGAAGGACTACTAGCTGTCGAAAGGATCTTTGCTTCTCCAGCGAAATGTAAGCGAGATAAGAAAATAAGCGTGTCGCTAAGTGAGACATGTTCTTATTTTGAGTCTCATAACGTTATAGAAGACTGTTTTGGGAAAAAGGCTACGTACGGTTGCAACCAGAGATCTAAGCATTCAAGTAATAACTAACACTCCTATGAATACTTCTTGTCTTGTGAATGAGATCGGTTTTTCATTTGTTCCCGGATAACAGAAAAGTTTTTCTGTAACTTTTGTATTTTGTTAATTCCAACATCGGCAAGAAATGTTTTTCTAATGCCAGTATTTCCATTCAATTGTGTTCATGTCTGGTCTAGAATCTGTTCTATTTATTTATCTATCTTCAGCTGTGGCCAAGTTATGGACCGTAAAAATCAACGTATTGCAGTCGTTGGGTAGCACATTATGAGAGTCAAAGCGGCCGATATTGTTGGAATTAACTGGTTCCAAACCAGCAACTGTCTATGTGCTTGGCGGATAAATACAACATTTCAGCTGTGTAGGAAATTTATGAGCAGCATCGGATTTTGAGGTATGACGAGCCGGCTTTGTGTTCTATAGGCTTCGTTATTGTTCTCAAGTAGATAAAACTATCTTAATTAATCTTGCAGACGAAAAACATCGGAAAAGTGCTACTTCTCCTGTTTGTTTTATTTGTTGTGTTTGCTTTTTATAGTCTGCTGTAGAGTTGCTTTCTTAAGTTTCTTGTTACGTCTTTGCTATTGAGCATATACTGAAAAGAAGATTCCTTCATTATTTGCTAGTGATGACCTTGTTTCAAGGATCAGCTCTCGAATATCTCAGTGTTTTTTTGATTCAGTCTTTTATAATCGCTGACCCACTAATCACTGGGTGGTTCTGATGGATATAGAAGTCTCCGTTATTTCTTCCCGCCTCGGGTGTTGAATTCAGTAACTCTGGATGCAGTAGGACTTTCAAATTGTCCACTGCAAATAGTTGTGCTTCCTTTTTCTATTTTCGTCTTCAATCAATTCCAAATATATGTGTGTACATATATATGTTTATATTAATGCATATATATGTGCACGTGCACGCACAGGGTGTACAGAAAGTTTTGTCAGCTTTGTATTTTGTTGACGTAAGCACTGATATAATATTTTTTCTAATTAATGCTGACAGTTACATTAATTTTTTGTTCAATTTTGATCTAGAATCCGTTTTATTTATTTGTCTATTTTTACGTGCGCTTAAGTAATGAATCGTAAAAATGAACACAGCGCAGTAGTTGAGGTGCACAGGATAGGAATGACAACGGCCGGCTTTGTATGGTCGACTGATTTCAAGCCAGCAGGTCTTTACAGAGCCTTGAAATGTTTCAAAATGATTGCATGGGTTGAGGACCGTCTTCGAAAAGGACGTTGAACCACCGCGTCTACTTCGGAAAACATTAAGCAAATCCTTTACCAAGTTTCTACGAAATCCAGAGCGTTCCATGCACTTAATGAGAAGAAAGCTTGAGATAAGCGTGAAGCGTTTGAAATATCGTCAAATCTGAGTTGAAACTGCGCATTTGCAAGATCGCTCGTGATCACTTTCTAGTCAAAAAAGAAAGAAAAACGGCTCACAAATGCTCGCCTAACGAATCATTTGGTAGCTGGTGCTCGTTTGTTAAGGGTGCTTTTTACTAGAGCATATACACTTCTCCACAATCACCTGAATAGACGTCGATTTCCTTAGAAGGATTAGCAGAAACCCGCAATAGCAAAACCATGACTCGGTGTAACTCTCCAGCTTCTGTGGTGGTTTAAGCCGATATTTACACTACCAAAAAGGGGCCGCTGGTCTTAATCAGCGGAAGCGTCTATGTCAACACTGCCACCTATTAGCTGCAAGTTTTACGGAGCGTTCTGGAGCCTTATAGTACTCAACACTTTGGCGCCGACGGAATTACGTTTTAGAAGGACTGGGCACCTGTGAATTTAGCCCTTTGAACGGTTGCCATTTTCTAAGGTACTGTCTAGACTTTTCACGCAATAGTTTCTGACCGCCAAACTCGCTGAATCTTAGTTCGATGGATTACTTTGTGCGGTCCATATTGTAGAAAAAATCTCAACTATTCGCTACGCTAGCTTAGACGCGCTAGAACGATTTTGACACGCGATTGAGACGAAATTACGATGAGAGCGTATGCGAGCATTGTTAAAAATTATATCAAGCGACTGCATAGATATATAGAGGCCAAAAACGCAATTTTGAGGATTTATCATAAATTTTTTGTTTATTGTTATATTCATTGATCTACTAAGCGTAGTTGTTTTTTTGATCAAATCATTTTTTCTGCTGAAGCGTCTGAAAAAATCGTTAGAACTTTTTTCGCACCACTACATAAAAAAGAGCGCGTGTGGCGCAGTGGTTATGGGTGCCCTCCGTCGCACACGACGTTGACGATTCTATCTAGCGCTCATGGCTTCCAAAACCATCCTTACCTTCTGGACCGCGAAATTGACACCAGACTGGTCCCAGACTTGTTTAAGAGGATAAGAAACATCAGTTTGATACAGCGGTACGTCACCGCGAGTCATTGTAAAGGCCAGAAATATATTCACTCTTCTTAAGAGAAGTTAAAGATTGAAGACAAACGCATGACGCACTCTCAGAGGTTGTTTTACTTTGAGAGCTTTAACCTGTATATATGTGTGTATATATATATATATATATATATATGTATATGCGTATATATGTCTCTCTGGGGACCATCGTCGATGGGCAGGCGGCGTCGCGTCGTCGCTAGAGTCTTGGAGATTTAGGTATCTGTGTGACAATGTCGTGCTGCCTGCGTGTACGTTACCACGAGCGCGTTCGTTCTCAAAATACGGAGCAGGCGCCGTTGTTACATTAGTTGATTGAGACCGCGAGAAAATTAAGAATGAGAAAAAGAGGCAGTGAAGAGTATGCCCTAGGTGTAGACAACCAGTTTTTAAGAACCAATGGAAGTGACACGATTATGCAGAAACAATTACAAAGCAAGGCTTGTTCGATAACAATGATTTTGAAACAATGCACTGCCACTTCAGCGACTTCGCCCATGAATTTTTCGATCAGTCTCAACTATCAACATTTTTCATTGCTGTAGTCTTTGGCATTTCACCTGCTCTACTCACTCCTTTTAGTCCACTGTGCTCTCAAGTTTTTTTTCTGTACCTCGTCTCACCTCTACGAATATTATCAATGTGACCACGTGTAGGTGGCTTTGGGAAGCCCATCAGTAGGTGTTCCTACGTCCCTCTTCTCTGAGTGTTGTGTCAATACATGACCTTCATAATGACTTACGCTGACCTACCGATATATGCAAGTCAGTGCTGCTAATTCTCCAGACAAGTCTAGCACCAGTTTACCGACCCCGAAGGGACGGATGGCGTGATTAATCATGAGCGCGCGATCGAACATCGACATTGTACGCGACGCTTATTTTCACTCAAAACACGCCATGAAAGTCTGTCCTCTGATATTCTATATTTTTATAGCGATGAAGTTTCCCATAGTTGGAATCTATTTAAGTAAGCTCTTCCAATAAAATCCCATCATTTCATGATGATACTTGAATCGCAATAATATACACCTCTCAATGAATTCACTGGCAAACAGTATACACCGAGTGATCCTCCCCGGATGCACGGACGTATTTTCTCTAATCAAAATAAATTATTAATTGAAGTATGAAAACTTAGCTGCTTAGCTGACGCGAGGTTGGCGTAGCTATAGGTTTGCCGACAACGTGTTCTTCTATACCGAAGCACAGTGGCCCAGCCTTTTCGCTCACGTACTTCTCGCGGAATACTTTGAAAGTGGCCAGGCAAGTTGTGCCTGAACACATGCAATCACAGCCTCCACCATCAATTGATATCATGCAGTTTGCGTCTTTACAGACGATCGTCCAAGTTATTGCGAACTAGCTGCACACTACCGATTTCTCTAGTTTTCCACTTTTATGATAGCGTTCGATAGCTACAATTATTTCGTTTGAAAGGAACGGTAGGATGAACGGGGCCTTTCTTCTGTTGTAAATGTCATTTCGCTGTGCGTTATTTCCTCCATATCTATTACGAGCATCTATATTTTCGTAGCCATTGAAAATAGTTATTTGCCGAGTCAGTTTCAGAGACTCTACCTTCTCCCTCTTCCCATGCACACATTACTGCTGTTGAGAACATGCTTCTCACCAGCATCCTTCTTGTATGTGAGGGATCAGAGGAGGCATAATGGTGCGGTATAAACGTATGTCTATGTTTTATATAGAGCTGCACACTACAAATTTCTCTAGGTCATATATATATATACATATATATACATACATATATATGTATATATATAATACATGTTCATATATTCGTATACAATTATGCACATATATATACATATATAAACACATGGATATATATATATGTATATGTATATGTATGCGTTCATATACACATGCATGCATATATATATACGCATATATATATATGTATATTTAAACAGAGGGTGTAAAAAGTTCTGGTAATCAATAGTAAAAAATACTGCATAAACAAATGAACTCATCTAGTTAGAGGAATATTCATCATTAGTTCAACTGTTATAACGATAAGCACGAAGTTTATAACAAATTGTGAAAGTTCCCTCCTCTGGCTTCTATATATCTACGAAGTCGCTTACGAGAATTCTCAACGACACTCGCACACGTTCCCACTAAATCTCCTTCTAGGCGCTTGTCCAAGCCGTCTCAAGCACGTCCACGCTAGTGTTGCGGGTAGCCAAAACTTTTCCTCCACTATGGACTACACGGAGTGATCTATTAGGTTGACAACCGGCAAGTTTCACGGCCAAATGTCATTGCTCCAAAAGCCTCGAAGCATGTCTCGACAGACGGTAATCGTTGAGCGGGCCGAATGCGCAGGACTCCTGTTCTGCTGAAGCACAAGACCATCGGTGGTAAAGTGTTGAGTAGTCCAAAGCACCAATTCTCCCCGCAAAACTTGCTGCTGATAGCTAGCAGCGTTGATTTCCACGCTTCCATTGATGGAGACCAACGGCGTCTTTTTGGTGGCGGAAATGACGTTTCAGACCACCATAGGTGCGAAAACCATTACGGCTCGTGATTTTTGCTACTTCGGACTTCTGCTGACCCTTCTTGAAATCTACGTCTATTCTTGCAATGATGAACTGGTTTGACCGTGAAATCCTTCTTATTCTTGAAAAGCACTTTCGACAAGCGAGCGCCAGCGACCAAACAAACCACTCGGCGAGCCTTTTAAAACCATTCTTACTTCATCTTTTTGTCCAGAAATAAAGCACAAGAGATTTTGTAGCTGCGCATCAGCAGCCTATTTTTAACAATATTTCAGACGCTCCGCACGTTAACCCCGAACTTCCCAAGCCATTTTATGCATCGAACGCTCCGAATTTCGTTGAATATGCCAACGGATCTTCTAAATGTTTTGCGAAGTAAACTCGGTGTTTAAACGACGATCCTCAATTTCTCCCGTATTTTTGAAACATTGCACAGCTCTCTAGATTTGCGGTTTGAATCTAGCCGATTCTAAAAATATCGGGCGTTTTCCTTTCCGTCTTATGCAACTTAGTTACCGCGACATGTCAATTTTCAAGACTCATAACTTGAGCACCCTGGAAAGGAGGCAAATAAATAAGACAGTTTCTAGATCGAAATTGATAATAAAATTTGACATAATTATCAGCTTCGATAGAAAAATAATATATCATTAGTAAGATTAACAGAATGAAAAGTTATCAAATCTTTTCCCGCACTATGTGCACGTGTGAATGCTGTGTACATGCGTTGCGTGATGTATCCAATATGTGATTTGAATTGTTTTCTCTAGACACCGGCAAAGAATATTCGATCGCATTCCCTGAACAATAGCTTTTCATTAGAATGGCTGGTTTTCCAAACATCCTTTTATAACGTTGTCAAATATAAAATATAAATGTGTTCTACTCGGCCGCGCAGTTCAACTATTACTTAGCTAGAAGAAAGAAAAGCACATAAACTGTAGCAAAATTTTTTTTTCGAAGCGGAGAAACAATCCCTGGTTGGGTGGCTCCCCCTACCCCGTAGAATAGTCAAAATACCTATGCTTCCCGTATGTGAATATGATGATATCTTCCCTGCTGCACTGCAGAGAAACGATCTTTCCAGAAATAAGCAGAGCCTTGGAATCCCCAAATCTTGCGCTATCGAGTGATTGACGATAGTCTAAATCAAGAGCCTCTGCCTTGCAAAAAATTGCATGTGTGGAACACATGTTTTCCTTTCGTAGAAACGTTATAACAAAAATTTTTTGGTACAATTCATTTATGAGGGAAAAATGTGAAACAGATTTCTTTCGTAGGGCAGGGACTTTCCTCGGAGGTGTTATCAACCATGTGAAAGCTGAGACGAGATTACAGCCCCACGTCGCAGGTTTTTGAAAAAGACTTTTTGACTTTGCTACAGCAGTTGATTTTTTGCATTGCAGACCCGTCTGTTTCTCGTCGGACAGAGCTTTTTCTTTAGATTATTAATAATCTTCCGATAGCGTAATCGTTTCTGATTCAAAAGAAATGCTAATGTTTGAGGAGACCGTTTCTCTGCAGCAGGTAAAATAAGTTGATTTCCCATCTGCGATCAAGGACCTCTTTCGGCCAAATCACGTGCATGTGCGTGGCGCGACCACGTGAACTGTGACGCGATGCTTTCATACCCATTCATATGCTCGAAAAATCCATGGTCATTGCCTCATCGAACGTGGCTGTCTCGCGCGCACACACGTGAAAAGGCCAAAGGAGCTTTTGATCGCAAATGGGATATCGATTTATTTTACTGCTACGTTTCAGAGTAACGGTTTTTTCAGGATATAAACGCGGTTTGGAATCAGAAGCGATTCGCTGTCGAATGCTTATAAATAGTCCAAGGAAATAGCTCTGTCCGGCGAGAAATATGCGCGCCTGCAACGAGAGAAACCTCCTTCTGTAGCAATCTTAACTAAAAGTCTTCGAAACCGGAAACGTGGCGCTGTAGCCTCAAGTCTCGGCTTTTCAATGGTCACCAAAACACTCCTATATAAGGCTCCTTTCTAGCGATGAAGATCGTGTTCTTTTGTTCCGTTATAACTGAAAAGAACCAACTTTTCGAAAATTGGTCATGTTCCGTGCTAGCTGGAGATCTGAGTTTTTGAGTGATTACTAACACTCTTACGGAAAGTTCTTGCCCAGCGAATGGGGTAGATTCATTCTCTGCCGTCTAACAGAAAGGCACCTAACGTTATCTTGGAAATAGCGCGGTCTGTTGCAAATTCGATTCATCGATATCGGAGGAAAGAGTGCGCGCCGAGTGCGAAATCCGGTCTTCATCTGGCTGCTGCAGCGCACTAAGAAGCCTTTCTCAAGAATCGAATGCATCACTGAAATTTCCCAAAGTTGGGCTATAGAAGGTTCAATGGAAGTCTAAAAGAAAAGCTTTATTCAGCGAGAAATACTTGAGTGTGAAAAAAAGCTTTATTTTTCCTGTCACAGACAATATAAAAGAAATTATGTATCATACGCGTTGAGCATCTATCACGTGTTTTCGCGCTCATATCTCTCACGACGAGGTACTCTCTTAAGATTATTGATAATCATTCCATAACGTAATCCAGAAATTCCGGAGATATGATTATCTGTTAAGAAGACCTCTTTGGAGCTCTGAAGCAGGGAAAATAGATTTGGGTTCTACACATACGTACTACTTGAGAGGCAGAAGTCTTTCCTTGAACTATTATCAACCATTCGATAGCGTAAGTTCGAGCGATTTCAGCGCTACGCTTGATTTTGAAGAGACAGTCTTACTGCACTCTAGCAGGAAGAATAAGATAGAGATAGATCTGCAACGCAATGCGACTAATGCACCGCGCAGCGTCATTGATCTACCTCGCAGCGTGATTTACACGTGGCGTGCAATTTTTGTCATTGAATATAAGATTTTTCTCCACCTTGATTAGAAATCGATACCTTATGCTTTTCGTGCCCAGATTTAGGCTGCTTGGGTTTGGGCTAGGGTCTACAAGCAGTAGAACGTTTTTTTTTTTTGGCATTGTGTAAAAAATGGAATGCTCAAACATTAGAGCGATAGAGCAAAGTTTTTTTCAACAATTTCTGTGCTGAATTTATAGAACTTTTCACGTGACGAAAAAGTAATTTCGAAACAAATGACAAAAATCTTGCGATTGAATGCAACAGAGTCTAAGAAAGCTTTCCAAAAATGAAGACCATTTTTGAAATCTCACTGGCTTACCCTATCAAATTACTTACTGTCATTCAAGAGAAGAGCTCTGTTCTGTAATTAATACCTGGGTAGCGCACGAAAATGTGCAATGCGTGTGAAATACGATTCTATTCTTATTTCTGGAGGGATGTAAGGGTGCTTGAGCGCGATAAAATGCGAACGGCGTGCAACGCTTTCGTAACTTAATATCATTTTAAATGTTAGAACACTGTAAAGGGTAATGTCAGTAACTATTTCAAAAGAAATTACATTTTACGTTTTCTGAGATTTGAGCTTTTGAGTGATTACTGACAGTCTAATGAAGATTTTCTGTCCAAAAAAAAAAAAGAGAAGCCTCTAAAAAAATCCTTGCCCGATAACGGATTCAATACATTAATTTTTGTGCTCGATTATATTGAAGTCTTGGTTCGGAATTAATTTTCTGATGCAGTGATGGAGAAGTCTGGCTGACTGAGTTGGGGGCAATTTTATCTTTCCAGGCTGTGAATAAGGCGGAACCGGCAAAACGTGAGCTGTTTAAATGAATTATTTTAAAAAACCTAGTGTCTGGCTCAATGAGAAGATCATGGAAATAGGTTAGGCCTTAGCGATTAGTCCATGAATGTTTTTAATTTTTTACTATACTTTAGAGTCATGGGGGTTTCTTATAGACAGTGTTTAGGTGGCACCGGTCGAACGAATACAGATATTCGTTGAGGCCACCTATTCGTATAGTGTAGTCCGTTTTGAAGACACGGCAAGTGTACCGGTAGCTATCGAAATACTTGATGGCGTTCACCGATACGGCGTACCATTATTAGTTCAGCGATTGGTGGATCAGTTCATGGAGTAAATTCTACTGTGTGGATATTCTATGCACAAAGCAGCACATTCTTTGTGCGATAATATCTTCATTTCGTTCTGTTGTGCAGCTTCTTTGTAGGCCCAGTTTTTTATGGAAGATTTATTTTAACTTTAAGCATTTCCAATTTCATTACTAGTGCTTGCAGGGTCCATTATGGGATGAAGAAGACCACCCAGATGATCCGTGGTGCAGCCTTCTAGTCGTCATCACATATCGTTTTGTTTGTTCAGTACCAAAACTTAGGTATGCATTGTTATATGTGCATACACATTATATATATATATATATCTACATATATATGCATGCGTATATACATATATATATGCATTCACATATATATATATATATATATATATATATATATATATACTCGTCGCTAAGCCGCCGCGAGGCAGAGCGAGGCTGGCGCAGTGACTCAGCGATTTCCAATGCCTTCCGGGAGAAGATGCTCTATTCAGCATATGATCGAAAGTTTTCTATCTTTTGCATGAGGTGTATCGTCTGAATATTCCTACGTGCTTCGCCAATGGTCTTCCTTTATTGCAGAAAAAAAATTCCTCAACACATGCGAAGAAGTGGGGTTAATTTTGTAGATCATCTCTGATTAGGCAGCAGTCTCTGATCTAGGCTTTCGTACTGTACTCCGTCTTTTGCTACATCTATGCTCAAATCATGAACGCTTGTGACGCACTGATTGCAGGTGCCCTGCTACACACACGTGCTCGATGGTCCGATTCCGTGCCCAAAGCGCATAAAGCCTTCTTTCCTCCGGGGTTGGCTAATTGGTACCAGACCCGTTTGGGTGGATAGCAGCACTAACCTGACACACCGGTAAGCCACCGCGAGTCATTTTAGAAAAAATATGCATTTAGTCACCTCAAGCGATGCTAAAGATCTGAAGTGTGGGGCATCCTTCGAAAATTGATCAAATCTCACTACTTTGCTTTTACTATTACTAAGCTTTCTGCTATAATAAAAGCTTCTTTAATCTGAATTATCCTATGATTGAAAAAAGACTTCAAAATTGGCTCGTCATTGATATGACATTAGTTTTCACACAAATAATCGAAGAGCTCTATCCTCTACGAGGAAAACTTATCTCGTAAGGCTTAAAAAAGGCTTTATACAGCACAAATGAGATTTTAGGAGATTCTTGACAACCAAGTCTTACCCCCAATCGCGAATAGTGGCGTCAGTCGCAATCACACGGCGTCATTTTCATGTGGATTGGAAGATGTAGGTTTTCCCATGTGATGTTTTACATAATGCTCTCAGCGTATGTCCAAGATGACTTCACGTAGCAATGGATATCGCTGTTAGTTTTGTATGACAACTTTGTCTGCTTTTTTTCAAAATCTCGAGAAGGAAATTCTAACTAGGCACTCTCCCGGCAAATCAACTGGTGAAGAGGATTAATATTCTTGTAGGCTGATTATTCATTGCCATAAAAACTCCCTTACCTGACGATACGGATTCATTCCTTCACTGTGCACTTGAGGGCTCAAATGACTGAGTGGTTAGTGATGCTCGGCGCGGCTCAACACGAAATCAATCCACCTCCCCTACCCACCCTTTCCCGAACACTCTTGCAAGCATCAACAAACTCCCCAACCTGGGTTTCCTTGAGAGCTAGACGATGTCATTGACAAGTTCTACGACATTTATGAAAAAGATAAATCTTCAATCAAGTGATGAACGCGAGGCGACGCATTGAATGCTGGAAGTATTGGAACCTGCAACAGTAAAATAAAGGTGTGATAAGGATTAAGTAAAGTTATAAAAAAGGTTTGTGGATTCAATACTGAATCTCAATTACTCTTTAGTTCAATTCATTACCATCTACAAATGATCTTGGTGTTGAATAGTTAGACCTTGGGTGGTGTTTTTGATTCCTTGGTAGAAGTTTATCATCATAATTGGAAAGGATAATCTGTTCTGAAGCGCACATGGCGTAGTGGCTAGTGGTGCTCTTCGACGCGCACGCGGGTGATAAATTAATGGTCATAGTGCAGTTCTGTCCAATGCTCACCAAGCCTTCCAACGCTCCGGAGTTGGTGACCTGCCACCAGACTTGTTTGGAAGGATAGCAGCAGTGATTTGATACATTCAGCTACAACCGCGAAGTCATTGTTAGGACCGGGCAAGCATCGAATGACCTCAAACGATGTTAAATCAAGACGAATACATGATGCATTGCTCAGGGGTTAAGCGACGCTAGAAACTCCTTCTCTTTTTTTTTATCTGTCGTGTGTTCAGAGTTTTTTTTGGGCCTGGTTGGACACTACGTTTCAGATCTATACCCAGAACTAGCTATCTGATCAAGTATACCACTTCTACTTAGCCAGCTTACCAATGCCAATGGGATCGAGGTCCCTACATTTTTTTACCAGTTATGAGCACTATACTCGAGAACAAGTACCTCAGAAAAAACAAATTTTGAATTCACTGAAGTTGTCTTAAAGCCTCAACCGACCGTTTTGACATGTTAGTAGATTAATGACCGAAGTACCATCGGATTCTTAATTCGCTCAGTCAACCGCTCTGATTGATTGTCTGCGCTCGTCATCCACGGTTCATGTAAGAAACCTTTCAACCGACTATGTTGAGACCTTGCTGAAGAACAATGTTATCCGGAAATTAATTTTGAACCTCTCATGAGACTCGTTTTTATGCTTAGGACAAAGATTCGTCGGGGCACCGTGGCCGAGTGGTTGTGATGCTGGTCACGTTGCGCGTGAAGCCGAACTCCACTTCCCCCTCCCCTCACCCACTCCACCCCCATTTCTCTTCGGTAGTCAGCAACAACGTCCTGTGGAACTCCACAAGGCAAGGCTATCTTCGCGATAGCAAGGAAAGTCGCTCAACCACTATTCTACGCCGTACAAGAAGAGGGCGAAAAACGAATTGAATGCTAGAAGTACTGGGATCCGTACAGTGGAAAAAAACTGTGACGACATATCAACTAAAGTGCTAAAATGCATGAGGTTCGTTAGGAGAACATATAAGTGCAATACGCGTGTTTTGACTCTATAGATTCGTCAGTTTCGCGCTGCATTTTCGTTCGTTCTGTTCCTTGAGTATTTAGTCGTATAAAGACAAACTGTCAGCGAACTTTTTACACTCAACGTACCGTGAAACAATCACCGACGCTTTTTTCAGAGCTATTGATTGTCGATATGCCGTGTGGCTGTTACGTCGGCATATGGGCATATGTAGCAAACCTTTCAATCGACCATTTCAAGACCACGCTCGAAAACAATACAATGTTCGTCAAAGATGTCTGCGCCAGAAAAGATGACGGTGCAAGAATTTCTTCGAATAGAGCCTGAACTTCAATGTTCGCATTCTTGACAAGAGCACGGCCTTTTTGGAGGTAACTTTTTCCTTCTTCTGCAAACTTTTGGACTTCCTTCATACCTCTGGCTTTCATGCCACGTATTATATAAATATATGCATACGCGAATGTGAATACATACATATATATGTATATATATATATATACATATATATATACTTATATGCATGAATATATAAAAAAACAAAGATTTCGGCGTTGATCAGTACCTGAGATGAGCCATGCATTTCTTCTCAATTTGTAACTTCTTTTGACGTGTTTAAATGCATATCTGGCCTTTACAATGCATCGCGGTGTCCTCTCGCTATGCTTAGTCTGCATTCAGTCACCTCACACGAAATTTGAAAAGTTGAAAACGAATTTATGACGCATCCCTCAGGGACTGATGAACGGCGAGAGCTTTATAACCTTTATGTAAACTTATATATATATATATATATATATATATATATGTATATATCTACATATATATATATAATGTATTGGTATTGGCATAAGTTTTAGATTTTCAGTGATTGATCGAAATGTCTTTTAGCAGTTAGGAGCATCATGCACGGGAACAACTACGTCGGAAACACAAAGTTCAAATCGATTAACACTCGACGTGGAGCCACAGCTGACCAATCTTGGGAAACTAATAGCGCAACATCATTGGGTTCGTAACTTGGTTTGTACAACTTTGGTTAATTAATCGCATTAGCTATCTACGATTCGTTATTGTGTAATCAAGTACTAAGTCATTTTCAGTAATGGCAGCTCATAACGTCATGAAACAGTTCTGTATATCTGATATTTAACAACACTGGTCGCTGCCCTGTCGCACAGAGATCTATGTACATTTTCGCCAGTACCTTAGATTTATACATTTGATCTTTGTAAGTTTCTATGAACACTTTGAACTCATTTCCAAGTTTCTGTGAATTTTAGCTGAACTGGTGTAATAATCATGCGTTACTTAACGATTGATTTAGAATCACATTTTATTAGATTTAGATGATGGTGAGACATCAATTCGTTTGATGTCATGCAAAGGACAAGGAGAAGTGCCTGAAGAGATACATTGCCACCATCTCAAACAATATGGATGGCTATGCAATTGCAAAAGCAAATAGAAAGGAAGCGAATGGGGATTTTACGTGTGCAGGCATATTGAAGGTATCTTCTATTTCACTACGTTGTTATGAAGGACACGTGTGACGGTTATCAAGGACGCGTGTGACGTGGTGGTTAGAGGCGTTCTTTAACACTCATGGTCATTGGTTCGGTCATGCCTCACACACACACATACCAAGCGGTCTACCTCTTTGCGATTGGCAATATAGTGCCAGACTTGTCTGCTGAGCAGCACCACGATTAATTTACATTAGCATGCCATCACGAATACTTGGTATGGTCGGATGTGCATCAGTTACCTCTATGTTTAATGAACTCTAAGACATGGCGCATCTCTCAGAGATCAATCAGCTTTAAGAACTTTTGTAATTCTTGCGCTGTTATCGTGAGGGTTGTCGTAAATTTTGAAACGGTAACTAATCAAAAGTATCGCGAAAAAGCTGTTCAACATTTCGTTTTGTGTGCAAGATGATTAGGTCTGATTTGTAAATGCGTCGTAAAGGAAGGCTTGGGGAGCCTACTTTATAGGTCTGTTGCTTTTTTTGATTGTTAGAAATGCTCATATGTGATAAAAATCTCGTCTATAACTTTTTCGCAGCAGAGGAATAGGTTGGATGAAAAATTGTTTAGGTGTTGAATCAACATCTCACATTCGCCTCTATCACCGTAGCAGACTAAACGAGTTATAAATCCGTTAAGACCTAATTGGTAGTGGGATGTATCAGTTCAAAAAATTAAAGCTATCGCCCTTCCCTTTTTGCTAGTCGAGATGTTGCGAGAGGTGTTAAACGTGCTTTGTTGATTCCTTTCATCTGTAGTTACTACAATTGTTGAGCGATCGTCCAGGTATATGACTAAGAGTAAGAAGCCGTGATGAACAACGTCATGAATGACATTTCTGAGCCTTCCATGCTCGCACTATCAGTGGATTGATGAATTAACATCAAAACTAATACACTTTTTTCGACTGGTTTTAAACAAATGTTATCATTCGATTCAGCATGAATTTGCAGATCTTATGGCAGCTGAAAATATCAATTTGACGCTGTCAATCAGCTTTGTTTATCTGAGTCGTTTGTAGAAACAGCGCATTGTTTGCAATTATGTACATCTTATTTCTTGTGAAGAGTTGTTCGAAAGAACAGATTCTGTTTTGAAGCTTTAGGCATCATTGTAAATATACATTTTGTAGCAATAGTCTCAAATTGTCTGCATGTTTTTTAGAGAGTTATTGTATGCCGGGCAAAATCACCACAAGCACATGGAAGCAATGTAAAAGTTTGCCTTTGACTTTGTTAGCGTACAAGTTAGTCTTTTGGAAACGTAAGTCACTTTCATGGTTGTGAATGTTGTTTGTTGCGACCTTATAATTTGTTCCACTTTTGGCGCCATTCTGAGAGGTTGGACTTTTGACAGAAAGATTTTTTCGTTGCCATGATGTATTGTAGTGACACGAGTTTTTCAGCATTTGTACACTACTATCTGCACATGTAAACACGACCTACCAGGACTCAAATCGCTATTTTGAAGCTTATGAGAGGTAAAATATTCGACACAATCCACAGTTCTATTTGCACTATTGTTAATGCATTGCTTTAAACATGGCTATGCTAAGTATCAAATTTGTGTTAAGGTCTTCGTTCAAGGTCCAAGTTGCTTAGGGTTGTGTGGATACTCAGTCATTGACCACTGTGTTTTCTCCCGAGGAAACCATAATACATATCAACAAACACTGCTTATTCGCCGATTTCTCAGTCTGTGATTGAGTTACTGTTATTGTTTTTCATCGTCTCCGTCTAATCAATCATTCGATTTGGCCCTTATCCAAATTTTCTCTGTTTTTCCCTTTCCTAAATTACATTGTCATTCCACTTACCCAAGATTTCTAGTGTTTTTACTGTTTTTCCAGTGTTATGATGTTTCATATATACATAAGAGAATTGAGTTGAGCAAAGATACGATTTTAAACGGGAGTCGAGCCCGCGTTTTATCCATATTGGGGAAGCGTGCTACTGTTACACCACCGAGGTACATTCGCTCCACCACTCATTCTTCAACATCTCTATGTTAGCTGCCAACCCAGTTGAGCCATTGTGATGACTAATACTCAAGATTTCTAGTTTTTTGCTGCTTTTTTTGCAGTGCTATGATGTTTCATATATACCTTAATGAATTGAGTGGTGAGCAAAAATACGACCTAGAACGAGAGTCCGACCAGCGTATCATCCATACCGGGAAAGGATGGAATGGTATGGATGAAAGACGGGTTCGATTCCCATCTGAGGTAGTATTTTTGCTCACCACTCAATTCTTTTAGGTATTTATGAAACTCCACTTATTGCAAGGCGTTGCTTTCCCAGTGGGTAATTGACTTAATGCAGCTACACTTCTACAGTTTTGTCCCCTTCCCCGTGGTGACTGCCAGCTCAAACACTGGGCCTAGAAATTAGACCTTCACCGTCTAACTGTGATAGCGAAAAAACCGATAAGTGATGATACTGTATTGTTTCTTTCGATAGCTTTTTTTTTCGTTACAAGATTTACGTAAATGTTTGGTTCCTTCGTGTTTTCCGTTTGTTTTTCTCACTGTTTTTTTTTCTACATTTGCTTATGAAGTTTCTCTTTGTCTTTTTGAGCACTTCAGCACATAGGAGTAATGTTTCGAATCTTGTTGCTCAAATTTGATTACACAAAATATAATTGTTATGATCAGTGCTCATTTGATGTCCATCGAAAATCGATGTGCCATTCGAGCAAGTTTCCAGTGAAATTTTGTGGTTTACACATCAGCAGTGGTTATTAAGGAACGTGTAGAAAATCTGGATAAATTTTTATAGTAGTTGTCATCAGGCTACATCATTTCTCCTTAATAAATATAGTAGACAAAGCATAAGAATATTTGAGAGGTAATAATCAGTCGTAGGGAGGATGGAGTGCATATAACAGTTGGTCGCATGGTCCACATATTGATCACACCCATATACCATCGGTACAAAATGAAGTGGATAGTAGCATTGTTTGAATTGAGAGCATTTGTTATTGTAGAGTTCTAGTTTTGTGCATGGATGACACAACTATATGTGACTGTGGTAATGTAGCCTCAATTAAATGAAGAGAGTCGTAAAAATTTTGCTGAAATTTGAAGTTAGCGCCGTAAAAAATTCTTCAGAACGACTGCGTATAACGATGAAACAACTTCTAATACGGTTTGGAATTCTTCTTATGAGTTACGGTTTTGTGCGGTTGACAGAAATTGGGTTAGCAGTCGTAATAGAACTTCTTCACAGTCATAATTCTGCTCAGGCCGGCTTTAATTTTCGTAGAACTTCAGGGTAAGTGTTTGCAAGTCGTTGAACATAGAAACGAGGTTTACCACATAGTACTTAGATGTCTCCCTGAACGACAACCCGAGCGCTCCTAGAAAAAGTGCCGCAAGATGTTTTACAAAAAACCCAAAACTTGCATAGATTCTCCTATGACACTTTTTGATCCTTAGTGTCTTCATCACTAGAAATTCGAGCTAATTCGAAAGAAGCAATTTTTGAGCCGCATTAAAGCAACCGATGAGTGTGCTAAATTTATGGGAGGGGTCAATAGCAACAAGAAAGCTTCGGTATTTTCCTTGTTTAGATGTTAAATTGTTTTTCTATAAATAGTTTTGTTCTCTTTACAAGCCCATTAGTTGCTCTCTGTTCTTTTCCATCACGTCTCTTACTATCAATTAGAATCATCTCCATCTCATCTGAGGTGACAATCTTCATGCGGCTAGTCATAAGAATTCGTGGTTCATTTCGAAACAGCAATAGGGGGCTTCGTGCGGAAGAACTGTTGCATAATACATACTTCAACCACATCGACTTTTACGAACTATTTATAATTGATAGATCCAAAAAAGTCTGACACTTCTATGTTAAGGAACAACTCTGCGAGAAGTCTTAATCGTTTGAGGAGGTTCAATAAGCAGTGCAGGTTTCTTGTCCTAACTCAGTTTGAGATACTAGATTTACTTTCAATTTGGGTGTACACATCTATTCTTGCAGGACGTCCAAAGACTAGTACCTCGACAGTGTGTTGGATTGGGCATTATATATGTTGACAAGGTGTGACGATTCCATATTAACTATGAGTCAATGTATCAACTACGCAATGTGTTCCAAGAGATATACTGGGTTGTCCCATAAAAATTTCAATTTCACCACTTTTGCTGATTCAGTTCAATTTATTCGAAAGAATTAAGCACCCTCATGGTTTCCCACTTCATCGTTTTTGGAAGGTGTTCCTGCGTGTCGTACTGCAAAATACAGTGGAGGTACAACCTTTTAGGAGAACCACCTAAACTGGAAAGGAGTTTGACGCTTCCACTCGGAAAGCTCACCTAAAAGTAAACCGCACCACGAATGACCACCGTCTTGGAAGTAATTAGTCACGGTTCTAATCTCCCTCTGATCCATAAAGGCCGGCGGCTGCTCTACCTACAACTAGAGTGCCTGCCTAATGAAGCCCCTCCTAAGCATACCTCCGGACCCCGGGAACGTAACACCTAATTCAGTACGTTTTCATGTGTTGGGGTCCGCACATTCCGTGAAGAACGACCGTCCAAGTATACAAGTGAGTAGTTAATCGACAATATACCCACCAACATGATTATTGATATGTAACCATCTGCTGGACAGAAGATTGGTCGCCCTCGTCCCAGGAAGAATGAGGCTGGCAATCAAAGAAGTCTTTGAGGTCACCTTTGAGCTGGTCGTAGTTTTTTAATCTTTTCTTCCGCGGACGCTGCTTCAAGGCAAAAAAGAGATGATAACCGGTAAAGCACTGGCAGGGTTATGCTGTTAATGTGATACCGTGGTCGACCCTGATTCCGAAGTTTGGCAATTCGACTTTGCGATACGAGGTTAGCGATATCCCAGAGAAGAGCGACAGTGAGTTGTTTCGAACGCTTTTCTGGCACTACTTCGGCCAGCTTCACAAGCTGTTCCCCATAAACGTTGGCAAATGAATGTTTACTTCTTGTCGTGCAGTCTCAGAACATCATACCATGTCAATCCAATTAGACCGAAAACATAATCTTGCAAGCATGAAGCTCGAGTCTTGAACGAACCAGTGGGTTGTTATATCACCTCGCGCTAGCCCATTTCATTTAAATGGCGAGCGATGGTGGTACGGCCGTATCCAAGTGAGATTAGAATTTTTCAAGCAAATCACAGCCTTTAGGGAATAACCCGATTGGAAATAAAAAAACTGAATAGAAAGTAGTCCAAAGGAAATTACAAGTTAACCCAACAATTAACTAACACAACTCGAGTCTTGAACGAACCAGTGGGTTGTTATATCACCTCGCGCTAGCCCATTTCATTTAGATGGCGAGCGATGGTGCTACGGCCGTATCCAAGTGAGATTAGAATTTTTCAAGCAAATCACAGCCTTTAGGGAATAACCCGATTGGAAATAAAAAAAAACTGAATAGAAAGTAGTCCAAAGGAAATTACAAGTTAACCCAACAATTAACTAAAACAAGCATTGTGGATGGTGGAGAATCGAACGGCGTTCAATGGCTGATGCGGTCACAGCCTTGATCCACATAGTAGCCACTATTACATAGTTTTCGTATATGATTTTTGTGAGTGAGAAATGTTGCCGTGCGAACTATTAACATGCCAACTACATCGTAACAGGGGTCTGTCTAAAGCTTTTTTCTGAGAATCTTAGTAGGTTTTTGCAGAAGTAATGTTCACTTGTACACTGTTGGAATTTGCAGTATGATACTGAAATGAATTTCTGAATGTGTTGTTGATAGTCGACTAACATCTTCAAATGACGATCCTGCCATTTAACATTGCATTTGATTATCTATTTAGAAATCGATTAACATAAACAAAAGAGCTTACGGTGAGGCATTTTCCGATAAGATAGCGTTGGATTGCATTAGAACCTAAACAAAAGGCGCTTTCTGCGATCATTTTGCATAGGAACCTAAGCAAAAAGCGCTTTGTAAGCCTTTCCTGATCTAATAAGGTCTCTGGCCTCATTCTGCATATAAAGAAGACGTCAACACCGCGGAGGCTAGTTAACAGTCTCAGTGTCCCTGTGCTGCAGCTCGTCAACCATACCTTTCACATAGTCTCTTAAATAACTCATTGGGGGTCATCATGTACTACGCAAGTAATATAAGTAGGCTACTCATTGTGCTTCATAGTTATTCCTCAGTACTTATGCAGTCTTGACTCTTGTACTTAAGTCATTTATTGCGCATTATTTACCTAGCATTTGCTATCGTTAACTCTTGCAGTGGTATTATTTTATTGTACATAAAGACTCAAATACTTAAGTTTGAAGTAAATCGGTGGAGCCCGAGTGGCACAACATCTCAGCGCTCTATCTGAAGCATTTTCTGAGAATCTTAGCAGGTTGTTGCAGAAGTAATGTTGACTTGTGCACTGTTGGATTTTGCAGTATGATACTGAAATGAATTTCCAAACGTGTCGTCATGATACATATATCAATTCAATGCGATTTCTCGCTTTATGCTTTGTTGCTAATAATGTCTTACTTGCCGTTTATTTTATATTCATTTTAAAATATTGAAAAGATGTTGCTTAGCACAAAATTAGTTCCGGCTTCGGACTGTGATCAAATTAATCGCAAAAGAGCAGAGACAACTCGCAACAACAACAACTCGTTTGACTGACAAACTGCTAACGAACATTCATGCAGTTGTAGTTCGAGATATTTCGTAAAGGAGCCCCAAGGATCAAAGGCGTATTGGCGGCTAGGTGTGGGAAGTTGGCAACGACCAAAAGAGCAATCATGGAGGCTGATCCTCAAAAAACTAAATGAGCATTTACTACACATCGTGGATAGTTATTCTTTGTGGCAGCTCAATGGTCTGGTTTGTCGCCTAATCGTTACAACGGAATGTTCGTGGTGTGATATACAGGAGCCGATCCTAAAATCACGACCTATTAAGAAGCTAATGTCTTTATCATGAAGTTAGGCTAATAGTAAATATGAATCAGGACAGTGACCGCTGACCTGCCTGTGACCAGTTTTCACCAAAAAAGAAAATTGAAAAGGCCATTGAGGGTAGATGTGCATGTTAAAACAACGGCTGTCAATGTTGAGCTATTCGATGACTGATGAGGTCACAAGTAATATGAATAACTTTTATTATGTCGGCTTCCTAGGAGAAACGAAACACTGCCACTCAAAGCTGGAATACGGTGGTTCAGTGTGTTTATTTTTCTCAATGAAAATGCGTGGTAATAAAGTTTATGGAACTGAATAGACAAACCCCGAAATCTTCGACTCTTAGGTGTACTTGATTTATCTTAAAATTTTTTCTTATAGCTGAAAATGCATACTCATTCAGATTCTGAAAATGCGCAAGAAGATGTGGTGATAAAAACAAATCTATAGCAATACACCAGGGCATGCGGTAAGTTGTAAACGAACAAAGTAGATGAGCAGATCGAGAAAATAACGGCAGCTCAAGGCATCATAATGAGCTCCGTCGCATAACAGTTAAAAATCTTTTTGACTGCTTAGTTAAAATCACTAGTACATCCATAAAGATAGGGAAGCTAGTTAGTGTGAAACCTATAAAGAAACCGGACGAAACGGTGGGTAGCACTGTTGAGTGCGTCCTTCGTCGCCGTTCTTAATCTAAGCGATGGAATTGCGGATTTTACGACAAGTAAAAATCAGAAACACGTGAAAGGCTTTGATTTTATACAAAGGAACAGCACATAAGCAAAGTCGAAAACGATAGGGATTTAGTCAGAGTCGGGGAATGGACCGGCCAGCACCTTCTTGACGAATTCTGAAACAAAGTTTGTTTCCATTTTTCACCTGACATACGACATCTCACTTCGTAAGCTTTTTTACGTAGTTAGATGTTTTACGCACATTTGTAAGGTACTTGCTTTTATTTTCATCATATAAGTGAACTAATACACAAAATCTGGTCGGATTTCGGGTAAACAATGATACTTTTGCACACATGTGATATTTTCCAAAGCGTACCATTCTATATCTACACTAGATGCAGCATGAAATATAGAAAAATGATGTCGTTTTAAATTTACTTCAAAATGGCTTAGTGTGGGCTTTATCTTTCTTAGCATTTGGAAATGGCATAATTCAACTTAAGTGACTCTAGACGACTCCTCAAAGATTTCAAGAATCTCATTCATACGTATTGATACCTATTCTCTGTTCCGCTTTCCAGGAAGTGATGACCTATCAACTTATTTCTTTTTTGGCGTAATCCCCACCAATTTATGTAGAGAGAGATATTGCCATATTCCTCTATACTACCAGCAAGTTGCCCCAAAAATAGGTGTGGTATTGTAACGAGATTTGAAACGAATTTGATTTTATGGCAAAAATCAAATAAAACAGTGGAAAATATCGGCCAAGAAAGAATAGTGATTGAAAGAACGAAATTTCCTGTAAAAAGAAAGTAGCAGCGCATTACAATCATTTACTGGCTTACATTTCAATATTTTATTAAAATATGTCCCTTCTGTGTCTATTGACCTCCCTAGTTGTTCGAAGGCGTACACATTCAAACATGTGAAATAGATACGCTAGAGACCTACCTTCGTATTTGACCATACCCTCGCCGTCCTCGACTCCCTTCAAAAGCTCGTCGACCTACAGAAAAAGAAATCAAGAAATTTTACAAGTGCTAACAATGCTCTATCGGTCAATCGAAACCTCATCAGCACTGAGTCGCTCTCCAAGAGCGAGCAGAATATGTCTGAGCTCAGCAGATAGAATCTTTCCGCACTCTTCCTTGTCAAAAACCTTCAGTCCCTCAACAAAATCAGCCTGTGTGCCTTGTTCCTGAAATCGAAACAGTATGCGGAAACGTGGCAAGGGAAACTTACAAGGCTGTCAATAAAGTTCGTTTATAGAACTCATCTCTTTGATCAAGAAAAACATCATTTTCTTTGAGAGAACTGTGGTTGGTGCTGAGGACGGGGACGATTAAGCCAAAAAAGTAACATGTCATGAGGTACAAAAGAAGATTTTCAATAGATAATCAAACAGCACTCTACGTAGTAGATATGTATTGAAATTGCCGTTGATTCCCGACTGCACCGAAGTTTGAGCCAGTAGACCAAAAATCTAGAACAGTCATCTCAAAATACGTTGAGATGAATCTGTCAGAAGCAGAAATTGTTTAGAAGCTATTCGCCTCCATTATCCTTATTCCATATTTTCAT
This sequence comes from Parelaphostrongylus tenuis, assembly GCA_019055375.1. Taxonomy (NCBI): domain Eukaryota; kingdom Metazoa; phylum Nematoda; class Chromadorea; order Rhabditida; family Metastrongylidae; genus Parelaphostrongylus; species Parelaphostrongylus tenuis. Next base: position 189,695 of record JAHQIW010002140.1, on the reverse strand, counting down.
ATTATTGTAATATTACTATGGTTGGGAAGAAAGCGTTGGGGCACTTTATAAACCACGAAATAACTCCCATGCATATCATGGGAATATTACAGTTTTTTATGTGGGACTTTCCCATTGAATGCCTAAATATTATTTATCTTTATTTTCTTTTTGTTACACACTTCCAACATATCCGACGATACTATCGCAGTTCGTGTTTTATTGCGTCATTATTAGAGAAAGGGTCCTTCACAGCGTGCTGCTGTTGATGAAATAACGAGATTGACTGATTAGGAGAGCACAATATGCAAATCTGCTGTGAAACGCTGATTTGAACGCTCTAATGCCGGAGATCTCGACCTCGAAAACAAGCCTCGTTGAGGACGTTCAACATGGTTGACAACGAAGATTTGATTGTTGTTTTGAAAGACGAACCGTCTGTGTTTTAACCAGATGCGAAACATGGCGGACCGATGGCAGAGTGTCGTAGAAAACGATGGGCTTTATTTTGAAGGATAGATATTGTATGCATAAATTTCAATTCCTTACAGGTGCCCCAAAACCTTCTTTCCAACCTAATAATTCATTGTTTTTCTACTTCACATCCTTTCCCGAAGATCTACGTTTTTAGTACGCTATAATGGGCATAGATGCAGCAATTATGACCATTTGATACATGTTCGAAACCCTGTAAGCCCTTTTCAAATGCTTTCCCATTTCGGTAATCGAAAAGCGGAATGATAAACTTGAAAATAGTTCTTTACCTCGGCTATCGACCGCTTTTTACAGACCCGCTCAAAATGATTTAATCTGACGACATAAGCGACGACATAAGATATAGCACTAGACCTATCGGCTCAAAATATGTAATATCCTTATCAGATTAGTTCTTTATGTCAAGAAAAATGATTGATTACTACATTAATAATTTTTTATTATTAATACTGATTTCTGTGCGATGCTGTGGTAGGAGCGGATATAATGGGATGAGATCTTGTAAGAAAGCAAATTCAATACTGGCTATCTCACTATTGGAAAACGAGTTTGGCTCTGTTAAATTTTCATATCAAAAAGGGCACACACCAGTATGGTCTACTAACTCAAGGCGTCAGCATTTGTTCAACCAATTCAGGATAAATTTATGCTATGGCAAGAAATGAGGAGATGCTGTGGTTATCTTCTCGTTATGAACAGTAAGTAGCAAGATATAAGATTCAGTATATCTCACGTCCCCCAACAAGCGGTACCTACTAATCGGCTTGAGCTCACGATATGAACAATCAAGCCGCTCCAGTTTACGCCCTCAATATCATTGCTTCGATCAATGCATAGTGTTTTCCTCCGTCACCCCCTGACAGAAGCATTACAACATGGCGCGCTCTCTCAGAGGAGAGGGTTTTACGAACCGCTGCTTCCTCGGTCTCTTCTTGAACAAGACATCTTTTCACATTCCGAGAGATCCAGAAAAACATACGCGAACTGAATGAGATGTGAAGTAAAAAAAAATGTGAACCAGTAAAGGAACTGTGTTGGTGATGTGTTATTGATCTCGAAAATAAAGAGCATTCAATACGCCTGACAACAATATAAGAACACATGAAGCCCAAATTGTCTTCCGAGTCCCCTCCTTTTCTTACATACTTGAATGCCCTACCATGCATGAGGTACCTTGTTACGTTATCCTACGCTAGTATTGAGGGTTGGCGAGTCAATCAATGACAAGATTTTCAGTTCTCGAGGGAGAAATCCAAACAGATCGCAGCACTTGAGCGTGTCTGTCAGCCGCACAGAAAGAAGAGATAAGTGTGATTTCGTAACAAGAGATGGCCGAATGTGAGAGAAAAAAGCGGACCAAATGCATAACGCTTCCTAATTTCTATCCAGAAACAGGGTCAAATTCGAAAACGAAAAATATAGTTGAAAAATATCGCTTTGACACTTTGTTTCGCCAGACTGCTTGGTTATAAAGGAATGTGAAGCTGTGAGGCAATGGACTTATGGTTATGATGAGAAAGGAATGATTGAATCATTTCTACTGCATGGAAAAGAATGATGGCAAACAGGCTTACCTTCTCTTTCGACAGTTGTTCGAAGATCGGCAACCATTCCTCGAATGTGAGACGCTTCTCGCCCTTTCGTTTAAATTCTTGACCGGATGCCTACAACATAGTTTTTCGCGGAGAGAGTGTGTAGGCAGTGTTCTTCCAATTGACAAAATTCTTGGGATTTGGTATAAAACGAAAATAAATCAGAAGAAACTTCTCCGAGATTTTTTTTTTTTAAATCAGCCAATCACACTACCACTTCAAAACAGTTAGCAACTCTCATTTAAACGTGAACGTGAATAGATTATCACATCAGGAAACCACGAGTTCACTATTTCATATTCTACTAACTTAACACTAAAGTGGCTATATATGTAATTCACAAAGGAAAGTATCTTCTTCCAAAAAGCGTACGCAGCAAATTTCGTGACTCACTTTAACGACCATGGCGTTGGTCGGTTTCAATCCAGCAGCCCGAACAACATCACCGATTTGCGTTCCGTCGATTTTGCCATCGAGTTCCTCGTCGTAGAGATTGAAAATCTCTTTAAGCTGATCTGAACTTTTCCAGTTTCAAAGCTACAAATCATTCAAGAAAGCCATATTGGTCTCAGTATTCAGTCAAAAGAATAAATAGGAAAGACGAGACTAACCCTGAGAAGGCATGCCGATCGTGAGGTGCCAAGTGACTTAGAGAGATAAGTCTCAACACTCAACGCCAGCAGTGTACAACGAGAACCTGGCCGAGCGCAACGCCCAGGATATTTTTATTCCTAGGATGAGCGGAGCTGTGGATGTAATAGCTAATGAATAGCACACTCGCCACTGAGATGCAGACACCAACCACTCAACGATTGTTCACTAGGCGGCCGAGAGAATTCAGAGTCAGAAAGTTACGGTTGTGAGAACGAGGGAGGGGGAGATATTTGCCTGGCTCCTCAAGAAGAGAGCGGATATTTGCCTTGTCCCCTCGAGAAGAGAATCCCGCTGCGGCCGATGTAAAACTCGACAAATGTTTTAGAAACTTGATTCTTAACAAGTTCGAGCTAGGGCAATGTGACTAGTAGACCGATACCAAAACAGTGCTATAATCCTAAGCTCAACAATAAGAGTGTGGCCAGAACAATGTTTATGATGCCGTTTAATAAGAACAAGTTCACTTCTGTCCACGCACAGGGTCAGCAAAATTTCTTGCGGATTGAGAAATTGATATGAGCCTTGTTTAAGATCGGCTGGCTCCCTGCAAAACACAAAAGCCGATGGTTACCTGCGATAATGATTTGAGAACGTCTAATCATGATTGCTCTGGATGAGGAGGAAATTATTATCCATCAGCATTCGACAACATTTATAAGAGAAACCAAAAATCTTCGAGTAGTAGTCGCACTTAGGCGCAAATTGAGAGAATTTTGTAAATGATAGCTACAAAAATAAATCAAAAAGGGCATTTCTGGGCTCTTCACAACGCGTGATTTTGTGCTATAACAATTTTCACTGATTATTCTCTCAGAGACCCCGAAACTCCCTCACTGAGATCACCTTGGCGATTAGTCGCGAGGGTATGTGGCACACCACCAGGTGGCAGATCTTGAAGTAAACGCAGGCAAAACACGATTTTGTGTTTTCGTTAGAGTGAGTGTAAAGCATAGGTTCTCTCCTTCCGGTGCGTCATTTTGACACATGCTTCTGTGTCTGCTTAGTCTTGTTCAAGCTTACGTTCTTGGAAACATTCTCGATTATTCAGATTGTGTTCCATCAGTAACACATGACCTCATATCTTTATGGGAGAAATTTTAAATTGTTTGTGATTATATATTGCTCGTTTTCTAAGAATTTGACAACCTATCATTACATACTGGTAGAAAAACGTGGTAAATATACAAGCCCTCAATCCCTTGGCCTTAAAAGAGTCACAATTAGCGCAGTAGTGTGTAGAACGAGTACGGAGAAGTCGCTCAAATCTCAGGACCATTCTAGGCCGCATAAACCTGAAGAAACAAACGTAACGACATCCATAATACACCATTATACACATACATTTATATCAGTCCCTAAAAGAGGGATTTGATGATGCATGCTGAAATGATAAGGTACGATAAGCAGACCAGCACGGCGAGAAGTCAATTGAGTGCCGTCTATGACACCGAAGAACAACTGTTCTTTGAAACAGACGCATTAGAGACAGACGAAGTTGATGTTTTTGTCAACACAAGTTTGGTCATGAACATTGCTACCCTGAAGAACTAAAAACACAACTCAAATGCTTACGATGGAATAGATGGGGATGGATTTATTCTCGCAGGACCTTTGTTTAAGCACTGACATAAAGCTACAACGATGACGCAGGTTGAAAAATTTTTTCAGAAAAGACCAAACATTTGTATGGTAATCACTGAAGATTTTAGCGTCGAGAATGCTACTACAAGAACATCTGAAAAATGCCGCATTGAGACCTTCAGATTTGAATGGATCAAGCACGGTGAGCGGCTGGAGGAGCTTGTTATGACTATGACGAGACCATATACGATGACTCCCAAGTCCAAAATTCCCATCCTCACTCCACTTTCCAGAGAGAAAACGGATGGCCACTAAGTTCAGTAATCAAACATCGAAAAATTATTTTTCATTTGTCGTCTCTTGGGAAGATTTAGTGAAGAGAGATAGAAATGCTCGACTAGTTGCCCACTTTTCCAACTTCACGATTCTTCCTGCCCACTTTTACAAAATTCACGATCCTTATGCCAAAATTTTGGTACTTACGAAAACAACGACAGGTCACTTAGGATAGGCGATGCTTGAAGTACCACGTGTGACGCAGGTTGATGCGAACCAAACTACTTCTAGTTCGACAAATCAGAGAGACCGCTCTACGCGCCGAAATGCCGATAAACAGATGGATCACATATGTGAAACGACTAAACGACAACCGATGAACAAGATCGTTAATGACTAAAATCATTGCCATGTTAAAAGCACCTACCAGATGGTCACAGTACTTAGATACTTAGATGGTCACATATTCCAATTGGTATATTGCTGGTCGTGCATATAATATTCCTTGGTTTCCTGACTTAACCTTACAAGGGCTTTTTCAGGTCCTCATAATCCGTTTCCAAAGAATGGATTCCGGCGACGGATTCTCGGCCGGGCTTCCTATAAGTAGATTTGGAGATGGTGATAGGCCGAACAAAAGCAGAGGTAGGAAACAAAATCAACCGAGCGCTCACTGATGATGTAGAAGCCGAAATTCGTTGCTCACAGTGCTTCACAAAAGTTGTGGAAGGAATTTCATGAACTTCAGCAAGTCTCTAGAGCATGCAGAATCTAACGAACTATCTTTCATGCGACAGATTAAAGTGGAAAATTCACTATTCGAGTGAATCGATAGTCAACGGGAAAGAAAAAGTGGTATAGATGATCCAGTCATAGCATTTACTTTTATATAAGCTATAAAATTCTGATATATACATATGTGTGCATATATATACATATATATATGCATATATACACATCTACATCTATATATATATATATATATATATATATATATATACATCTATATATATTTATACATATATATTATATATATATATATATATATCATTATGCGCGCATTCGCCTTCAGTTTGAGGATATCTCATTTTATATTCTGAGTGTTTGGTCCTCATTGATGTTATGTTGTTTCAATAATAATGGCCCACATTGCTTGTAGTAGGTCGTGTATCATCTCTGTTATCTTTTTTCAACTGATCAACAATTGACTAGCTTCAGCATCATCATCGTCTCCGTTGGTCCCTGTTACACTCTCTAGCCGAGTGAGTGTTCTTGGCCTCAGGAGCTTGATAAACATTGTTCGATCTCATTTGATCTTTGTGAAAAGTCTGACAACTAGGTATGCAGCACATGACACCCAATGAGAAGCGGATTCCATATTTTTGTCAACCAGTTGTCAATGTGGACCCTTCTCAGGCCCATGTGATTTCTCAACAATTGGGGTAGCGGCTGCTCTACTAATCTCCGATCATCAACATATGTAAAAACTCACCGATTTTCTTTCCAGTTTGCACATTACTGTACCATTCTACATCACTCCTATGTTCAATAACGCTGCCCGATCCCTATATCCTGCCTGGGTGCAAATAGTCTTCTGGTGGGTGGTTGAGATAAAATAAATCGTAGAGTGGACTGATTAACGTAAATCCAGGGGTTCGTTGTTCTCTTCGCTACAATTTCGATGTTCGAGGCGTTAACCACGCTAGTTTCTCCAGTCAGGTAAACATAATTAAATACACCCGTGACATTCATTCTGCTCAGTATGAATGGCGATTGAAACCAGCGGTAACTCTCATGAACGACGTTTTCTTAACAAACTGCTTCAAGACACTTTGCCCACAAGCGTTGTCAGAATTGGCCATCACTGAATCTTTGTGACAAACGCTTGGTCTTTTATGAGCATGTCAGCAGGAAAACGAAGATTATATAAACGCTGACCATTCAGTTTTAGTCTTACGTTATCCCACCCTACATCTAGTATGACGTCTATGAGAGTGGAACCTAATATTAATGGAAGACAGTATTTCACTGTTAACTTAGTACTCCTTTTGAGCCAATAATTTATTGTATATTGAAATCTCACTATTATAATGTTGCTATATATATAATCATTAGCAATATTGAACTCATCACTATGAGTTTGCACTGTAGCTGAAATGTCCACAAAGCAGATCACTGATGATCAGTAGGTTTTTTCTGTAAAAAACAGTGTATAATAGTCCTTCACCTTGCTATCTTATCCCCTCATAGATAATGCCTAGAAAAATGAGCCTATTCGTTGATGAGAATCTTTTGTTGGATACAGAGTATTCATTGCACTTCTAGTAATTATTCGAAAGCTCAAATCTCTGGTTACTGCGCTGAGTTGCCGCTTTTTGATAAAGGCTTCTTTTGACGCTTCACCGAAAGGAAAACATTCTTATTCCACACACACGTTCTTCTCGTAAAACAGAGCACATCCATTAGACTGTTTGTAATCATTCAATAGCGCAAGTTCCCATGATTCCAACACTGCTTATTTTCCGGAAAGATCGTTTCAGCGCAGTGTGGCAGGTAAAATAAGATTGTTTCACATATTCCACGCTCTTGTTTACCGGCTAGTCTCTACGGGTTGGATGTTTAGTGGACGCAGATTCGATGCGGCGGCTCGCTATTGATTGATCGAAATACGCTGGCGCGTCACATGTGAGCTACGATTTTTGTTATTCAATTAAGAATTTTCTCTCTGCTCTGAGAAAAACTCCAGATCAAACGTATGACTCTGATACTACAAGATTTTCTCTACACCTTCATGTGTTTCCTGCTTCCAGCGAAGTAAGAGTAAATTTGATCGGTCGATGTCAAACATAATGTATCCTTGAATGTTACAGCGTCATGAAGGGATGTGTTTAAAAAATCGGCCACGTAGCGCAGTAGCCAGATATTTATGCTTTCAAATGATTGGGACTACACCGTTATGAAAAGCTCACGTACAGCAAAATTAGTTGAATCTTCATTCGGCGCCCATATAATAGATAAGAACCAGATCATTCACCGTACAACTCCCTCTCGATGGTAACATATGTCGGATTTCACAAGATGAAGCCAAATACTCAGCATATTCATGCTTTTCCACATAGGATGGAATGCCTATCTGGAGCCAGTGACAGAATATTTCAGAAGATTATAGGCAATCACCTTCGCCGACTATTCGGCAAGATCCTAACATTATCGTCTACACTAATGAGAAACGAAAAAAAATATACCATTTTGAAATCACCAGAATCAAAAAGGTTGAAAAATGAAACATCTAAGTTAAACTGCCAAAAATCGGGGTGACCCTTCACTACAATGTACAATTACATAGCAGTTGCTTTGGAACATAAAACTTTAGTTTTAGTAGATCCACGTATAAGGATATAACATATTTCGAGCCATTAGGTGTGAGTGCTATACAGGCGCCTGTTTCGTGCCATCGGGACTCATCAGTAGCACCATCGCTCGGTTCGGTCGATCCCCTAGGCTATAATCCTCTATGGACGAATCGACACCGAATGATAAATCAGGTAATTCCATCACCTGACTTGTAGCGATTTATTACTTGGCGTCGATTTGTTCATAGAGGATTGCAGCCTAGAGGATCGGCTGAACCGAGGAATGTGCTACGGATGAGTCCCGGTGAGCGAAACAATCGCCTGTTTAGCACTTAGACCTAATGGCTCAAGATATGTTATATCCTTATCGCATTATTATTGTTTGAGCAAAGTCTATAAAAAAGCGGTCGATTGAAGTGACAAGATCTATGTATCACGAATAAAAAGAAGCATGTTTTTATAGCGTCTTGGCATAATTATAGCTTACCTCCTGAACTGTCTTAGCTCAACAGACGGAATACAGCTGAAAGCATTTGAGAATTTGAAACTACACAAGTCTATCAAACATCATATCTTCACTCTCGACTGTTTATACAAACCTCGCTCAAAACAATAACAATTTGATAATAATCATAACATAATAACATGTTTAGAGCCTCTTATGGTATCTCGTACGGCACTCATACGGTACTGGACAGCTGCTATTTCGCCCATGCAGGTTCCTCAGTAGCATGGTGCCTTTCGGTTCAGCCGATACCTCGCAGAGGAATATACCCCACTTTTAAAGGAATCGACGCCGAATCATTAAATCACCGCTTGTCGAGTGACAAAATCTCCCGACATTGATTCTACCAGCCATGAGCTCTCGACTATGATCACTGCAATGTCGGAGGATTTTGTTGCTCAGTATGTGGTGATTCAATAACTCGGAGTCGATTCCTTTATATGTGGGTATATACCTCTGCAAGGTATCGGGTGAACCGAAAGGCACCGTGCTACTGGGGAGCCTGCATGGGCGTAATAGCAGCTGTCCAGTACTGTATAAGTGCCGTATCAGACCTCATAAAAGGCTCGAAACATGTTATCATGTTATCAGATTATCAAACATTAATCTATCGCTTTAATGGTGTATGTGACTCTTTCACATTATTCTTTCAAAGTTTGGATATACTCTAGAACTATATGAGAATTGAAAAGAAAATTTGATCGCTGCATTTCCAACATAGGTGCAGTAGCTACAAACATCATTGATGAACGACTAGGGATAACACCGTGTTTGTTGGATAAAATCGCACTCGTTCATTTGCTTCTCCCTTCGGCGCACCCGTGTCAGCTCAAAAAGAAAACTTCAGAAAACGCGTCTAATGGTCCAGAAAACCAAATCTCATTGCGTAAAATAAGATGTAACGTGCATATAAGAATTTGTTGATTTTATAGTTTTTGTTCCAATTAGCAATCTATACAAAAGCACTATTTTCACTGCTTTCCAGCAGTGCTCTGATGTTATAAATATGCATCTAAGAGCACTAAGTAGTATACAAAACATTCGATCCTACACGAGACTTCAATCCGCGTTTCACCAATGTCGTGGGTCACGTGCTACCACTACGCTATCGTTGCCTTCATCTGCTACCTCTTTCTTCGATATAATCTGATGTAGCCGCTGGCAACCAACCTTTTGAGGGTTTGGTTTGATAAACACATGTCAAGACTAAACCCAACTAAAATTGTGATTAACAAGAATTCTTCTTTACTTAAGCGCTTTAGCATTAGTATGATGGTACAAATATATCCAATGCTGTCGAGTGGTGGGCAAAACTTTGACGTCAGGCGGGAATCGAACCCGCCTTCCTCTCCTTCTGGAGGCGCGTGCTAAACAATTTCCCTGCCGACTTCTATTTTGCCGCCATCCCTCCTACGTTACAACGTATCAATCCGTCAGCGGATCAATCGAAAATGTTTGGTATGAGCTGGGAAATTTCCTGTTTGAAATGGAAAAGTGGCTATTATCTCAGAATTAAATGCAGAGTATCCATAGGATTTCCGCTGTTATGTGTTAGAGTTGAAATACATTAATTAATTTTATTGAGCGAATTATGTCCAGTGATTCTCGACCGATAGTTGTTGAACACAAAAAACATACTAATATCACAAAACCTACCAGTGTTGAACTAAGCCAACAAGAAAGGTAACAAAAACAAGGAAAAGCAAAGGAGAAAAAGTCATAACCGTAACTTTAGAAATAGTAGAATAACGAAAGAACACTCTAAACCGGAGAACAGTGAATAACCGCTCGTGACTTATAACAGTATAACAACGAATTTCTCAAAGACCAACATTATATTGCTATGTATAACGAGCCAAATCGAGCTTGGGAACAATATTCATTGATTGTAGTTCTTGGAATAATAATTTACATGCATAGGGGATTCTGATGTTCGCCAGAGACTTACTAGAGCGACAATTCTGGCACCACCCTTGGTAGCCTATCAGACCACAATCCGAACAAACTTCCACCTGAAAAATGAATAGGTAGGTATGAAAGAGAGAAGTGAGAAGCGGTACGCGCGAATTCACTTTGAACTCATCCGATGAAACCATGAGGCGTTCCATAAGGAGCATGGATGCTCCATATGCAATGAGACAGTCACGTTCCATTTCACCCAGCCGAAGTCCTCCTTCACGTGAACGACCTTCGGTGGGCTGTCGTGTCAACACGGCCCTAAGAAGAGGGTAAAATGTGGATGTCAAAACTAGCAAACGAAAGTGATGTAGGGATTGAGTGAACTAACGCCCTCATGATTTCGAGTTATATTATCAATTTAGAGAGCGTGTGGCACAGCAGGTAGAGGAGCCTTGCGACGTGCATGTGGTCGATGTTCCTCTCCTGAGCTCGAGGCTCATGATTTGATACTAGAATTGTCTGGGAAGATAACAGCACAGATTTGATATATCAGTAGGCCACGTCGAGCCAATGTGAAGGCCAGATATGCGTTCAGTCACCTCAAACGATGCTATATAAAGAAGAATTGATGGCGTATTCCTCAGGAATTTATCAACGCCGAGAGATTTATCCTTCAGATTTCAAAATCGATCCGAAATCTCGTCAAGAAAAAAAATGAGAGTTCTAAGAGCTCTCCGAAAGGATGCGAAGTATTAGAAATAGCAAATTTCCATCTAACTTTACAACATGTTACATGGGAATGAATACCTTGGTCCTCTCGCTCTTGCATGCATTTTATCGTGAACCATGTGCTTGAGCTTCTGATAGTATATTGGTCCAAAGTATATGTACGCAGATAGTTGCTGGCCAGTAATTCCACTTGTCAGCATATCCTTGCCCAGATAATTGTACCCTCGTGATGCCAGCTCGTTGCAAACATCGTTTACCTGAGATAACCTCTTTACTTTTGTCAAGATAGTCGCAAAGAACTTGAGTTTCAGCAAAAAAAAAACACATTTTTAGAGAAGTAACTTTGATTGCTACGTTCGAAAAACTATTAAACTGACTTGATCGCCTCCAAACGCTGTCCCATAATGATAGCGTCCACTCAGTACTGCATTTTTACTGCTGATTAGTTCCATCAGTTTGCCGACTGTCATTCGTGATGGGTATCCATGCGGATTCATTATCATATCCGGGACCATTCCAACATCGTTGAACGGTAAATCTTCCTATAAGTCCAATAAAAGAAGGGGTAAGTATTTTGTATGAGGAGCTGTCAAATTTTAATAGAAAGACCAGATAAGACATATATCAGCTTGAATTCTCTGTCATTTACCTGAGCTGCGATGAGTCCACAAACACCTTTTTGTCCATGTCGCGATGAGAATTTATCGCCTAGCTCTGGACGCCTGAAACGATTTATTCCGTTTCACCTTAAGACACTTCCACTCCTACAGAACTTATATGCAGCTAGAAGGGACTACACCGGCAGAAAGCAATGTGGCACTTTAGAAAAAACTTTTCCACCTGAATTCTGCCCCATAGGCACATTATACTCGCGTACATTGCAACAACATCTCAGTTTTTCTTACAAGTTCTTTAGAACGTCAATGGTTTTCAAGCACAGCAACACAAAGCAAAAGGATAAACATCAATTGGAGTGGATATTCTCTACAAAAAAGTGGCGCGTTTCGGTAACAGTACATACATCGCTGCTGTCAGGTTGTTCGCTGATAGCTACCATATATTATCTCGATAAAAGAATGGAAGTAAAGCAGTGGGTCTCGGTGGTGCAGTGGGTGGTAGCATGCCTTCCCCGTACAGGTAAAACACGGGCTCAGCTCCCGCCTGTGGTAAAATGTTTCGTTTACCACTAATTCCTCTCAGCTGCTGCCAGGCTCTGTAACATATCGGTTGCAATCACTTTGCACGTATTTCGTTGCTTCTAGCGCTTCGCCGCTCGTAGATCTGAGCCCGATGGCGTGATTACCAAGGCCTCTACACCAAGAACGACAAGTTGCTGAGCCATGAGAAACCATCAGTACGTCCGTAAAGAACTAGTAGAGTATTCGGCTGTCATCACTCGCCGAGTGTAAAAATACCCATACGCACAGAATTACAGCCCAACATGGCCTCTATTGGGTGTACACAAATGGATGAAAACCTTTGTCTCTGATTTATAGTCAAGAATCTCGTGTACAGTACTTCACTGACACTTCTTGCCTTTTGTCGTACACGTAAAGAACGACTGCTGGCTATGCCAAGAGCAAATTTACGAGGCGGAAAATCTTGCAAATCTTACTAAATACCCACATCATAGTACACTGCAAACTGATGCCTAGTAACTACTAAGTGGAATCAAATTCTACAGAAATTAATCCAGCTAAAGCTTTATTGGATGAGGAACGTCGGAGAAGGGATTGACTCTGTCTTTTCCACGATAACACTCGACCATGTCAGTACTCAAACAATTAGTACCACGTTCAACTTCGACGAATCGTAAGAGGTTGGAAATGTTCGACTAGGAAACGCTCCCTATTCATCGCATAGCGTAAACTGTAAGCTCACTAAGTTCCACCATTAGAGCTCAAGCATAACTTCAACTCGAAAGTGGAACAAGAGTCTCAAGGTTTGACAATCTGATAACATGTTTTGAGCTTTTCATAAGGTCTGACATGGCACTTATACACTAGCAGGCACGTCTATCGCTTTTCCCGGCTCGTCAGTAGCATGGTGGCTGTCGGTTCAGCTAACCCCTCAAAGAGGATAAACGACTGTGGTCACTGCAATGTCACGGGATTTTGTCACCCATATGTGGTGATTTGAACTAGGCATCGACTCCTTTATAAGTAGGGTGCTATACCCCTGCGAGGTTTGGCTAAACTAAAGGGCACCGTGCTAATGATGAGCGTGGAAAGGAAAAACACGTGTCTAGTACTGTAAAAGTGCCATACCAGACCTCATTATAGACTCAAAACATGTTATCAGATTATCAGATTTATACTGTTTTTGAGCGAGGTCTATATAAACATTCGAAAGGGAATGCGTAAGATAGATAAGATAAAGCTTAAGAGAAAGATAGATAAAGATAAGATGAAGCTAGCTAGATAAAGCTTAAGATAAAGCTTCATTTGAGTGTTGAGACAAATAGCAGAAGTGAAAAAGAGAGTGCATTACATTCCCAGCAACCCAATGACTTACTGATAGTAGATGAGATGAAACTGGTTCATGCAGTGACTTTTGATAGAAAACGTATAAAGCTACAGCTTAGAGGAACTCTTTGTGGACAGACGAAACGAGGACTACGTTTCCCACTCCTGGGCCTAGACCGCTTGAACTTCAGGTTAGTAGCAATTCATTTAATAAAATAAATGGAAAATAAGAAGTCTATGACCACACAACAATGGAATATAGCCTCCTCTACAATTCGAATACTCAAAATCTAGAAAAGTTCCATGGAAGAGAGGAAAAATTTTCAAATGAATAACGAAAATACGCGCGATAGCGTGTGTCAGGAGTGAAACTTTGCCTGGTTTCCGCTGCTGAAGTTCACTTAGAACACCTCTTCAAAAAACAAGCATATTGTTGGATAGCCGAGATCCAAGCTCTCAAATGGTTATGATAAGCCCGAAAACGCGGAAAAGGTCTTGTCCCCAAAAGGTGGAAAATGGATTGCGACGAAGTAATTGAACCATACCGCGACATGAAAAAAGAGATATGTAACCACGTCACCATATATCTCTTCAGGCATTGACCTGATCCTAAATTTACCTCGTCTGCCTCAACAACACTTTGACGAGGTGTGCGTCCTCATCATTGTATGTCAGAAGTACTCGCTCGGCGTAGGACGGTACTGGATTCTTATATGCAATCGAGACATCTTTGTATTCTACAGAGTGACCTCCAGGCACCACCGGCACTAAACAGAGCTTTGTGGTGCAAATTAAAATTTAATGTACTCGACGAAAAATAACATGTAATCACTGAAAAATTTGGATATCTTCGAATTTATTAGCATATTTGCACACAAAAAAAAAACTATAAAAGAGTTCCGCAAATTGCTTCTGAACAAAAAAGGCTAGAAATCATCGCACCTTGAGAAGTGGAAGCCGAACTATCCTGAGATACTACCGGCATGTGTTTGTTTATCATGACTTGCTTTGTAGAGATGCGAGCTCCAGCAAAAACTATACCCTCTTCATCGAGGACCTACAAAATGTCCTGAAGGCTTTGGAACTTGAAATAATCACAGAAAAGACTGCTCTACTGTTCTATGCTACAAATATTCCCTTAAAACCGAACCCAGTTTGAACTAAGGAATGTGCCGTTCATATTAGACGGGTACGCGAACAGATAAAAGGATAAAGGATAAAGCTCTCGGCGTTGATCAATCCCTGAAGGATGCGCCATGCATTCGACTTCAATTTTTTTTTAACTTCGTTTGAGGTGACTGAATGCATATCTGGCCTTTACAATGACTCGCGGAGGCCTCCCGCTGAACCGAGTCAGTGCTGCTTATCCTCCCAGACAAGTCTGAGACATGTCTGGTAGCAATTTACCGAACCCGGAGGGATGGATGGCTTGGTGAGCCATGAGCGCGAGATCGAACCATTGACCCCGTGTGCGACGCAGGGCACCTCTAACCACTGCGCCACATGCGCCCGTTCGCGTACAGATATGTTAAGCAAATATTTTATTACTTATTCATTTACACGGCCCGTCATCACGATGTTTTTCGTGCGAATACCAGTACTTCAAGCATTCGATTCGTTTTTCTTCTTCCTGAATGTCGTAGACTACTGATCGAGCGCGTCGCCTTGCAATCCCGAGGATAACCTGGTTAAGGCATTCTGTAGGGCGTTCTTGTTGACTGCCGGAGAGGGTTGAGAATGTAGCTCGCCTCCGAGCGCGTCGCGACGAGCACTACAACCACTCGGGCATGGTGCTCCACGCTGGATAGTTAACAAGTTGAAAATGTTGATAATAAGAAACTGGAAAATAATGCAAATGCTTTAGTTTATCACTTTATTTGACCTATCGCATTTTTTCACCTTGCGGGTCCCATTACTTCCAGAATTCGATTCGTGTCCTCGCATTCAACGTTTGCTAGAGGACTTTGTCTTCATGAACATCATAGAACACTGCTGGTTAGGTAGATCTCTTTGCAATATTGAGAGCATCCAGGCTGAGGCGTCCCATTAGTTGCTGTCTGATTGGTTGTCGGAGAGTGTATGGGGTTTATGGGATCATCCCAGCGCCGAAGATCACGAACCGTTCGGCCAACGCTCCTCCCCCTCCCCAATGTACAAATGCAAGTATTGCTTCTTGATTATAATGTGTATAACAACATTAAGAAGAGTATTACCTGATGCTTATAAATGGGCTTCCTTGTAGTTGGATCAAGAGAAGGTCCCATTAGTCTGTCATACGTCTGGTTTGGATATTTCCTAGCTGTTCCTTTGGCATGTTTATATACCAGACATCTCCCGTATCCTGGAGATAGCCTTTCCTTACAAATATATGTATATATATGTATGTATACATATACACATACATATATATATATATATATATATATATACATGAATATATCAAGAAAACATTGCCTGAAGATCATTTAAAGGAATAACAACAAGAATTCAGAATGGAAAATGTACCTCTGTCCAAAGATGCCTTGTTGAGAACAAGTGCATCCTCAATATCATATCCACTATATGACATTACGGCAATAATACCATTAGCACCAGCTGGTAATTTCTCGAAATTTATTAACTCGATAGTCTATAAAAGTTCCGTAAATGATATATTTTTTAAATAAAAAGAAACTTTACATTGGATGCACCAGGAAAATTCACAGTAGAATTGTGAAAATTCCTATTTCAACTAATGAAGCTCGAGCAGAAATTGTTCGTGAGAAGTCGAAAGTCCTCAATATCACAATACCTTTATATTCGACTGACTTCATGACCTCGCTTGAAATTACTAGATCCTGACAGAATATTTCAAGCCTTGCATGAGGCCTGTTGTGAGCACTTATACAGTGCAATACACGTGTTACGGCCTTGTAGCCTCGTCATTTGCATAGTGCCCGTCGTCTGCGCCATATCTCTCAAGAGTGAACTCCTTCACAGATTGTCGGCACAGACGAAAGGCATTATGCAACTGACGAGGCTGCAAGGCCGTAACGCGTGTATTGCACTGTATAAGTGGTCATGACAGACCTCATGCAAGGCTTATTGAAATATGCTGTCAGGTCTCAATATTTTCGATAAATATGCACTGAATTTAATGCATGGGATCGCGACTTTGTCAGACAAACAACTTCGAACATTACTAAACAAATGAGATGTTCGTCACATTTTGCCACGTACCTTTGATTTCACAAGTGGCCGCTGAGGATAACAAAGCAGATACATTATAGAATCGATTCGTTTTTGCTGATTGTATGCAATTGTTCCCATAGCTAAACAACATAGTCAGTTGTCGTTATACAAAAAAACAGGGTGATTGCTGGAAAGGTGCCACAGTAGTGCATTGGCTAACACACAACACTAGAAAGGGCGAAATGAGGGTTCAATTCCAGCCTGAAGTTCAAGTTTTGCATATCACTCAACCTTACTGGACATTGAAAAAGAGGATGTACACAGCGAAACACCAAATAATACGACTAGAAAAAAACAACAAACCTTGTTTACCCATAGCGCATTGATAAGTGTTTCTTGGCGATTGATTGTGATGTGGATATGGAATCAAACCAGCACAAACACCTAACAGAGTGAACGGTTCAATCTAAAACAAGTATGCTTATTGCATTTCGGCTAAGACTGTTAATTAATTACTGTTTTTCTTCGTTAAGCAAAACACGAGGTGTTATAATAAAATTTGGCATTACGAGCCTATGTGATCTCCTTGCGGTTGTCTCCACTTGAATCATTCTGTGGAACACATATAAAAAGCGGCTCTGAAGAAGGCGAACTGCCGAAACGTCAGCTGTGAATAAATTTTATTATAACACCTCGTGTTTTGCTTAAAGAAGAAAAACAGTAATTATATTGAAGCATGCCGAGGTTAATAGACAGTCGGTCTTGGGAACTGTTAATTAACTTAATATCAATATTTCTTTCAAAAGACGGAAATATCCAGCTGGCATATCATATTTTAACCAGTTGACTTCCGTGGACCCTAACTGGGAGTCCCCGTCAGCGTGGGAACAGTTCCACCTCCTCTGCCCCAATTGTTCTCCGACTTCAGCACTGCTTTTTGTTGGCAAAACCCGCCGCTAGATTTTTGACTAGGTCTCGCAACGAAAAGCAGTATTGTAGTCGAAGAATAATCGTGGTAGAGGTGAAGCCGTACCCAAGCTGGCGAACACGCCCAGTTAAGGTCCGAGGAAATCAATTAGTGATGGCGTAATGATGTAATAACGCCGATATTATTAGAAAGTCGGTCTTACAACTTACTAGATGATATATCAGCAGGATTTCCTGACCTGTGAAAGAAGTACTATCACTAAAATAAATAACTGTCCTGTTTAAGGAACTAAAACACTTCGCCTCTCTTTACCTCAACACTAAATGTGCCTAGTTCAGAGTTCCATCAAAGTAATAATCAAAAAGGGGAGGATAGTGCAATGGTTAGTCTCTAGTGTGTCAGGAAGCGAGGTGATAAGCAAGGCGAAGGTTCCATCGTCTCCCCAACATTCTGACAATTATTCAGCTCAGTCTGAGGAAGCCTTTGCTCAGCTATCTCGAAGATTTTCACAAGAATTGTCTCGACCAGCACTCTACGAATTGTTGAAGAAGACGACATTCTCAGCATCAACCGAGGCAAATTATCAAACGATCAAAGATCCCTGTGGAAGATGAATGAGAGGAGACAGATCGATTTTGAGGGGAAGTGTTGGGATACGTAGAGGAGATTGCTACGACGGATCGTTTAGAACAGATAAAATAACATGGTGGAAAAGGTAGATGAAAAATTGCTATTGTATGCGCAGTAACAACCTCGAGATGAGTGGTCTTTGCGTTCACATCGGTCTCGTAAACTGCGATATTTGCATCATTCATTTCATTTACATCCAAGTACTCTACCAATCCATCATCAACAAAATCTTCAAAAATTCGTTGTCCATCTTTCAGTTCCTAAACATAAATTTGAGCACTGCGTGTATAAACACTTCGAGAGGGATTAACATACTTGTATGTGGTGAGGTTGCAAGAGCACTTTTCCGTCTTCCACAATGAGGTATGGGCGACAGAGGCGACCGCCGTCACTGGCGATATAAACGGCACGTAAAGGAAGTGATCTCGAAACAGATACGAACTCCGATAGTAAACCGCTCCTATAATTATCAAGGGTATGTCAAAGTAAGACTGTAACACTCTTCTTGCCAAATTTGTAATGGTATATAGATGATCTTCGCAAAAAAGAGTGGTGCGGATGCAGTGGTGGTAGGAGACACCTTCGGCGTAGACGAAACGCAGGTTAAATTACAGTTTAGAGCAGAATGTTTTACGTATCGAATAGAATGCTTTTCATTTGACCGCTTTGAGTGGTAGTATGATGTTACAGATATACCCAGTGACGTAGAGCTACGTGCAAAATCTGCAAAACCTTAGCGTCAGGCGAGACTCGAACCCGCATCTCACTCTATTCGAAAGCTCGTACTCTAACCCGTTGCAATACTGACGGCCGTTTTACCATCACTTTTTCTGCGCTACAACGCATTTATCTGTCAGCAACCAACGGCTAACGATCTGGCCCAGGTGGTTGATTTCGGCATTAAAACCAGTCACGCTGGCAAAATGGGCATCACTAGTGCAACGGGCTAGTGCGAGCGCTCGCGATAGGGTGAGATACGGGTTCGAATCCCGCCTGTTGCAAAAGCTTTGCATATAGTCTACATCACTGGGTATATCTGTTTTACAAATCAATCGGTATTCATGGGTATTCGATCATTTGATCTAGAACCACAACACTGAAAGATCGCAAAGGTGATAAACTGAGAAAGGTCAGATTTACGCCATAAACTTGGATAGATCGCCAACTTGGTCTAGTGGAAAACACACATAGACGGGGTGAATGTAAATATTGGCTGAACATCTTAATAGAAAAAAAGGCTCAAAGATGAAGCTCTCGACTCTGGTCAATCCCTTCAAGAATATGCCATGCGTACTTCATCAGGTATCGTTTTAAGTGTTCGGCCTTTAATATGACTCGTGGAAGCCGACCGATGTATTAAGAAAGTGCTGCTGTCTTCTTGAGCAAGTCTACTCGGTTCGCCGATTCTGGATGGATGAAAGGCTTGATGAGCCAGGGGCGCGGGATCGAACAACTGACCACGTGTGTGTCAAAGGACACCTTTAACACTGCACCATACGCACCCTTCAATTTCAGTTGTGGAACAAAATAGAACACGGTGAAGCAGGCAATTAATTCCCAGTGCTACGCACTATTACTTGAAATGATGAACGGCAATGGATGTACACGAATGGATTAAGTCGGTTGGTAAATATGGAGCAATCTTAAATCAGTTTACCTTCTGACTGTCCGTACAGCACGCACGACACGATCCGGATCAAGAGTTGTTCCAACTAGAAGACCATTCAAGAATACTTGGTGATAATCACTGAAAATTTTTTATTTTCAAAAACAAGCGATCGTTCTAGCGGATATATCAGCATAGAACTTAACTTAATTATACTCTGAGCATAAATTTATCGCTGTACAGAAGCTATATCGTTCAAAATTATCACCGAAATTCCGTTATCAACAAAGAACTTCGTCAATTCAAGATTCTGAGCTACAATACGTAGCAGAAGTTTCTTTCTCCTTATTGAGGAAACAAAGAGTCATAAGATGCCTAGCCAATCATATATCTGAGGATGTTGAAGAATATGTAAACCATTCGACCTCTAGGAGGGAGTTGAAACCGCGTTCCAATCATATCGAGGTTGAAATTTTGATGTATGCTAATCAGACCAAATCCGTCGAAGACTGGTTGCTGACGGCTTCGACAGTTTATAATAGAGAAAAAATGGAAACAAAAGCGATGGTCTCTGTGGCGCAATGGTAGCACACGCCCCAACATGAGTGAAATGCGGGTTCAAGTTCCGCTTCAGGTTAAATTCGCACATTACACTATCTTCTTGGACGCAATGATTAGAAGGCACTTCTATGTTAGACGACGATGAATGAATCATCGACCTCTTTCAGTGGAGAAGATTTTTTCATAAGATTGTTAGTAACTATTCGAAAGTTTGAATCTCTAGCAAAAGCCCTATGTGGCCGGCGAAGAGGTCTTTTTTAACGCAGTAGCATTCAAAATAGAATTATGTTCTACACCGTTCGCGCGTCTTCATTTCTCTCACGCGTATAAATCTTATGTCGGAAGCACAAAAAGGATATGAATGTGTAGAGAAAGTTTCGTAGTATCTAATTCAATTGTTTTCATATGGAGCTTGTTTCATACTGGAGAGAAAAAACGCTAATTAAAAACAAGTTGCACTCCACATATCTAAGCAGTATTGACCCTCTGTCCGTGAGTTGGGCGGTACACAAGTTTGCCGAATACGTGAAGCATAATCTTATTTTCTGTGCTAAACTGCAGTCAAGCATATTTCTGAGTTCTTCGAGACTTCTCAAAGGAAAGAGTTTTAGCAGTCTCGCGAAGGAGTTTTGTCCATCGAAATATAAGCGAAATAAGAAAAAAAAAAACGCGTAGTCGTGTGGAACGTAATTTTGTTTTGGACCTAACAACAGTTAAAAGTGTATTATGGAAAACCGGCCATATATGGCTCTAGCAAAAGATTTCATCTTCCGGATGATTACTAACACTCCTATGAAAAACTCTTGTCCGGCGAATGAGGTCGAAAATTCATTTGCCGTCCAGCATATAAGCATCGATTAAAAAAACATAACACTCTTAAAAAAGCTATAAATTGAGGCATCCTTATGAATTACGCTTCGCCGATATTTTCCTACGTCTTTTAGAAAAATTCGTGATACTATCCAAGAAAATTCACATTGATTACGGGACTGATTGATATGTACTGTTTGATGCAGGCACCAAATAAACTTACGGATTATTTATATGGGAGAAGTGCATATTCTGCAAGTCCTCAACACCGGAATTGAATACTAGACGAAGCACTGGCTGAAATAAAATTGGTACTCAATATATCGGATATTCAAAAGAAAAAAAAACCATAAATGAGATAAGACGGTTTATGGCTCATTGGTGGCACGAAGATTTCAATCATTTCAAAATCGAATAAAATTCTTTTTTATTTGACCGCTTCTAGAGGTGCTATGATGCTATAAATGTACCCAATAGTGTAGAGTAATGTGCAAAATTTTGCGCGAGGCAGGCTCGAACCCGCATTTCACCTTATGGGGTGGGGCGTACTCTAACTTTCCACTACCGACTCCTGTATTGCCACCACTCTTTCTACGATTTCAGATTCGATGAACAGTAAAAAATAGCTCAGCATTGTAACTTAAGGGTGAACACTTTCCTCTGGAAACCCAGCTAAGGGTAAGTGAAATTCAGCAATCAGTGTCATCCTAGAAGAAACCTACCGGAAAGGGGTGATCTTTTTCCAATACAAATAGATTAGCTAGTGGATGAAGTGACAATGTAGAGATTTCCTAACAAGCTGTTCAGGGAGTGTAAAAAAAAACCGATGCTCTAGCGTTTTCACTTACTGCCTACTCTTTATTTCCATGGCAATCACTTGTCATCTGTCATCCCGTTAGTCGTCAAGTAGCTCGAACCTCCACCAGTAAACTTTCCACTTTTCCTTGTCGCGGGAAAGAATGACCCATTGAATTCTTCCCGCGGAAAAAGCGTTGCATATCAAACCTTTCTTCTTCGGTTCTCGAGAAAAACTAGGTTCATTGCAGCGCTGGTCTTCTTGCTGCACTTTCGTTGTCAACGAATTCCAGTCGGTAACGGCTCTTACCTATCAGTTGCAGTTAAAGTGCATCCCGTTTTCGGCCCACCTTACCTTCGATATCCTGGCGTGGAGGACATCATCTCTGATCTTCGATCGTTGAAACAGCTTCGAACATCGGCTTCTTTCTCCCATTTGCGAGCAACAGGAAACTCCTAGCATCGACTTTCGACTGCGCGTCAATAATGTCAAGTGATCCTTTCATTCTGTCTACGTAACGATCAGTAATTCTGGCGCGTAAATCATAATAGAAGAAACGTTGAGCAGACAAAGTAAGCTCATGTGCTCTTCGCCAACTTCACTACATCTTTGATGTTCTTGAGAACTCAAGTATCACTCCTGCTAAACTCTGGAGCTAAGCCGTCAGTACTATCCACTATTCCAGTCATAGCCCTTTTTTTGCTTTCCTCCCCCCTCTACGGTTTACTCCTATCGATGTTAACAGCACTCACCCGTTAACGGGAATGATCTGGGAAGCACAAAGCGCCACTGGACCTAAATAAGCTACGACTGCAGAAGAAATCGTAGCGTAGTAACTTTTTCCTTATCTGGCTATTCTTTTCATGACAGGGTACGATGTGAAAAATTTGAAAATAGTTCCAACTAATAGACAGAATCCACGTCGGATGGATAATGTGGCAAACGCAAAGTCCATAAGATAATCACATATATAAGTACTGAAACATGACTGAGGAGAACAATAAAAAGGATAAAGGACAAAGCTCTCGGCGTTGATCAATCCCCGAGGAATCTGCTATGCATCGACCTCAACAAGCATTGCTTGAGGTGACTGAATGCATATTTGACCTTCAAAGTGTCCCCCGGTAACCTAGCGATGTACAAAATCGCTGCTGCTATCCTCTCAAACCGGCGCGTGGTACCAAATCGCCTACTCCGGAAGGAGAGAAGGCTTGGTAAGCTTGGGTGCGAGACCCAACTATCGAACACGTGCGTGTCGCAGTGAATCTCTAATCACTGTCCCACACGCGTTTTAGATACAAACATATCACATAAAAATCATCAAGCTTCTTACTACATACTACTGAACGAGCCAGCTTACCGGAAAAGATTAATAAAAGCTTTTTCAAGTATTTTGATTCAAAAAAAAAGTATAGAAAACCACTCACTCGTTCGTCGGAATCTGTGGTTATATGTGAGATTAGGGCAAGATTTTTGACAAGCCCACATGCTTCTCCTTCAGGAGTATCACTGGGACACAACATACCCCACTGAGACGGTTGAAGCGACCGGGGACCTGATACCTAAACAATCTTTGTGTATCGTTCGCTATGGGCGAGCACAATACAATGATACGCAGAAGTTTACAATTCGACCATTGAATAAAGTCCTAGATGCTCTCTCAAAGCTATACATATACGGAACTGTGTTCCGTGTTGTTGACTTTGTGCGCAAAAGAGAGGAATAATGACAAAAGCTCACTACTGCTGAGTGTAGTTATCGAAAGCGACCTACCTTACGAGTTTTCTCGAATGTTGAGTTGATTCTAGTCATCATACCCAAAGCAGAGATGTATGACAAACGACTAAGCACCTATAATGTGAAATTTTACCATTCAATAAAAATAGCTACGTTGTTGATTATCAACTATTGCTCTCAATAAATGATAAAGAAACCTTTCGAACGTCTATCGACGCCTGAAGGATGCGCCATGCATTTCTCTTCATCAAGCATCGTTTGATGCGTTTGAATGTATATTCGGCCTTTACATAGACTCGCGGTGGCCTACCGATGTATCAACTCAGCTTGCTATCCTCCCAGACAAGTGTGGTACCCATTCACCAGCCCCGGAGGAGTCCAATGCTTGGTGAACCTTGAACGCGGAATCGAACCATCGACCATCGACTAATCGACCACGTGTATGTCGCGAAATACTTCTAACTACTGCGCCAAACGAGCTTATAATACTACTTTAACAGGTGCACGAAACCCATTACCTGAGTTACACCATGCCGCTCCATACGAAATCGCTTGATAATCCAATTTCCAGTGGAGAGAGCATTAGAAATAGCATGAGTTATCAAATCCTGAATAATTCAAAATGAATTCCTTCAAACCACTTCGAAACCAAATATAATTTCGCATCGTTCATAACATTTTCACCCCAAAAACCCACCTGCCGCATGTGTTTCACAATGTCAAGTGGTGCAGCTAAGGTTTTTCCTAATGAATTATCCGCAACTCTTTTCAGTTCAGCATTGAATCGTTTCAATACATCTTCGAACAATAGTGACAGCAATGAACCGGCTAACTCAAGTCGCTTATTTCCATAAAAATCACGATCATCCATGTCACATTCACCCAATTCTGCTTGAATAAGTCTGGAAGATTCTCAAATGTACCTTGAAATGATAAGTGGTAGACATAATTACAAACCTTCTAGTCATTAAACCAAGAAATATGGCTTTCATTTTGAAATTTCCATCATCACAAGGAATATGGCAGATCATGGAACTGAACAAGAGAATTTAAATCCTAGAGATAAACATCTTCGTTATCAAAACAAAATATTACGTTGATAAGAAATCAACTGCCTCGTGTTCTTTTGGAGCAGGCATGTTGGTCGATGAACCTCCATAGGCATTATATTTTCTAACTTTCACCTTAAACACGGGGAACTAAAATGTTGACAGAAGTAGAATATACGTGATCAAAGGAAAACGTTTTATTTACAAATAAATTAGACAGGTTTACCTTCGATGTGATGTAATTTATGGCCTGTTGTTGGGTATGAACATTGTTCCCGGAGCAGTCATCGAGAGACGCTGCGAAAGCAGAAACGTATCTGGATTTTTCATTGATTACAAATCAAAGAATAGAGACAAATCAGGTGAATTCTTCCTATCATTCAACATGGAACTCACTTCTCTTCCAAACCAATCGCGCTTATTATATTGTAGTCGGATTCTACACCCATAGCCTGGAATATCCAAGTCAAGCGAAAAGCTACGATAATCCTTTTATTCAGTAATTTTGAACACTGTCGTGATTTTTTTTGGTTCCTTTCAGTTATACTGGGACAAATGAACATCCGACCTCATGCGTTGGGCAGGAACTTTTCATAGGAGTGCTAGTAATAATTCAAGTGCTTAGATTTCTGGCTACAGCCTCACGTGGCCGATTCTCAAATGAGACCTTCTTTACATTGCTACAGAAGAAAATCTTTTGTATTTCAGACGCGCATATTTCTCGCCGGACAGAGCTCATTCTTCTCACTATTAGTAGTCATTTGATGATGTAATGTTCGCTGATTCCAACGTTGTATTTATATCCTGAAAAGACCGTTTCTCTGGAACGTAGCAAAGAAAATAAGATTGATTCATAATCGCGAGCAAGCGGTCTCTGGCCAATTCACCGGCCGCTGGGCAAGGCAGCAGTGGGGGTTCTGCAACTATCGATCGATTTCCGACTGATCTTATGCTAGGACGATCCTTGCTATTCAATTAGAAATTGTTTCTCCGCTTTGGAAGGAGAACCCCAAATAAGAGGTATGACTCTGTCACAAAAAGACTTCAAATACTTTTATTTTGCCATGTATCTGGATAAATCAATCATCATTATGATCACTTTGCACTACAGGAAGCGAGTACGTCCTAATTGCTTCCAAAATGACTCAAAGCGATTCGGATACTACGAGATTTTCTCTCCCCCATCACATGCTCAAAAATCGATAGATTACTGCGCAACTCCCACTACTGCCTCAATCAGCGGGACGTGAAATGGCCAAAGAGCACCCTGCTCGCGAATGTTAATCAATCTTATTTCCTCCGCTGTGCTGGAGAGATACGATCTTCTCTTTTCAGATACAAGCATAACGTTGAAATCAGCAAACATTACGCTTTGATGGAAAAGGCTCTGTCCGGCGAAAAATATGCGCGTCTCAAACGCAAGGTATCTCCTTCTGTGACAACGTTTAAAAAAAGGCTTTTTCGAAAACCGGCCACGTAGGCAAAAATCTAAGCTTTCAAATGATAACTAACACTCTCATTGAAAGCTCCTGTCCAGCGAATAAAATCGGATATTCATTTGTTCCGCTATAACCGAAAGAACCACTTCTTTAAGATATCCCTAACAGAGTAGAGCAACATGCAGATCTTTCATCTCCTGAGAGTGGAAATGGGGGTTAAACTCGCGTCTTACCAACGCAGGTGACGAGCATGCTACTACCACTACACCATAGAAGCCATAACTTTGCTATTGCTCTCCTGCAGTCTATGATTTCTATATCACTACTAGAAAAAAAAAAGAGCTACCTTGAATATGATGGCAACAGGAATATCGTCGGTTAGCTGATTATGCCGCAACCAATATCTGTTTCGTTTGAGAACGACATAGGTCTTGCTCTTCCTTTCCGATGTAGAAGACAAAACCTATTCGGGTTCAATAGAAAAAAAAGATTAACTACAAAGCAGTTCTAGAGAGGCATAAAAACAAACTTACTTCACACTGTAGCTCTTTAGTTGAACTTCTACCGATCATGATCCTGTTCTTCGACAACTGTTCCTGTATCAGTATAACCTTTTCTGAACCTCTGATGATAAAGTAACCTCCAGGATCATAGGGGCATTCTTGAACACGAGCCAATTCCTCTTCAGCCTTAACGAAAAGTCGTAGACAAAATCTTCTTTTCATTGATAGACGAAGGGTAATCTTACAACTGTACGATTGTTGAACAAACTACGATAGAAGTTCTGTCTACAAACTTTGGAAAGCCAGCTTAAATTTCCAACTGTCAGAAGATTTCTTGGGCAAATTCACCCGAAACTGACCAAATCTTTTAGAATACACTTGCTAGATCTCAGCATTATAGGCATTCGTCCAATGGTCAGGTCACGTTTGACGACCCTTTGGTTACCACGAGTGTATTCGACATCAACATTTATCGGCGCTGCATAGGTAATGTCTCTTAACCGACACTCTTGTGGGGTTATTTTGTCGTGAATCTGGAAGAACGTAACGGAGATAATATCACTCTACAATAAAATGGAAGCTGGTGTACCTGATTAAGGCCCTCTTCAGTTGAAGGTCTGCCCACACGAATATCAAGGTACCTGAAAAGGAACAACCATTTGGGAGATTTGAGAAGCCAAAAGCTCTAGTTGCTAAGTCTTTCCATGCCAGGAAGAATATAGAAGATAAATTGAGAAAAAAAAAACAAACTTTAGGTAGAAATTTGGATTCGCATCGCTCGTGACCTTTTGATTCGCGAGCATAATCTTCTTGATCTCCTCATTCACAAAATAGTCGAAGCTGACGATGTGCTGCTTAACAAGACCGCGGACCTGAAACAATTCACAAATAACTCTGAAACTATGATGTTGAGCGCTTTGCAAAACTTCGCACCTCGGGCAGAAATCGAACTAGTATTTCATTCTTTCTGTGGGCGTATGCTAACCCATCGCCCTACCGGGGCTCTTCTACTATCACTCCTCTTACATAACTGGGTTCATTGCTGTTATTGGCTTACCAGATCAGACCGTTGGAAGCTAGTTCCTGACAGGTCGATATCTTGTATTGCAAAGGGAGTGATAGCAGAACACGAGTCTCGATAGTGTAATTGGTTAGCATGCGCTCTTGAAAAAAACGAAATGCGAATTTCAATCCCGCCTGAGATTCGAAGTTTTGCATATCACTCAACATTACCCGATAGATATTTGCAACATCAAACAAGTGTTAAAAGTCTTTGAAAAGAAAAAATTTTGCTGATAACATGTATTCATCCTACTTAAATTTTGAATTACTCGTCTTTGAATCTTTCAGGACCGTGGACCAACCTCCTCTGCATCTCTGAGTCAGCAGGCGACGCTAGACGGTCTGCTCCATCTCCTCTGTACCTCTGAGCCCCAGCGCGGCAACGCTGGACAGTCTGTTCCACCTACTCAGTATCTTTAACCTCCAGCGTGGGAGCGCACTGAAGGTTTTATTCTACTATTTCAAATATATTATTGTTGCTATTTTCCCAAAATAACAACAGTATATATTTACATATAACATAGGCAAATAACAGTAATACAATTGAAATAGTATAATATAGATTCAACGCGCGGTGCTGGGGTCAGAGATGCAGGGGAGGTGGAACAGACCACCCAGCGTCGCCACGCTGGCAGTTACAGACGCAGAGGAGTACTATATATGGTCCCGAAAGGGTTAAATCCGGATTCTATCACTTCTAGCATTCTATCCGGATTCTATCACTTCTAGCATTCGACTCTTCTCATCAGGTTCACACTTGTCTCAGGATTTCGTCATTTTCATGAACGTCGTAGAATACTGGTCGGGAGGTCTTGCAATCTCGAGGATAGCTAGGCTAGGACGTACGTTGATTGATTATGGGAGAGTGCTGGGGTCATGAAGGATCATGCCCGCGTCGGGTCGCGCCGAGTACTATTAGCCACTCGGCCACCGATGTGCCCGAAAATTTGCAGCACATAGTAGCACTGAGTTCTCTTGTAACTACTGCTTTCTTACCTTTAGAAAAGCCGGAACGAGCAACCATTTCTCGTCAAGTGGTAGTGATCGTTTCGACTGAGGCGTTGAAATAATTGCCATTGTTTGGTCAACAGAACTGTAACATTATCTCTTAGAAACAACTGACCATAATCTGACCTCGCACGAGCAACCGATAAACCTTGCGACGCGGATCAATAGATCGATAAATCAATAAATCCTTGAAAAAAGCACACTCTCCAGACTGGAAATCTAGTATAAAACGTGAAAAGCGGTCTAGAATAAGGCCAAGAAATTCGAGAAAATCCGCAGGATTTTTGGAAAAACAACGAAAATGGACCGCCTACTTGCTGCTGCGGGTTTTCGCCCGTGATCCAGGGATACCCTAACAGGAATTTGACCAGCACCAGGGCTTTGGGAAGACTTCTTTTCCGAGAGAAACGAGGATCACAAGAGTACACAAGGCAAAAAATTGGCGTCAAATGGACAATGTCGTGTGCAAAATTGTTCTTTACACAGTAAAGTATTCGAATTTTGCTGAAATGCGGGAAATCGTATATAGGTGATACGCCTGAGTCAAGCACGTCTGGTGCAGTGGTTAGAAGTACTCTTCAGCTCACAAGTGGTCGATTAGTCGATGGTTGATGGTTCGATCCCGCGCTTAGACTCACAAAGCCTTCCATCCCTCAGTAGTAGGCGACTTGGCTGGGAACATAGCAGCAGACTCGGTACAGCGGCAAGGCACCGCGAGTCAGTGTAAAAGCCAGATATGCATTCAATCACCTCAAATGATGCTAAAAATTGACGGATCCATGGCGTATCCCTCAAGGGGAGATCAACGCCGATAGTTCTCTCTAATACCATCTCAAGGATGGTGTGCGCGATGGGTAGTGAAGTAGTGTATTAGGGTGATAAGCACAGCCCTGGTTCGATTCCTTCTCCCGACGCTCTCTTGTGATCTGTCTACTGGACGCCTACGAATCGCTTTTGCTCGACCATCCTCCCGGAGAGCACCGTGGCCGAATGGTTGTGATGTTCGCTGTGGCGCGCGTGGAGCCTTGTTCCACCTCCTTGACCCTCTGCGACAGTCAACAATAACGCCATAGCCAGGCTATCCTCGAGATTGCAAGGAGAGTCGCTCATCCACTATTCTACGACGTTCAAGAGAAAACTAAACAACGAAATGGATGCTAGAAATACTGGGATCCGCACGATGAATAAAAACACTGTGAAGACAGATTAGTAAAAGAAAGGAAGGGAAACTTCTAAGATGCAAGAGAAATAGTCTTGACCAACAATTTACTTCATTTGGAAAACAAGTCGAAATCTTTAAACAACGGGCGAAATATGCGAAGACTTTTATGGAAAACGAATACGAGAAAAGAAATTAAGTGCAACATTTGCTGGGATCGATTTGCTCAGCAAATTATGATGACGAGTCATTCATTTGGAAAAAAGTATCATTTCAAGCTTCAAATATATTTGTTCATTGAACTCGTAGAAATGAGCTTCATCAGCAAACTCTACGTGAACGCCACAAGCTTTTATTATGGACAGATTTCAAACATCTTCTCACTCCCTTAACAATCCGATTTTTTTCGGTAAATTTTTGGGCACTTCTGTCCACAAAATATTGAAATTCAGTTTATTAGGCCGTAAAGAAAGTTCTGAGGAATTTGCGAAAATTGAAAATTCATGCATGAAATCCGAACGAAAAAAAACCAGTAGCAAGTTTTTTTCAAAATACAACTTCTGCCATCGGTCCTCCAAGTTTCGGATCTGGTCCAAGTACCATTTTTTCGATTTCGAATCAAAGAAGTCCTAACATGCATCGTTAACATCATCAAACGATATAAATCGGCGACCCTCTAAATAGTGCTTTATTGACTGGAAAAGGCCAAAGTCGGATGGAGCTTAATCGGAACTGTAGGCGGAATGCGGCAGAACCTCGCCAATTCATCAAACTTGTTTTTGGTTTTTTGGTAGTGTGAGGTGAGGCATTGTCTTGCTGCATCAAGATGTGCTTTCGCTTGACCAAAGCCGGGTACTTCCTCTTAAGCTTGTCGAAGACTCGGCCTGACTGTGACAATAGAGCTCGGCTTTTATGGAATCTTGTTATAAGGTTGTTCACCCTTTTTTTTCCGATTGGCTAGTGATTCGAAGTCCTTGCCTTCTTCAGGAGCGTTTATTGCTGATCATCATCATTATCATCTGCTTCGAGTGTTTTCCTAAGACAACAGCTCAAATTTCAATATGCCAAAAAACAATTTTTGAGCCACGAATGCCATGTGATCTGTTAAAAAAGGACTGACTTATAGAGCCCGACCCACGTGTTTCGACCTCGCAGTCTCCTCAGTCGGGCAGTTACCCTTACTCGTCTTTTGCTAATCCATGTGGGTGTCCCTTCACCACACTAAAAGTTAGCGAAGACGAACGTTCTTCTACACTCTCCAGTGAAATTACCACCTAACACAAAGTGTTGTACACTCAACTGCTCTTGGCTAGTATATTTAATATATCATATCATTCGTTTCGAGTATTTTCTTAAGACCACAGCTCAAATTTCAATCTGCCAAAGAATCATTTTTGAGCCACGCATGTCCTGTGGAGTGAGGAGATCGTAAGATCGAAACAAGTGTATCGGGCTCTATAAGTCAGCCCATCTTTAATAGACCACATGACATGCGTGGCTCAAAAATTACTCTTTGGCATTATCATTATTAAAACAAATCACAAATTTTTATTTCATGTGCGCATCATAAAGTAGGTCTTTCTCCATATAGAAACATACAACAGAGATAGTCAGAGCTGTGAAAAAATGCAGGATGCCTAGACTTGAATACCAGAAGTAAGATTAGCACGTGGTTAATAATTGAGAACGAAATTGTTAACATGACTTGGTTAGATACTCCTATATCGATACTCTTTAGACTGTCATATATACCTCACCTACATCTCAAATGCCGCCAGATTTTCATTCTATCCCTACGTAGCACAGCAATCGAAATTTTGTGAGCTAAGACAATCTTTTCTACCTAATCTATGCTTATCGACAGTTGCTCTGTGGACTTCTCGTTTTATCGAGGTTACGCAGAACATTAGTGCCAATTTTCAACCACTTTGCCCAGATTCGATCCCAGCTTAGGTGGTGGTGAGGGAGATCCATAATTATCATTTTCATCAAGTTTGTGCTATACAAATGCATTTCTTGCTTTTGGAGCTTATCACAAATAGCCAACTATTACAACAGGAAGTACAAAGAGATTTTTTTTGAAACCTGTTAGAATGTCCATAACGTCAAACTCTGGTGTCGGAAAATCAGATCGAAATGGAAGTAAGTGGTGTCTCCTCAAGAAAAAAAAGTTTTTGATAGCAAAAATAAAATAATACTCAAAATAGAAGCAAAGAATTTACTCTTGTCTTCATATTGAAAAAAGATATCAAATGAGGAACTCTCGAAGAGAAAGTTAACAATGGAGACAAAGGTTTCTTCTGTTATGACAGATGCTAACGTAAGTATCCTACAAAAAGTCATGTAGGTCCAGCTGAGGATTGAGACTGTGTGCATGTTGCATTCATAGCGGGATGAATGAGCTGCTTGCGTTCTGGACCATTGAACTCCGGTGAGAACATCTCGGATATGCGCTTCATCGCCTTTTCGATTAGGGAACGACACCTGAATTAGATCATTTCTTCATCTGCACATTTGAAAGACAAATCAGCACTGCTCACTCGACACTACAGGACGCTTTTGCCTCAATAAGCACGTGCGTGTCCTCTCTCAGATGCCCAAGTCCCGCTCTGTGGTGCATTTTATAGAGGTCTGCTGTCCTGCAATCGCATTCCATCTAATCTCTTATATGAATGACAAGAGAATTTTTGAGTGAGCAGTGAAGTCGATTTATTACTTCGCAGTGTGAAGAAGAGGATTATAACTCAAAGGTTAGCTGAAGATCACTGCTGACGACTCATTGTACAAGACAGTACAATGAGTTGGAGTGCCAATGCGCAACAAGCGTTCACCTTGACACTTCCTATGCCGCGAATAGCGATGTGGCACCTCTTCTGGAGATGAAGCTCCTTAACAGTTATCCCATTCGGCCCGATAAGACTCCCGATATAACTACACTTTAGTTCACTGAACAAAATTCCTCAATCAATTGCAGTTCAAAGAGAGTTATAGCGGAAATAAAAATAAATTAGCTGAAGACGCACGGTGGAGGCGGAGCGATGTAAACTTTCACAGACATAGTGACATCACTTCCAATCGCTTTTTCCTGAAAACCGTGAAGTCCATTGTCAAAATGATCACAAAAAAATGTGCGCAACCTTCACAAAACTCGTCATTTTATTCGTCTCAAACGTTCAGTTAAGAATTTATCTTTGTACGACAGATATGTTGGGCATTTAAGTCGACTGTGTAATTGACCAGGAATTTAAACTTGAACGAAAAACCCGGGACGGATGACTCACAGATGAGAAGTACAAAACATGTTTCGAATATTTCATTGTCAAGAACGTAGGAGATATTATATATGTGATACAGGGAAGGCCCACTGTCATTCACGACAATCATTTGATAACTGAAGCATTACCATATCCTATCGCTCAAAAACGTAGGACATATAGATGGTAGTATTACAGCAGTTGGTACTGTCTCAAGCAAAGTCAAGAACAGCTTAATCACTGAGTAAATAGGGAATGAATTTAACAAGAAGCTGGATTCACCTACTTGTTTTCTTGTAAACATCTCACTGCTACAAATAATAGTAGTTTGATATGTCAACTTTCAGCTAACCTCGGCATTGGTGAACGACTGAATTTAGTTTTCTGAACCTAATGAGTGTCTTCACTTCTAAAAATGCGGACGGCAGAAAAACAGACTAACGAAAATCACACTACTCTGACCGTCCACCAGTGGAATTTGAAAAGTGGCAGCAATACTATATCTTGATAAGCTAACTGGCTCAGATCGAGTGATTCAGAGAACATCATATCTCACTTATATGAGCTATTTTTACAACTTATAACAACAACACATTCACAAGTTGCAAGCTTCTCTGTACGTGTGGAGCTGAGATACTCCCAAAACATCTCTCGGCTCTCTGGATTAGACATTGATTTTGTTGGCTGCAAACCACATTGTACTGCATTTGATGTAAATGTTAACTACCTAATTCATCAGCATGAGATGAAACAATCCTGCGCGAACGAAAGAATAGTCCGTTTCACAAACAGTAGGTAGCTGATGTCAGACCAATCGGTTGTTCGTTGATGATTGAAGAACAACAAAAAATGCTACAAAAATATGAGATCAGCGTGCGTAGCCGACTTTTTTCGTCGCCTATCCAGTTGAAACCAAAGAATTTAGGGAGATACCGATAACACATAACAGGTAACTGATTTGTCCTAAGGTAATCAAAATTAGACAAGTAATTCTTCGCTTGCTTTATTTCCATAAAGTCAATAACGACCTCGTAATTGTAACACAAGACCCACTGTGATTTTAGATGTTTGAACGAACTGGCCTTCTTGTTCGGCGATAGGTGTGCTGTCGACGTTGGACGGCGCTTTCAGGAGTTCGCTGTTGTGTTGGGTGATCACACTTCTTAGATTGTGTTCGCATGACATGTTTCGCATTAAGCTTTTGTTACAAGTGGACCGCCTATTGCTTCCACAGTCTTCACAGTATCCCGGAATGTTAGTTGAATGCATTTCCTGCTGGAGTACATTGTGAGTGGTCGGTGTCCGCAATGACCGATGCTGTTCCGTTTGTTTATAAACGTTTTGGCCTGAGATATTGCGACGTTCGAGAACTTTGCGGATCAGATTTAGCAAAAGATCCTGCTGAGTTCCTACTACAGAAATAGTGAGTTCTTCAAAACTGTCGTGCTGCCAAGGTGAATTTTTTTGTGTAGTGATGTCATGTCGTTGAGATGCAATGCTCTGAAATGTTTCAATCCAAAACTGAGGAAGATTTTTAAAACGTGTAATTTACCGCAAGCTGCTCCAAGAAAGCATTGCGATCGAAAATGTTCCTATCAAACTGGAGCTGAGTTCTGAAATAAGCTTCACCTCAGCACGTACGACACTTCTGTAAACACAGTAAAAAACTTACTCAGTCTTGGCCATTCTGGCTAGATGTGCAGCAGCTGGCGGCTCAATAAGCTCCATGACAAGGAACTCTAGAACCAGTTGGTTTGCGAATGCAGCCACGCTATCGCCTGCTCTACCACTCCGGGTCACTTGCACACGCTCCGTTGCCTGATTACCATTACCAGATTACCAGCCTTGATTAAGTAAGCAATTCTCATACTTTATATAGCCCTTTATATCAAAATCACACTGTTTACTTCTGCCTTATCCCAGTGGATAAAAAAACTGAAAAACATGAGTCGTCAAGCAGCAATTAGTGAAATATGAATCAACGATTTGTGCACATACGCGGAAATTACAGGCTGCACCTTCATCGAATCAAAACCAAGAAATGCTGGAGGTGTTTTGACTAATGGAAGTGCTACTCAACGGCGAATTAAATCGGCTGAGGTATAGTTGATACAAACCGCAATCAAAACGCTTCGAACGCACAATCTGATCCCCTTCAAGCACTTGTATGTCATTACGTATACAAGTGAAGGGGATACTCGCTATTTCAAAAACTGCGGCTGCCTTCCTATTTCTCATGACAGAACCCTCTCTCGGATCCGAGTTGGGGTGCTCTGATGAGTTCTGCTTCGAGTGCTTCAACAAATGGCGGACGGTATGGCGCATATGACTAAAACTAACGCACAGCGCAAACTCAGGTTTAGAGCGAACAGGTATATGTTAAGAATATCCTGTATCTCGAAAACAGAAGCCAAAATTCTGATCTACCTCAGTGATCAAAGATCGAAGATGCCCTCCTACACGCCATGCTATGGAAAATAAGGTTGGCCGAACACGTTATGCGTTTCAGTGACAACCGATGAATGAGAGCCGTTATAGACTGGATTCCTCGGGACATCAAGCGCTCTACGGGAAGACCACCAACCCGATGGTCCGATTTCTTCATGAAGGGCACAGAAGAAAGATATGATGCTTAAGGAATACCTAGATTGAAGAGGGCCCACTGAGCTACTCTCGCACGCGTTAGCGAGAAGTGAAAGCGTTGCCGGCTTGAGTCACTCGACGATCAACGGGACGATAGGTTATACATTTGACAGATGAAATCTTGAAAATGATAAGTAAACTAGAAACACAGCAAGAGGTTGTGATCTCCGCGATGTTTTGCAATTTCTCTTATTGAACTACATGACCCGAAAAACTTTGTCTTGAACCAATGAATAATTATATACAAACGCGGCGCAGTATAATTTTTTTAAGTCTAATGACACTTGAAAATTTTTTTTCATCATTGCGCAACTTGAATAATTTGATTTGCTTTTCATGAAAGAAGACTTCACTTTATGAATTTTGCCTTTGAGATCTCCGAATGTTATTCAGCTACATTTAGAAAGAGGGCAAATAAAGATGTAAATGAGCACAGACTTTGAATTGACGGCGAACACTTCTTTTCATAGCTATTTTATCCTATTTTAGCTTTTAGGAAAAAGCTATGCTGCGAGATTGCTCTTCACTTTTTCTTTAATTTAGATATATCTATAGCACAGCACGTTTCAAACTGATGAGCTCAACGGATCTCTAGAAGTAGTGAAAATTAGGAAGACGAAAAAGGAAAGAAAAGAAAAAGAAAAAGGAAAAGAAAAAAGATGAGATCAGCAGTGATGAAAGAAGACGACGATGCTCCAGAAGTTCATACTTTCGATCTTCGCGCCATCTTGCCTCTTGCATTGGAGCGCGGAAATTTTGATTGATAACGTTGTAACGTAGGCTTTTCGAGGCGCCAAAATTTTCAAGCGTAACATTTGAAGTGGTTATGATGACTAGAGTTGTGTGATAAGAATAGCAGTAAGTTGGACATTTTTTGTAATCAAAAAACCTTCAAGTTACCTGCAGTTTTGCCGGCGTCATTTACTTCTGAAGAGCTGAAAACCTTTTTTATGGCCGTGTAATGCTAGATAAGAAGTTGTACGCATAAGAAATATGCTTCATATCGCAGTAGATGTGAAGATCAATTTTCATCTTATTAGAAGAATTAGTAAGAGAGACACAGTATCCTCCGCGTGCAGTGGACAGTGCAGAAACGATTATCTTCTCGTGAAGATGGCGGCTATCCCACTAGGTTACTGCCACACTCTTGGTATCGTCAATTAGTCCATGAATACATTTGAAGGTGTTCGCTCTGGGCAACAGTTGCTTCACTCTCTGTTTATCGCAAATCCTAGCCAAGAATCTGATAGTGAAAACCAAAGCACCACAATCGAATTCTTACTGGAAGCTACTGGAAGCTTCACCGAGGTATCAGCGGTGATGGACAGGGCAAATAGGGACTCCACAGACATGACTTTGCTCAAAAGTACAATAGATAAGCTTACTAAAGAGGTGTTAAAAAAGGCAGTCAAGAGAAGCAGTCTTTTGACAAGGGTGCATGATTGCTTGCCGATTAGCGGATGGGATATGCTTGACATCAGTGACGTCTATCTGCCATACGGTACAACTTTTTGTATTCCATTCGTCTGCTTACTAGTGAACATTGCTATCGTCTTTTTAAAACATCACGCTTTTCATCACTATGTGAAAATCACGCCAATTCTGTCTTTGATTCTCCAACAAAAAAGTTCGGTGTGTTGGCGAGAAGCTAAATAGCCGTTCATTTCGGATAATCAGTCCTTTGTCAAACTGGCAAATTCAGTAGGTATAACCAATGTGATGAATGCTTTACCAGAACCAAAATGCCATATATAACCACCTCCATCCGAGATACTGTCACTTCTATGAGAAATATAGTGGGAAAGAAAAGCTTAAAGGCCTTTTGCGATAGGCTTTTCATTACGTAAAGACAAATCAAACTATGATTATTTCTACCAATCGGCTCTCTGAGTTTAGAACGTGTAAAAGACGTGGCAATCTGTGGATTTAAGCTGATACACCCTGAAGTTTACTCGTATGGTAGCACTTCAGATGGTCAAAACGCCTCCAGCATCTCCTTGGTTTTGATCCGACAGAGGTATAGCTTGTACCTTCCACTTACGTACACACCGCTGATTTTTGGATCTACTAAATGCTAACATGGCGACTCATGTTTCTCAGTTTGTTTGAATTCCTCATTACTACTGTGATTTGTGAATCAAAGTGACCATTATTCAATGGGATAAGATATATCCATTAGGATAAGACAGAAGTAAACAGAATGATTTTGATACGAAGTCCTATATAAAAGATGAGAATTACTCACTCGTATTATTGACATCATAATGGTTACCACTTCCTTGCGACGGAGTCGCATCTGGCTGCTGGTGTTCAGGCAACGGAGTGTATGAAAATAATCCATCATGGCACAGAAGACGGTAGCATAGCTGTACTCGCAGACCAACTAGGTCAAGAGTGCCTTGTCATAGAACATACTGAGCCGCCGGTTGCATATCTAATCAGAATCGTCGGAATTGAGTACGTTATTTTTACTCTGATTATGGAAGTGTCGTCAGCGCTGATGAGTGTAAGCTCATTTCAGAGCTGAAAACCAGTTCATTAGCAGCATGTCTGTTCGCAATCTTATCTTGGAGCAACTTGCAGCGGTAAATTGCACATGATGATGATTTTCTCCAGTTTTGGATTAAAATATGCAGAGTAAATTCTTTCTATTTTGACTGCCACTTGTAGCGGCATGATATTATAGTATATCCAATAGGTGGAATGCTGTGCAAAAACGTTTGGTTCGGCCGGGATTCGAACCCAGACCTCACTCTTTTTGGGAGCGTATGCTAACCGTTGCACTACCGCCGCTCGTTTTGCCCATCTCTCTTATTTACGCTATAACGCGTTGTCTGCCAACAGCCAACCGTCGACGGTCTGGCGGGGCAACCGCTATCGGCATTGAACCCACTTGTGTTGACATACATTGGATATCGATAATCAGTCTAAATTCTTACTACTTTGACTGCCACTTGCAGTGGTCAACGCGTTATAGCGTAAATAAGATGCTGTGCGAGCGTCGGTAGTGCAACGGTTAGCATACGCTCCCGGAAAGAGTGAGATCTGGGTTCGAATCCCGGCTGACGCAAA
The DNA here is from genome assembly GCA_019055375.1 of Parelaphostrongylus tenuis. Classification (NCBI taxonomy): domain Eukaryota; kingdom Metazoa; phylum Nematoda; class Chromadorea; order Rhabditida; family Metastrongylidae; genus Parelaphostrongylus; species Parelaphostrongylus tenuis. The sequence continues at coordinate 150,739 of JAHQIW010002140.1, read as the reverse complement.
CGTTTTTGCACAGCACTCTATTGGGTATATTTCAGAGTATTATATCAAAACGGAGTCTTTCAGCACGGATTGAAAGCAACCTGCACAGCGGGCTATTGTGAAAATTGTGGGGGCAATAGGCCGGTCACTTATAGCTTAAGCTTAGCGCGAAACATGTCAATCAAGCAGAATCTAACAAGTGTGATGACTTATGACGACAGCGAATTTCCCAAGACATCATCCATCGAGGACAGCACGTCTATCACTGGACAAGGAGGACAAGTTTTTTGTACATTTAAAATACCGTGAGTATTGTTCCACGATTACGAAGTCGTTGTTGATTCTATAGAAATGAATCATGTAATGCACGAAAAGTCTGTGGGTGAGGTGATGATATTTGGACAATTCAATTACCTCTCGTATGTTATCAGCGGTATAGTCATTTCTATAAAGATTCAGTTGTGCAAGCATCTAAAGAGCAACCAGCCAAAAGCGTTGCTCCCACTTTTTTGAACATTTTTTCAATCTCAATCTCCAACGAAAACGATCATCTGAGACGGTCTCGGCGAAATACTGTTTGTGAAACTGAGTATTCTTTAATTTGCGTGAGATTGGTACATCTCGGGTTCACACTTAGGGCAGTACAATTTGGCCTGCAACAGACACAATTGATTTCTAATCCGAAGAGCCTGACAACCTGAAAGTATGCTCAAATCTACACGGACAGAGAATAACATGTACCTTGTGAACGCCTTATTGCTAAAAATTTCGAAAATAGTAATCATCAAAAGAGAATATGATGCTCCGGAAAATTGGGCCAATTAGCTTATCACGTTTTATATTAGCTTTAAACTCTCAATCCTCTTCTTCACACTGCAAATAATGGATCAACTCCGCTCAATCAGAAATACTCTCATCATTCCTAGAAGGGACTAGATGTAATGTAAGTTTAGGTCAGCAAACTTCCCCGTAAAATGAGCCACCGACCGGGATCTGGGCATCTCAGGGAGGACACTCATCTGCTTGTCAAAACAAAAGTGTTCTCTCTTGCCGTGTGAGCTGTGCTAATTTGTCATTGAAATATGGAGATGATCAAATTGTCCGATTCAGGTGTCGTTTACTAATCGAAAATAACGACGAAGCTTATATCCACGATATTCACATCCGAATTTGCTGCTCTAAAACGCGATCAACTCATTCATCTTGCTATTCTCAATGGAACGTACAGACAATTTCTTACTTTTCTTAACCTCCATGAATTCGCGTATATTAATTGCGTTTTTCATTTCTTGGAGCAGAAAAAATCTTTGTCTCCATAATAAACTTTCTTCTTGAGCTTACTTTTTTGATATTCTTCTTTGTAACATGAAGGCAACACTAAATTCTGTGGTCCTTTTTCATCTGCTTATCAGTCCTTTTTCCTCAAGCAAACATCATCTATCGCCTACTTCGATTTAATCTCCAAACAGCATTATTTGACCTTCTTGACATGATAAATGGTTACAAAAAAATTGTATTCTGTCCTAACAGCCATCTGTGATGAGCATTTCAAGAACAAGAAATGCATGTAGCCACCAACGCCTCAGCAGCGATTGAACCTGTGCAAAACTAATAAATATTTGCAGCAAAGTTTGGTGCAACCTTAGTAAAACGACAGGTCTAGAGAGCAACTGCCAAATAGTGTAGATACGTATTGAAAAATGTCTGAAATTTCACAAATTTTGCACTGCTGTGTCGGGTAGGGTTGGAGCAAAATTTGACGGGATTTGCGATGCATGTGACGCATGTATGGTGATATATGGGGCATCGATTTCAAATTCTAAACGAGAATAATTTTTAAGAGTTTCCTTCTCAACAATTCATAATCACATCCTAATCCGACTTTTAATATTCATTTTTAGGCATCCGGTATTTCCTCAGAGCTCTCGCTAACTCTGCTGTATGTTTTTTATGAAAACAAACCAGCTGTGTACTGTGTACATAAAATGAAAGTTAGTGATTTGCCACGATAATCATAATGGTCAGCAAAGAACACTCTGAGAGAAAACAAAGCCTCCGAACAGCTAGCCATTTAAAAATAAAAAACCATGAGCAGCCTCATAACAAGTAATCAAGAGCAATCCGTTAAAATGCAACAACCCACTACTACCTTTGCACTAGAGTGAAACACCCAGTTCGCAGAAATCAAGATAACTCTGCACTGTGCTTGTTCATAAAAACGTGGCCAAATTGTTACTGTGGGGCCCTCCTACTTTGAACAAGTAATGGTTTGCGGCTTTGCAATTGGATTTCCTCTGAACTTCGAGATACTTATATTTGAAAGATTGAACTGGGTATTTCAACTTTATTTTTATTCACTGTAATAAGAACAATTTTGAGATGAATGCGGAGCAAGTGAAACTAAAGTTAGAATCGCTGAGAATGTCGAAAAATTGCTAGGTGATGACATATTCAAAATTGGCCAACATTGAGATACTTTGGTAGTGATAAGTCCAGAATTTGTGAAATCTGTTACAAATATTTGTGGCATATGAATAAAAGAAGTGTACAAGAAATGGAACATGGTGCTCGCACATCCATCCACCTGTATATCAGCGAGAAACGTTAAACGATACATACTAAAGACTAAACCAAGAATGCCCATAAATCATTAGAATATAGACCTCAAAACGGCCTGAAAAATCAAATCAATGTGTTTATTCTCAGTGCCTCTCGTCTACTAGCTTCGGCATAGAATGAATAATTCAGTATTTCTATTGAGCAGGAAGATGCAAGGTGGTAAATATTAATATATTGTAGAAAAAGTTTTGTCGTATGTTCAAAATGCATAGAAAAAATCATTCCGACACTATTTAAGCTCAAACAGGGTACAAATTAGAAGACGTCTCTCTCTTGACTTATCGGCCAATCGTCTCCCTCCCTCTTCACGGAATGTCTTGAACCAACGCTGAAATGTAGAAACATCACAAATTTTGTCACCATACTCCTTACAGATTTGTCGATGGATTTCAGAAGCGTTGAGAACCTGTTTGTAATGATAGTGGAGCAGCAGACGAATTTCTTCCGTGGACAGTTCCCCTCTGGGCTGTGTAGACGAACGGTATATTGTTCGGCGCATAAAAAAGAGCTTTTTGATAAACTCAAATTTGCAGAAGATACATGTATAGAAATCATTTTCTTAGGCAATATGACAGAACATTTTCTCCAACCTATTAGTGTTTGCCAACTGGATACAGTAGTGCATCGAAGTAGCATTACATCGCCAATGTTCGGTCGGTTTCGTTTTTTCAGAGCCGTTTAGTTGCTTTCGAGTTTTCCAATTGGCATCTTTTTTTCAACTGTTTTTGAGATCTCGCTCAAAGCAATACAGTCTGACAATCTATTTTGACCCTTTTATGAGGGTCTGTTATGTCACTCATATAAAGCAAGACACGTCTTTCGTCCTTGCAGCCTCATCATTTGCACGGAGCCTTTCTCTTCAGCCAGTTCCACGGAGATATAATCCTTTATAGAAGAATCGAAACCAAATTATTTACAGTTACCCCGAGGTGATAAAACACTCAATGGAAATCAGTAATGTTGATGAACCTTTCATGGCTTTTAGAGAAAACCATAGGTCTCATCAACGTATACCATGTAATATGTAAAATGTAATCGCACAGATATAACATCAAAGTGTTCAAATTGTGCACTAGTGACAATTCAACGTGTAAATTTATATCACTTACTCGTCAAAAAATTTATATACTGTTCTCTCAAAATTCGTGAAGTTTTTAGTAAATATTCTGTGAAGTAAAATGTTCGTAGCACAGAAATTTTTATACACATGTTACGATTGGTTGAAAACTCCGCCATAAAAAAAGCCCAATACAGTTTGAGTGTATGGATGGGGAAAAACGTGAAATCCACCGCACATAAAGCTGTTGTCTTTAGCAACCTTAAGCCATATAGTGATATAAGGCTTCAAGTAAGTGAAGTTAGTGGATCATCGAGCAGACGACGTTATATTTACCATTTTTACGAAAACCAGAAATCAGTATACAAGTTCACTTTTTTTCCGCAGAAAGAGTTTGTCTAGCGCTTGGGAATATTATGAAAATGAACGAGGTTGTGATCTAAGCTTATTTCATTTGACTTCCAATTGAATGACCAACTATGCTCTTGACTGAACTCCTAACAATTTCGACTACAGAAGCGCCGAGCACATATTATTCAAGAATAAGTTGTGAGACATTTGAGAAAACATGCGTTTTTGTATTTTCTTCATATAGGGCAACGCTTAATTTATCAATGGTTCGCATTAAAATCAATACACATTACCCGTTGTGTGCTCCCTACTACCATTATCGCGCTGCTAATGACTGCATCTGCTAACAGCTCCCTAGCCTTCCATTGACTTTGTGGCAATGTCCCATAAGTACATCGTGGTTTCCGATTTTTTCTAATCCTTGCTATGACCTGAGGTTACTCGCCACGTTCTTTTCTGAAAGCTCCCAAATTTCCGAGTCTGATGGTCGTCCATCTGAAGGCAAACACATGCGAAGAGTTCGTGTTGTTCTGAGAAAAAACTTAATGACTAGGTGGAAAATCCCGCTTTTGTTATTCATGAGCCATGTAGATAAACACACAGTAGATGCATCTACTGTGACAGAAAAGTTCTTTTTGCATCATGATGCAAAAAGTATCAGTAGTGACAACTTATAGGAGGATCTTCAAACAGAGAAGAGAACACATGAATCATCCAGTGTTTTTCTCCAAATCCGATTGTGATCTCACCATAGGCGCGTGAAGCACAGTGGTTAAGCGCGTACGCGACGCACACACAGCCGATGGTTCGATTTCGCTCTCAAGACTAACCATTTCATTTCTCACTGTCAACGAAATGGTACCAAACTTGTCTGAAATGATGGTGAAGAGATCTGATACAAGGGCGAGCCTTTACAAGTCATTGCATCGGCCAGATATGCATTCAGTCATCTCTAACTATGCTTGATGTAACCGTATGAGTGACGCATTCCTCGGGATTGTTCAACATTGAACGCTTACATCATGTGGTACGAAAGTGTGCAAGCCTATGGCACTCGAAATTTGCTTACGTCGAATTCTACAGTCTTCCTGATGGAAAGATTTGTAGAGAAATTGTCAGTTTGTACCACCGCCACTGTGGAGTTCTTCAGACCTTTCTTATTTTTTAATTTGTCAGCTATTAGAAGTTTTTGAAGGGAATACTGAAATCTTTCGGTAATTTTAAAACAGTTACTACTTTATATTGACACTTAAGGGACGAGGTGTACCAGATGAGAGACACGATTGTTTGGAGGCCTTTCTCGCTCCACAAGACTTCTTTCTTTGACAGTTGGTGTCCATTCGAAAGCTCAAATCTCTGAAATTTCAGAAAGTCGTTTGATTTTTGAGAATGTTTTCTTATTGCGTTGTAATAGCGAAGGTAAAATTATGTCTCACACTCAGTTTGCTTAATTTGCTCGGTTGGGGCTTGTATATGACTCTTCGCCTAAATCCTACTATTGGTTCGATTTCCCAAATTTCGAGAACTTAGACGCTGTAACTGGTTTCTTGAAACATTACCTAGAGGGCTAGAAAAGTGAAAAGAACATGACGTTTCGCACTTAAAATTTTATCAAAAAAAATTCAGGAAAGTTATATATACACGAAAAACGTATGAACATGTGGAGAAAATCATGGAGTATCAGAGTAGCACAGAAAAATAAGGTCACTATTCAAATGGAGGAAAAACCCTCAATTAAAAAGGAAAATCGCGCGCCTCTGCGAGTTGCGCGTGCGATCGATCAATTGCCGTCCCTAGAGGGTTATAAGTCGAGTTTCCTCCAATTTCGTCATTAGCAACCAATCATATAATTTTTGTTAATCAAGGCAATAGCTCAAATTTGATAAGAATTGGGCTATTTTTTCAAAGTCTTTTTTTTTGCTATCAGCTTCGTGCTAACAATCACTAGAGGATACTGTATCGACTGGCAGAATTTGCGTTGTTAGTTGACACATTCCGACGAACGCGATGAAAAATGACTAAGCGATGAATTCTCGCTCAGCTTCACCCACGATAGGTGGGCGTGTTCCATTGACTCATGCCATTTGGCTCTCCAAATATCTAGCACTTCACATTTTTTTTCGGCTTGTAAAGTGAAAATAATACGGATGCGATCCTCGTAGCGCACAAAAACGTCACACTTCAGATGCAGCTGTACGACTACTCGATGGCTGATTTCTTTACGAGTGATCCTGGTCCTTCCTTCATTTACGTACGATCCGTATAGTGTACATACGTGGTCTAGAGTCCTTTTAGATACGCTTATCCATCTGCCGCTTTTCTGGCCTTGATCTCTTTTCTTTCAACATTCTTTTCCTTCTTAGAACAACTGTACAACCTACGCTACCTACCGACCCGTCATCGCAATTTTTTTGTGCGGAACCCAGTACTTCTAGCATTCAATTCGTTTTTCGTCTTCTTCTTGAATGACGTAGAATACTGGTGGATCATGTCTCCTTGCAATCTCGAGAATAGCCTGGCTGTGGCGTTCCATAGGTTATAGGGTGACCTTGTCGATTTCTGGAGAGCGTTGGAGGGGGAGGGGTGGGGATGGAGCCCTGCTTCACGCGCGCCGCGACCAGCATCACAACCACTCGGCCACGGCGCCCCGACTGTATGATAGAACGACTATTCGTGAAAACCAGTAAGGTAGTCTTTTCGAGTCTTACAGAAATTGTACATAGGATTGGATAGGCATAGATGTCGCGCTCCAATCGAACGCTGCCTTCAGGCCTTACGTATGAAGTTGGTACGGAGCGCGATCGATACCGATCTGTGTCATCGTGATGCTGTACACGTCCACCGGCTGGTCGCCGTCCTTCCGTCTGCGCCTGCTTTCTCCACTCTTGTTCGGAATTGACCCGATTGATTGATATCGATTAGGCCGATTGATTTTTTGTTACCAGAGAAGTTGGGAGATCTCCTAGGGATCTAGACGCTCCCTATCGTCATCATAAAGCAGTGATCATAGTTATCTGGGCTTCGAGGATTCGTTAAACATCAGATTTCAGGGGATTTCCCTGTTTATATGAATCTTAGGGTTTTGTTTGCTCCACACAGGGTTGGTAATAGTTGTGAGTTTTCAGATGGGCGGACATATGTTAGTCATTACCACTGAGGTGATAAGTTCTATAAAAAGTTTGTGCTTTTTGGTTCTTTTTAATGTGATTTCTAGAATTCAACTGCTTGATTTTGGTGTCGTTCAATTGCGCATTTTCTTGCGAACATTTTGGCATAGAACTTGCCTATACTTGCTTCAAGATGGAGCTGTCCTGGTAACAAATTCGCTTGCTACTCATTTGGGAATGGCATGTAGGGGAAGATGCTAGTGAAGCGGCACGCAAGATTAATGGAGCTTGGAGCGATGGTACGGTTGCTGAAAGGGAGGCTAGGAAGTGGTTCGTGTAGTTCAAAGCTGGAGAGAGCAATCTGGAGGATCAGCCGCGTTCGGGCCGTCCATAAGAAGCTCCATTAATCTTGCGCGCCGTTTCACTAACATTTTCCCCTACATGCCATTCCTGCATGAGTGGCAGGCAAATTTGTCACCAAGACACTCCATCTTGAAGCAAGTATAGGCAAGTTTTCTTATGTTTTTACTGCTTTTTAGCAGTGTTGTGATGCTTCAATATACCCAAGGAGAGTTGAATGGTGAGCAAAAATCCGACCTCGGGCGGAAGGGAACCCGCGTCTCACTCATATGGGAGGCGCTCGAAACATCATAACACTGCGAAAAAGCGTTAAAAACTTAGGAAGTCTTGGGTTTGTATAAGTACAGTGGGTGTTAGCTGAACTGCGCCTATAGAGCGATATTACTTACCTGACCAAACTAGTTAAATGGTGGTGGCTGATCGCCACGATAGAAAGATTTTAAAGAATGAGTGGACGTAAGCAGTGGCATCGGTGATGTAGTAGTAGCACGCGTCCTCGGCATGTGTAAAACGTGGGTTCGATTCTCGTCTGAGGTCGAATTTTTTCTCACCACGCAATTCTCCTAGGTATATTTGAAACATTAGGAAACTGCGAAAAAGCACTGAAAACATAAGAAATCCTCTCCAGCTTCAAAAAATTGCGAACATTCTAGCCGACTTTTCTGCAACCGCATCATCGCTGAGTGCTCCATTAATCTAGCGCGCCGCCTCGCTAGCATTCTCCCCTGTGCGCCATTCGTGCGTGACCACCAGCGAGTTTATTCCCAAAACAGCTCCATCTTAAAGCAAGTATAGGGAAATTCTATACCAAAATGTTCGCAAGAAAATGCGCATCTGAACGATACCAGAATCATGCAGTTTCATTGCAAAAATTCTACTCATAAAACAAAACGACAGGGAATTTTTACTGCACCAACTGGAGAGTCAGACTATCTATTTCTCTTCATAGATTTTGCATTTCGTTCCTCATTTTTAATGACGTCTCTTTGTAATACTTGTGTATGTTATCCATATTTTACCTTTTAGTTAGTCCTTAATGTTCTTTCCGTCTTTTATTTTCACAAAATGCAATGGTTTATCGAATATGAGCGCGTGTGGCGCAGTGGTTAGGGCGGCTCCGAGACATACTGATGATTGACCAGTTCGATGGTTCCATCCCGAGCTCAAGCCTCATTGAACCTTCCATCCCTTCGGGATCAGTGAACTGATACCAGACTTGCTGGAAGTATAGCAGTGCCAACTGGATACATCAGTAGGCCATCGAGAATCATTGTAAAGGCCAGATATGGATTCAGTCACCTCAGACGATGCTACGAATGGAGACGAATGCATAACACACCCCTCATTAATTGGGTTAATCAACGCCGAGAGCTTTATCATTTCAACCGTCATTGCTGTACTTTGTTCTTTGGAACGCTTCACGAATTTGTGCCATTTTTTCCCTTTTTGAGAATGCCTTGGCCGAGTGGTTGTGAAGCTCGCTGCGGCGCGCGTGGGGCTGAACCCAACCCCAACTTTCTGAGGCAGTCAACAGCAACGACTTATGGAATGCTGCAGCCAGGCTATCTTCGACCTTGCAAGGAGACTCGCTCAACAAGTATTCTACAACCTGCAAGAAGAACACGAAAAGGCGAAATGAATGTTTGAATTACTGTGATCCGCACAGTGAAAAGAAAAACAGTATGAAGAAGCATCGGATAAAGTGATAAAAATGCTTTGTTTTTATTAATTTTGCTTTATACAACCCTCTTCACATTTCAATTTTTACTGTGCTGACCCCAGTACTTATAGCACTCGATTCGTCTCTAGCCATCGCTTGCTTGAGGATTTCGTCTTCCTTAAGAACGTCGTAGAATACTGGTCGGGTTAATCTCTCTGCAATCGCGAGGATAGCCAGGCTGGGGCGATTATGATTGACCTTCGGGAGTGTTGGAGGACCAACCGTGCACCGAGCATCATTAACCATTCGCTCTCATGGCCCATGCTAGCCACCCTCATGTCGTATCTACTTCTAAATTATTTTAGTCTACTGGAAAACTTTACTGCTTTCATGTACAGTGAGGGTGCTGTTCGATCTTAGGCGGAATATGACATTTGAATTTCGTCCTGTTCACTAAATTCTCTTAATATTGAGATAATTATTGGTGATTTTAGAGCAGTCGAGATGGCATCTCGAAAGACGGTGAATCGTCGCCAGCGACCTCAACGAGCCACATCGAACGTCTTCGCCATGTTCGATCAGGCACAGATTCAAGTGAGGTTTTGCCAGTGTTATCCTTTCAATTTGATTTCACCTCCTTCGCTCGCTTATCATTAGGTCAGGAGCCCATAGTAGTGCAGTGGTAAGCAGTGCGCTCCGGAAAGGAAGTAAAGTGGGTTCAACTCGCGGCTGACTTTCAAAGTTTTACATAAGAAGTATTAGGCTATAGGTGTTGTTCAAGCCATGAAAGATGCGCCGTGTATTGGTCTTTAAAGTGTTTACGTTTATCTCCTAATTATTGGACATATATTTGTAACGAATCTCCATTTTGTGTTAAAGGTGGGTACTCTTTTAAGGAGTTCAAGGAAGCGTTCAATATGATCGATCAAAATAGGGACGGTTTCATCGATCAGGCTGACCTCCAGGAAATGTTTGCGTCTTTGGGTATTTGAGGTTGCTGTTTTTGAGTTTTCGTTTCACATTAAAAGATTAGAATTTCTTAGGCAAGGATGTAAATGAGCAATTTCTTGACGCAATGATCAATGAGGCGCCTGGAGCTATCAATTTCACCATGTTTTTGACTTTATTTGGAGAAAAACTAACAGGTAAAATACCAATCGTTTCCTCACGAGTAAATCGGTGTGCCAATATTTTGTATGTCTTCAGGTACTGATCCGGAAGAAGTCATTCGCAATGCCTTCCAATGCTTTGACGATGATAATTCGGGTAAATTAAGCGAAGATCGACTTCGCGAACTTCTCACCACGATGGGTGATCGCTACACTCACGAACAGGTTGTCCTATAATGGTTTTTGACAGTACCACTTCTTTTATTGCATTCTGTTCTTTCAAAAATTAATTGAAGGACTGCTTAGTAGCATAGCCTCCGTGTATCTTTGAGAGCATGTGGCGCAGTGGTTAGAGGGCTCTGTGACAGAAACGAGGTCGATCAATCGAGGATCAGTGGTTCCATCCAGTGCTCAGGGCCCTAAGTCTTCCATCACTCCGGAGTCGGTGAATTGGTACTGAACTTGCCTGAGAGGATAGCAGCACTGACTTGATACGTAGGTGGGCCACCGAGAGTTATCGTAAAGGTCAGATATTCATTCAATCAGCTCAAAGGATGCTTATTGAAGAGGACTGCATCGCTCATCTTCAATGGTTGATTAGCGTTGGGAGCTTCATCCTCTATCTTTACTTTTTGTCAACTTTCTTGTTTTCTCTATCGACAAGTTCGTTGGAGTGGGGCGCCGTGGCCGAGTGGTTGTGATATAGGTCTCGTCCCACTTGGAGCCGAGCTCCCCCATCCTCACTTTCCTCCGGCAGTCAACAACAACGTCCTATGGAACGCCACAGCAAGGCAATCTCGAAGATAGTCTTTCTGTTGCCCGTTAAATGAGTATTCTACCCCGTTTAAAAAGGAGACGAAGAACAAATTGAGTGTTAGAAGTACTGGGGTCCGCACAGTTAAAAAAAACACTGTGATGACGGAGCAGATAAAGTGCTAAAGACAAGTTCGTCTCTATCTTTGCTCCACTTTCTGTTTGCTTGAAACTGAGGATAATCTTAAAGTTTCTCGTCAATTCGCTTGGTTTGCTATCAGTTACATAGATATTTGAATGGCCCATCTTCACAAGAAGTGTGGCTCTGAGCACATCCTCCATTCGTTTAAAGAGTAATCGTCCACAATGGCGGTCTCTTTTGAAGATAGTAGCATTCATGAGGTACATTCTCTGATCCAGAAATCGTTCTCGTCTGCAAATGTAGTATTTCGTCAGCGTTGTGCTTGCCTGAGCAAACATGCACTGTCATGGAATTCACATTCCAGTTCCTTCCGCCCATAAATAATACCTTTTTCACTGTATGCAATCGAGCCATCTGTGCTTTGACAATGATCGATATCCTCCCGAACGTCGATGACAGGATGGATACCGAAGATTTGAGCTGCACAAATAAACATTGTTATTGCGTGATTGGAGCACCAATACACGTTTTCAGTTGCATAGTATAGAGCTGAGAACATCGTCAAGTCAGAAAAAGTGGGCGATTTGTTCATTATTATGTCCCTCTATGTTTGTAAGTCAATAGTTTATACTTTACCTCAATCTTCGTTGTGATTTTATTGACTTATCTTGCCATTCTAGTTGTTTGCTCTTTGGCATGGTTTTTTACATATTGAATGTACGACTTGTGTCTTGAGATCTAAGATTTTCTAGGAGTTTTCTTGACTTCTAGTAGGTCTCATTTTTGTTGACGGTGGACCTTTCACTTCTGTTGCTGGAGTTACCAAACAAATTTTCTTAAGCTTCTAATCTATAACTAATTTCAGCTAATTTAGCTCTGAAGAGTAAAGTATGAAGCTTTCGGCGTTACTCAATCTGTGAGGGATGCACTGTCATTCGTTTTCATCTAGCATTGTTTGTGGTGAATGGATTCATACATGGTCCTCACAATGACACAAGGTGGCTCAATGATGCGTCGAGTCAGTGCTATTAATCTGGCATCAACTTATAAACCCCGAAGGGATGGAAGGTTTAGTGATTTTTAAGCGCGCCATTGAACTATCGACCATCGATTCATTAACCCACGTGTTTGTCGCAGAGCACTCCTAATCACGGCGTCACATTTATCCAATTTGGCAGGGTCTCTTTAATTATATTTACTTTGGTTTATATTTTCAAGAACTTTGTTACAATCTCTCAGTGACACGATTTTTTTCTTTTCACGGAAAGGCCACTGCCTAGTATTTTTGAAGTAAAGCTCGCAAAGTGTGTTTTCATTGAGGTGTTTGAATAGGTATAGTACTTCTTGATCAGCAGACCTTAGGTGAGGCTGTCGAGACCCGAATGACGAAGTGGTTGCACTGGATCGATGTGATCGATAGATTTCTATTTTTATGATTGATAGTAAACGCTGTTATTATGGGCATTTATTCTAGGTTGATGAGTTATTCCGTGATGCTCCGATCAAAAATGGATATTTTGACTACGTGGAGTTCACACGTATGTTGAAACATGGCACAAAAGACAAAGATGAGCAGTAATAATCTCAGATGTCGTGGTGAACTTGTATAATTACTACTCCAGCGGCTATCCATCACTTACAACATGTAATCATAAGTGCTTGATCTTTCTTGGTCGATATTTTATGCTCTTGTGATTCCAGCTGCATCACTTTTTCTATGTGCAATATACGCTATAATGATAATACTTGAAATAAATTTTACTAGAAACAGTGCGGATCTACCGGTATCTGCAAAATATGCCACAAATATACCGCGAAAGATATTTGGGTGCTCTACAATGTGCTGCCCATTCACTTAAATCTTTGTTAAACGCGGTTTTACTTTTGTATAAGTGTTGCTCAAAACCGTATCTGAGCTAACAGGAACCATTCTTTTCAGCACAAATCAGTCAGGTCGTCTTCCAGTTAGACCTCACAAACATTTCCAATCGAGGAAACAGTAACCAGCTTTAGAGGTTAAGATTTCTTCAGATGTGTCTCAAAACTGTAATGCAAAGGAACACGTGCCAATATAACACCCCGTCGGCTGAGCTGATTCTATATAGAAAATGCAACGATTTAATTTTTCATAGCAAAGTCATTTCCTCTTGAGAATAAACCTTGGTTTTCCGTGCGCTGATTGTGATGCGTTTACATTCTTCCATCATAAATTATTTCATTCTAAACCCGTCTCAACATTTCTATTTTCATAACAAACTCCTGCCGGAAGACCGTCTCTATGGAATAGAAAGGGCAATCGCACAAACTCTAACAGCAGAGGTGTTAGATTGAAGAATTCAAATTACGCGGTGGTGGAACACTCATGCACTGCTCACTGCTAGACGTTCTGCAGTGCTCCTGGGACTGTTTGCAAAGATCCAGAAGACTAAGTACACTACTATTATCTAGTGATTAGTATCTCAAGAACATTAGATGCAAATCAGGCCACTGTCGTATCTACGACTGGGACAAGGACAATTTAACGGATGACATTACTAGTTGACGAATATGCTGTGATACAGTTGAAGTCTAGGTGAAGTGTGAATCAAATACTATTAAAAACGGCGCTGTTTGACTTTTGTAAAGTGTTTTATTGTTCCCTCACACTAAACTGTTGTAAAGTGTGAGGAAACATTAAGATAACAGCTTACAGACATACCTTTCGTTTTGAGTGTTTCTGTAGACCACGATCAGATCTCAATATGCCTGATAGTTATTTTCGAGCCATGTATATGGTCTGTTATGGGCACTTATACAGCGCACATGTCGCGAGAGGGATTGGCTAAGACGAAAGGCACTGTGCTACTGACGAGGCTGTGCAAGTCCGAAACGCATGTATAGCACAGTAGGTTCCCATAGATATGCATGGCTCAGGAATAGCTATCAAGATCAAAAACAGTTTCATAAGAAATTTGAGTTCAGTTGGTATTTGTATAGAGAAGCCATCTGGTGTAATACAACACTGTGACGAATATACAGGAATATTTGTCCAATTATTTAAAACTATCGTCGTTCGAAGAAAAAAATCTCAAGCACAAAGAAATTCGTGTGTCGACCGCAACAACGAAGTGATCGCCATCCCGTCAAAAAATGTTCATGGCGATTTCTGAGATTGGATCGTCGATCCAAGTACTCGTGATCAATCTTATACTGAAAGCATAGATCTCAAGTGAAATCAAACAGGCGACCTTGAAAGTTTTCCTGCGGTGGTGATGTAAAAGAATAGCTCATCGAAATCCATACAAATAAGAGACTTATGAGCATTTTGCGACACCAACGATGTGCTGTTAAGTGATTAACAGTCGCAACCAAAAAATAAAATGAGAGAAAAGTATATGGAAGAGAAGTCGAAATCTTCTTCGAAATAAGTACTATTCTGGCAGGCAAGTTTGGAACCAATCAACGACCATGGAGGGATGGGAGGCTTGATGAGCGTGAGCGTAGGATCGGATCGTCAATTATTGATTGATCAATTACATGAGATGAAAAGCTTTTCTAACCACTGCGCCACACGAGCTTATCCCATTAGTGATTATATTAAATTCGCATTTAATTTTTTAGATTTATTATTCATCATATTATACCTTTACGTGTATCGGGCTGTACAAGAGCCCTTACCAGACCACGTGACATATTGGCTCAAATAAAATGAAAGGATCTATTATTCATTAGTTCATAAATTACATCATGATCCTAACTAAGATTTTATAACAATCGAACGTGTATGGCGCTTTAGATAGAGATATTCTGTGCTACACACGTGGTCGATGGTTCGATCGTGCGCTCAACGCTCACAAATCCTCCATCCATCCTGGTTCACCGTATTGGTACCAGACTTGGGCGGAAGGATAACAGCAGTGCTTGAGGTGTCGGTAGGTCGCCATGAGTCATTGTAAATGCCAGACATGCATTCAATCACCTCTAACGATCCTTGATGAGTCGATTGTATGGAAAATCATTTAGAGATTGATCAATGCCAAGAACTCAATCAACCTATTTCGAACTACATTCCACTCGTTAGACTCAGATTCATTCTGCATTTTGTTTTGCTAACAATATCTAGCAAGAACCAGTATCTGGAAGTCTCCATAGCAACGACGAATTGAAGTCTCCGCGTCACGAATTTCATAGTTGCCTATGAAAGTTCCATCTTTTGGACAGGACATTATTTTCTACATTTTAAAATATGTACTCTAGCAGGACGCAATTTGTGTCCATAAAACGTTTCGTTTTTTTTTTTGGTTTTTTTTTCCTTAGATTATCGTGTAGATTACCGTGAAAGACGTTACATTGTATTATCCATTTATCAGGTTATGTAATTCATTAGTTTTTCCATCATTTCACGGAGCGAAAAATCGCTCAACAAGATGTTTTTTCTTTCTGGAGAATGGAATTGGGTAGCAGCCTCTGAAAAGGAGCTGCCAAGATTGTAAAAATCAAGTCGACGAGACTAGGCAGTATCCTACTTGTGCGACACAGTATAATTCCGTAGGCTTTGCTTTTTTACAAAAACAGACTTGATGGGGATAAGTAATTTTCATTGGTAATCTAATACAAAACTAATAAAAAAGCTTGTTGGATCGATACTTCGTTGCCTTCGTATTCATCACAGCCAGGTTGATTCAAGTTAATTCTCTACAATTCTTCATTCTTCCGAGGAGGGTATTCGTGATCGCATGAAGCCATATTGCTGGAATAATCATTCCCTAATGTGGTTGACCATCTGCCTCGAAATAATTGAAGACAAACTTGGTTTTTTACTGCCGTGTGTACTAGGAAAATTGCCATCAAAGTCGAGTTCGAGTTTGACAGATCTGGAAACCCGACTTCGAGCGGCAAGGTAGTCCACTTCCGCCTAATTAAGAAGAAGCGATGACTATTAGTCGCTACGAGAATTGAGTTGTTAGCAGATATGCGACCCCAAACGGGAACCCACGTTTCGCCCATACCGGGGACAGCTATCATGAAGATAGTGAAGAATGAGTGGTGGCGCGCATGCACCTCTGTGGTGTAGTGGTAGCACGCGTCCCTGGTATGGATGAAACGCGAGTTCGACTTCCGCACGAGGTCGTATTTCTGCTCACCACTCAATTCTCTTAGGTGTATATAAAACATTCTAAATTGCGAAAAAAGGCAGTGAAATACTAGAAATTTCGAACACTGCTAGTAGCATCAGTTTGAAAAAGTACTGGTACTGTAGGACTCTTGGCAGAAATCCTTTGTCCAAAAACTCAGTATTCTCAGTAGCATGTCTGCTGGTTCGTTTGCAATGTTGATCGGTGAGAAAATCATGACTGCCGTTCAAATCTGCAGTTTCAGAGGACATTACTGAAACTAGATTAAAACAACGCGTTCTCACTACCGCTAACAAAAACCTCTCGAAACTCTCGCTCTATAATTATGACACAGGAGCGCGTGTGGCCACACATGCGTTGATATATGCACTAGATCCGCCTCTAGATCGAATCTGAGTTCCGAGCTCACAAGTTCTTTTGTCTTTAGGGGGTCAGAAAATCGCTACCACACTTGTCCAGGCTGATTCCCTTGTTATTTTACTATTAGTAGCTACTCGTCCTCCGAGCAATCTTCACAGTCTCCTGAAAGTCACGGACCCTATCATAAAATGAAAATATTGGAATCGACAGAATAAGAAGGAAGACTTATGCTAATCAAACGTTGAGAGCTGTAGAGAGATTTCGTAACGAAATGTCAGTGAGCGCAGATTTTGTTTTACACTCGCCCCTTACACCTGTCTTCAAACATCACGAAATCCTATCATCCTCTTTTTCTACTCATATCAGAAGGACTATTTCATTCGTAACTTCTACGACTGACAAAAGCGAAGTAAATAGTGTTATCAGCTGAAAGATCTCATCTCATGAAAAATTCTTTCCACAGTTTTGTTTTTGCAACCGTCAATGCCATTAGGAAAAAGTTTCGATGTTTCCTAAATAGAAATTTTCTTGCTAGCTGTCTTTGTGAATCGCCTGACAATATGAATCATTGCTGTTCGACAACATCTTCACAAGAACAAAATCATGACATTGTACTTGACGACGTTGTAGTCTTTTATTTCTGTATTGCACTCTATAAAAAGCCTCTTTTAACTTCTCGTGCCTACAAACTGCAAATAAAGGGAGTTTGATGGAATTCTTCTCCTAAATGATTCGCACAGCGAGGAACTCCACACGTAAGTTGTTAAGAACTCCAAAGCTAAGTCGAATGTTCCTTAGTTTCCAATCAGAAAGCTGACTCGTATCCATTCAAAATTAGAAATTGATTCACTTAGACTCGTATCCATTCAGAATTAGAAATTGATTCACTTAATAGGCGGAAGAAAGTTGGTCTAATTGTAAAATGCAGTACACGGACGATGAGGTGCAAAATATTCCTACGAAACGGCATATAACGGCACAGTGAAAGATCGAAATGTAAAACGCTTGGAAAACGATATAAAGATATCACATTGGTATTCTTTTGAGGAGTTAACCACATGTAGCGGGAAAGTTCTCTTCCACTAATTTTCGCCTTCGGAACCACACTAGAGACGATAGTTATGACGATTTGCAACTCTTGAGACCTATACGATAATATATGACGGACTTCCTTCCCGCATGGTGAAGATGTCTCAGAGGAATAAACGAAGAGGTCTGAACAACGGTTGCACGATCATCTTGAGTCCTTCGAAGCTTTCCACGAACATTACTATGTTCAACGCATTGCACACAAAATGCCCGAGAGAAGTTTTGGAATGTGCGTCACATCCGATCGGGTACCGTTGCCATAGAAATCTTTCGGAACTACCATTTTAATTTAGTTTAGAGTATTATCGTTCATTAAAAGTAGTTCATATAGTCGAGACGAATGCATTCTATCAGCTTTCGTCGACCAGAAAATTGACTCGTCTTATAGGAGAAAATCGGCAAACTGAAACAGTGTCATGAAAAGGAAGCTTCTACAGAGCTAGTGCCTTCCCCATTGGAACAGGAAATTTTAGTGGTGAAATCTTGTCTGAAGTGAACACAGTCTCCGATCCGTAAAAAAGATGTCGATCGATTATAAAGGGATGGGCTCAGGCATTGATGGCAAATGTACCAACCATATTTTCGTTTCACGATGGCTTTAGCTACTTGAGAAGTAGCGGTGATGCGAAGAAAATCCTTAAGAAGCTGAACAATACAAGAACGAAAATAGAACAAGAAACTGCTCGCTAAAAAGTCAACTCATGGGAAACCTCTGTCTTCAAAATGAACAGATGAAATTGGAGGATTCGCTGAAAGAGGAAGTCGTAATCTTTTTAGACATGTGTTTGTGGCGTTATTGTCAAGATACTGATCTTTTATCACTCGTTGTAGGGACTATGCAGGGATCTAAAGAAATGTTACAATGTGCTAAGTGCGATCACTTTTTAACAACTACGCGACGACGTGATTTCGATTGAATATGTGTTGTAGGACATGGTGTCCATTATAAATTCACTATTGTTGGTAGTTTATTTTAGTACAAAACTGTTTTACTACACTTTTCATTATCAATCGATTGCCTATTCACCATAGTCGATGTGGCGGGCGTCAGTAGGGAAAAGCTCTTTTCTGTACTTGAAACTAGATATAAAACTTTTTCGAAAAAGTTCACTGATCGGTAATTTGGCTTGTAGTTCACTATTATTGCAATTTCAATCGCTACAGTGAGTCACAGTTAATTGTACCTCACATAACTCGACAATCCCTTTCTGATTTACTAAAAGCAAATAGGTTAGTAGTCTATGAAAGCTGTTTCTATAGAAAAAGTCTTCATCAAATTTTTCACGGCCAATCAATCCCAACGTGGATGGTCGTCGTTTTGAAAGTATTGGTTTAGTACCACGTTAATGCAAAACTAATGGCGGTTAATACATTGTTGAAATTTTTCCGTTTGATTTTTTCAATAAAATCTCAAATATATGTGGTTATGTTATGTGACTCACGACGCATTTTTTATTTGTGTTTTTTTTCGTTTCTAATAATGTTTTATTGATGTTCTCTTAATATCCTTCTACACTACGAAAAAGATGTTCGGTGCTTAAGTGATTGCGGTTACACACCGCCAGTTCAAAATGTGTCATGGTGTAGCAGAGACAATTCACAACATCAGTAAAGCATTTGGCCCAGGAATCGCTAACGAACATATAGTGTAGCGATGGTTCGAAAATTTTTGTAAAGGAGGCGAGAGCCTTAAAGATAAGTAATGTAGTGCTTGGCCACGGGAAGATGTCAGTGATCAGCTGAGAGCATTCGTCGAAGCTGATCCCCTTAAGACTGCACTAGATTTTGGAGAGACTCAACATCGACCAATCTGCGGTCGTACGCCGTTAAAGCAAATTCGAAAGGTGAAAAAGGTTTATTGAAAAGTAGTTACAGTGTAATCACAGCCAGCCGACAGCCATATGCCGCGCAAAAACTCTTAGAGAGTCCAGCGGATTGGAATATGGAGCTTTGTCTTATCTTCCATATCTGTCGGACCTCGAACCCACCGCCTACCATTTCTTTGAGCATTTTGATAACTTCCTTCCGGAAAAATGCCTCACACAACCGACATAGTGCAGGAGAAGGTTTTTTGAAAGCTCGTCAAATACGAAGACTCCGCTTTTTATGCCACAGCAATAAACCGTCCTTCTTCCTCATTGACAGGATGTGTTGATTGTAATCTTTCCTGATTATCTTTCGTTTCAACTGCTTTCTTAAGACCACTCTCAAACTTCAATATGCCAGATAATCACTTTTGAGCCGCTGTTACGTGGGTCTGTTATATAGGCTTATAGAACTGACTTATAGAACCCGATACACGTGTTTCGATCTTGGCAGTCTCATCAGTTGGGTGTTACTCTTTCGTCTTTTGCAAATCCTCTAGGAGCTCTCAGTTCTCTATACTAAGGGTAGGCGACGACACATTGTCTGTTAAGTGAAATTAACACTGAATCAATGAATATCACTTTCCTGATTGAATAAAAGTTTATCGTACTAAGTTAACGATAACATATTTCCTGACAGACATAAAAAAGAAAAGGCTGTCTATTACGAAAGGGTAAAGATATCGAGACACATGGAAAATTGTCACTTATGATAGGATACGGCAGATTTGTGCTAGATTTTTCGATTGGATTTTGAATTTTGAATATTATCCACGCTAATTGCCATGATTATCTTAAAATCGAGAATCATTACTACTCTAGTCTTAAATATTATATATGTTATGTATTGTTTTGGATGTTTTAGAGTGCTAATTTGTTTTTCATTTGATTGAATCCCCAACTCTCTGTTCGGTCTGTCTATTCCAATCACTCATCATCACCAACTACATCTCAGTGAGCTGTCAAATGAACTGATGGAAGAGGAAGAGGAGCACTGGAAGGAAGAGCGAGAGAAAGCGATTGAGGAATGGAGTGAGGCGGGTTCCTTTAATTTTATCTTTACTCTTTGTTATTTCATATTACTCCACCATTGAAAGATAAGAAGAATAAGCGTGAAAAATTTTTGACCCATAGGACAAGCGAGTACAAGTAGACTAGGTAGTCTTTATTTGTGACAACGATAAAATCGAACAAAATTTTCACTTTGCGGGTTTTATATCGTCGTAATCTCCAGCAATGCTGGGAAAATACATTCCTCAGCAATAGTCCGTTCTACTCATCAGCTTCTACGAAATTTTTATGCAACTTTTGATCGGCCATCGTCTTGAAGTCTTCGCCTTGTTCGCGATTGTATAACCGGAATCCTCAACATTTTGAAAACTTACAGAATTTTCGTACTAGTCAAAAAAAATCATTCAAAACGGCAGCTCTTGAATATATTCGTAACAATGCAAGCAATTTGTATCTTGTTAGTCACCGTTGGCATCCACATTTTTCTGTCGCGACAAAAAACTCTGCAGTACCTACCATCTACATTGATTAATGAGTTCTCGACGGGAAACTTCAGTCTGAAAAACACAATCTGAAAAGCACATTACTAAACTAAACGATAAGCTGCAATGTAATCCCAGGTTTTCTCTGCCAATGACGATCTCAAACACTTCCTTTTTCAAGGATCATAGAAAATCTACACTGATGATGAGATGAATGTGGTAGTGGCGGGTATTTCTTTATTGCCTATAGCACTGGGCCGAGGTTAAGTGGAAGCAGCTAAATGAAGTATTGTGAAGATAGTTATCACAATCTCAGTAACATTATGACTGCCGTACTCAACCGTGTGCTCAGCACGCTCCAAAATAATTAAGGTTCATAAATGTTAAGTAATTCACTACTCGGTTACCTGCCTCCTATGTATACTCTAAATAAAATCACTGTTATCAGGATATCACCTGAATAACGATTTGGTTGCCATCGAGTAGTGATAGTTTCCGACATAGCACTGAATCATGCTAAATCCCTTTTTACTTGTTTGCAATCGTGCCCATTTTTGGCATGGATAGTTCATCGAACGAAGCCTAGTTTACGAATACAACGAGCCAGGCTTGCTAGTTTGTTGACAATAAACAGTATCTTTGGAATCTAAAGGATTTGAGGGGTTGTCAGCAAGACAGCTTTACAGAAAACACTGCTCTATCGTTCTTTTGGTATGAATGGTATGTATAATGCTATCTGCTATATGGTGCTACCGTACAAAAACATTGCCCGTAACCTGATGTATGCGTTTCAACAGCCATCGAGCAGTCGGCCGAAAATCACTGAAATGTCGAGGAATCTTTTCATTTGTTGTGCAGTGTGACATGTTCGGCGCCGATACCCTTAGTTGTAGGGACTCGCAAAAGAAAGGCATCGTGCTACTGATGAGGCTTGCCAAAAAGCCGAAACGTACGTTTAGCCCTAGAAGCCTTATTCCAGATCTCTGAAAGGCTCAAAATATTCTATCGGATTATATTCAGCTCTAAGCGAGGTTCCGAAAACACGAGAGAAAAAGGACATCACTCGTACATTCGGAAGTGTTTTTCAACTTCTACGACCTTGTTTCGGCATACTATATGCAATCATGTCTCATATGATAACTGATTCACTATAGCACTTGATTTTCAAATAATATTGCGTAGTTTTATAAGTACAGGATAGAGTTTTTGTATATTTTTCCCTATCATCGCCTCATTGTCCTGCACACTATCGATTTAACACTAAGCTCTGGAAAAGAGCCATGTGCGACGAAATAAACTATTGAAAAGCGTGTGCATCGAAATATAACGCAAAAATTTTATCACGTGAATTCAAATCAATGCACCTGGTACGTGCATTCAAATCAATGCGCGTGGTTAATGAAACGGTCAGGTCACGGTTCCAACTCCGTCGAGATAATCTTGTGATAAATCGAAAGTTGCGAAATTCTCCCAGCTTTCTGGTTCTTATTAGCCGTTATCGAATTTTGATGGTAGTTCTGAGTCGTCTCGAATGACCCGCCTGAACAGCTGACACTCGATAGATGCCAGTGGCGATGTCCAAGTGGCATGACGTTTGCCATGGAAGACAATCGATTCGCTGGGCGGTCCACAATCATCAATGACGACAAAAAGTAGGGTTCGTAGTGTTTCAATTTGAATATTTTTGTTTTATTTTACACTACCCGT
Organism: Parelaphostrongylus tenuis; assembly: GCA_019055375.1. NCBI lineage: Eukaryota > Metazoa > Nematoda > Chromadorea > Rhabditida > Metastrongylidae > Parelaphostrongylus > Parelaphostrongylus tenuis. The sequence goes on along the minus strand of JAHQIW010002140.1, from coordinate 127,974 downwards.
TATCACATTTTATTGCGCAAATCCCAGCACTTTTTGTATTCGGAAAGGTCATCGAATATTTCACGAGTTGCTTCAACTGCTGCTTAAGCATTTTTCTTGCTTATAAATGTCGTAGAATGCTGGCTAAGACAATACTCCTTGCAGTCTCTGATGTAGCCGGGCTGGGCGTTCCTAGGCGTTCAGTAGATTGATTGCAAGGGAGTGTTGGAGAGGGAATCGTAACAGCACAACTTTATCATCTTATCTTCTGATTTTGCGCATCACTAACTATTGCGTTACCGTACCCTTTTTCGGTTTAAACACTCTTACAATTTGCTAACGTGTGCTGACTTTATGAATCGTCACAGTTAGCATTTAGTCTGTCTATTCAACCTTTGAGCGTAGAGTGCGAGTTCTAATGGCAGCACTTATTCCTTAGAAGAAGTTGTCCGCGAATATCTAAGTGTTAGAAGCCCATTAGGCAGTGTAAAAGCTCTCGGTGTTGGTCAGTCTTCCAGAATTCGTCTTATATTCGTCTTCATCTAGCATTGTTCGAAGTGACTGAATTTGATATCTAGCCATATCTGGCCTAAATAATCACTCACATTGGCCTAGCAATGTATTAGTCAGTGCTGTTGCCTTGGTAAATGAGTCTTATACCAGTCTACCGACCTCCAAAGCGATGCATGGCTCGATGAGCCTTGAGCGCGGACCGAACTTTTGACTATGTGTGTGTCGCAGGGCACCTCCTCAGCTATTAGTACTCGCCTCTGTCAGTCACACTTCAATATTGACCCACTGAGGACCAAGACGTCTTACGGACGTTATTCATTCGAAACCACCAGCATTTTCCACCGTGGCGTGCACAGTTCCTTGTAATTTGCTTTTATATGAAAATCGAACATAGATTCTAAGGAAGGAGGAAAGGTGAAATAGGCTTAGAAATTCATAATGATTGTTGAGATTGAAAACTAAGCGTAAGTATTAGGAGGAAACAGTACCTCAAAAAATGTCAAATTTTGAAAAGCAGGAGCCCCTATGTGATGCCTAAGGTCGCATGGAGATGAAGCAGCGTGAGTATTACAGTGTCGCGCCACGTCCCCAAATAGGCAAGAACATGGTCAAATAGAAGACAACGTCTACAAAATCAAATGAGAATAAGAGAACAAGATCGCGCTTTTTAAACATCGTTAATAAGTAGAGTGTTTTGAGTTGCAATTCTGTAAGCCGCCTCGTAGCAGTATATTCATCATGGGTGGTCGCTATTGTGTTGTCACAAATTTTTTACTATCTTACTCAGGAACTTTTCCCTTCATTTAAGTGGTTTCTTCGCGTCAGTTATTGGCATAGGTTTTCTGATTTGTGTGTTATTTTAGATAGAACTTGAGGATTTTTGTCTCCATGAATACTTTGAATGATCCCGAATATATTCCTTATGTCATCCTCAAATAGACAAGCTGGAATGTTCGTATGTATCATATATGTAAGTATTATTTGATTAATGATGGGAAAGTTTACCAGATTGAGCTTCCGGGTTTAAAAACAAAATATGGAAGACTCGTAACGAAATGAATTTAGTTGTAAGCTTGCTGTTGGCCGGTCACCATGTTGCTCAGAAAAGCCGTCACCTTACACTTCGCTCGTCATCTTCGCAGCTCTTCTCCTCATTTCATATTGAGGCATACGTCGGTGACGTTGCGAGCGTGTAAATATCGATAGCAAAAAGGGTAAATACTGGCAATACAGAAACGAAGAGCTTCATATAAGGAATGGTCCTCAGCAAAACATGGCCGAAATGCGTTGTTGATGTTGCAAGATGTCTCTGCTGCTTTACGGTCCAATATGAATTCACGATCCGAAACCCGCCAGTACCTTTCAACAACCACTATCCTCTCCATAGTATCAAATAAACTAAAAAAACAGGAAGTAACGCGTCATTAGCAACAAAACATGAGGCGAGAAATGTGCTTCAAACGATGTATATCCCAATCACATCAATTCAATATTGTAGTCCAAAATCAAACAGCGCAAATCAACATGAATAAACCGCGAATATCATAACTTTCGTTTCGAGTGTTTTCTTAAGACCACAGCTCAAAATTCAGTATGCCTTGCAATCATTTTTGAGCCACGAATGTCAGTGGTCTGTCAAACAGGCCTGACTTATAGAACCCGATACACGTGTTTCGATCTTGCGATCTCGTCAGTCGGGCAGTTAGCCTTTCTCGTCTTTTACTAATCTCTGTGGGTGCTCCAGTCCCCACACTAAGAGTTAGCGGCGACGAACGCTTCACACTCAGTCTAGTGAAAAACTCACCAAACACAGAGTTTTGTACACTCGATTGCTCGTGGATATTGAATATACTAGCCACGAGCAATTGAGTGTACAACACTCTGTGTTTGGTGAGCTTTTTACTGGACATAGAGTGTAAAGGGTTCGTCGTCGCTAACTCTTAATGTGGGGACTGGAGCACCCACGAAAATTAGCAAAAGACAAGAAAGGGTAACTGCCCGACTGACGAGATTGCAAGATCGAAACACGTGTATTGGGCTCTATAAGTCAGCCCTGTTTGACACACCACTGACATGCGTGGCTCAAAAATGATTGCAAGGCAAACCGCGAATACTTTTTCACCAACCCAATATTACCCCTTCACTATTATGCACATTGAAACTGGTACAGATCTGTCTCACATGTTTCGCCAAATATAAACAGATCTCGATGCACGCGTTACTTGGACGGTCTGAATTTTCGCCGTTCAAACTCTGCCTTATCTCAGGCTTAGAATCTTCTATTTTCGAGCGAAACAAAAAAGTTGAACTGAATAATAGAATGGTGATCTCGAAAGTCCAGATTATCGTTATGCATTGGAAATCGAGTGCAAGAACACGAATTCAACGTAGATCAGCACACTATGATTGTTCAGTCGTAAAAGTGTTGATGAATACGTGAGAACAAACGAAGACTAAGATTTATTGCTTATATTGAGGTGGAAAAGTATTAAGCTAGTGGATCTTCAAGAGCGAATCATAATCTATTCCTGTTAATTGCCGGTTCCTCTTAACAAAAAAAATCTGTCTCATTCTCGGTCTTCGAAGTTACTGTGTTCATTTTGTTCTGATAGATCGCTGTCAAATAATCCACTCTAGAACAGTTAGGAACGAAGTATAACTTAGTAGGAAAGCGCGCATTAGAGGGATTTACTATATATTCAAAAACTTTTCAGATTGAGTTGAGGTTCCCTGATGGCCCACAAGTGCATCAAAATGGATTGTCGACAAATTTGGGAACTGTGCAGCGTGCTACCACTGCCGGCAGACATTATTTCCATTACCCGGATCCGTTGATCGAAGAAATTCTCAACGAAGACTATACGCAAGAAATGGTGAGTTTTTCGAATTTTTATTGTAGGATGCACTATAGAAATATTGCAGTACAGTTTTGATTAATGAAAGTGCAAAAGCTGAAATTACAATCACGCTTTTGCGGCAAATTGAATGGGCGCCCAATAGTTTCATAAATATCTGTCACAAAACGTCGAGGAAAATCAACATATGAGCTCGTATGAAAAGGACACTAAAGTCGAAAGTGCATTGGTAGCGGTCCGCCACAGTTACAACATGGGAAGCAAGCTAGCTATAAGGATTGATGAACTGGATTTGCATAGTGAAAAGAGAGTAGAATTTGCAATAGTTTGAAGAAGTAAAATGAGGAAGAGTGTAGCAAGGAATAAAGATTACTTAAAACATCGGCGACTTGAACAAAAATGGCTTGTCGTACAACTAAGATTCATAGTGCTCATCAATTTAGTGAAAAGCATAACGCCTGAACTAATGATTGGAAACTTGCGTGGCCATTCTTCACTAATAGTGCAGGCCCTATCATAACTTCCATTTGCTTCTTTCTCGCACAGCTGTCGTCTTTGGTGGTGGTCTGTTTCAAAACGGTGACGCATGCAAGACCCCGTTTTGTAACTCTGAACTCGTTGTCATCTGCGTATGGAAATGGTTGAGTTAGCCAGAAATGCATTCGCCCATCCTTTGGGTGGCTCTCCAAGAGAACGCTTGCATTCTCTCGAAGTCGACACCACTTGTTTCTTTTTCATCTACCTGTCATCTAATCGTCTCGTTATGTCACCGGTTCGTTTGTGTTTCGCTGCCGATGTAATAGATTGCGTAAAAAGTTCGTGCCGTTTTGGTTTTTATAAATTGATTTTTACAATAAGATTGCACAATTTGGTGTCGTTCAATAGCTCATTTTCTTGCAAACATTTTCGTACATACCTCCCTATAGCCGTCTGCAGCCGTCTGCTCCTGCTGAACGACGCTTCGAGTTTCCGTGTGGTGCTGTCTTGGAAACAAATTTGCTTGCTACTCATCTACGAATTATGCGTGTTGAGTCGAGTAGATGAGCTCGACGTTTGAATTAAGGTGAAGTATTGTTGAGGTAAGAGTAGTCGTCGAACCTCTTATCCGCAAAACATGCTTAAGAACCTGAAACACGTGATGATCTGAGCGGCCCATTATTGCGTAGTACAGTTAATGCAGTTCAGTAGTCTAGTCCAATCTTTTCAGTAGCCGAATTAGTAATGCTCTTTGAGATTCAGAATTATATTCAGCCACCTTGACCGCTTTCGTTTACTGCACCTGCGATCTTGCAAAGATTCTTTTTTTTTGTATAAGATAGTGTTGACCATCTCGTTCGAGAAGAGCAAATCCCAAAAGAGTAAAGTAAAATGAACAGCATCACCCTGCTATACTAGACCCTAGTTAACGAGCCGTTCTCGTTGCAGACCCTTCCACCATCTGCGCTTGCGAACTTTATCAAAGGTTTTGCTGGTGCAACTAAAGCAGCAAAGACCCACCAGGCGCTGACTTTGATGTTTTTCAATGATCATTTAGTGTATAAGGCAACCAGCGAGGCCATGACATATCTGAGCTAGTGGTCAATGGCGACATTTACAAAGCCAAATAGCTTTTGAGTCACACAGGCTGTAGTAATGACGGTTTTGATCGTCTCAGCAGTCACTTATGTGTTTTGTAGAGCAGATGCTCGTGGAGCAGTGACTTGAATTTGTACCTCATACTTCGCGACTAGTTATTATTTCGTCCGATTTGTTAACTTGCGTTCGAAAAATAAAAATAGAAAGACTGAAAACAGGGACTGGCAAGTACTCAAGTCTCAATCTACTGGACCATAACTTCGAATGCTATAATCCTAAGCATCTAGGCTACAAAGAATTTTAGTGTGACTAGAGAATAGATTAATAACCAGTGTTTAGTAGTCTCTTTTGATAGTTGTTTCCGAAAAAAATTCGTTGCACTGTTAGCAGTGTGTAGAGATCTTTTGAAAACGTAAAGACATTAGCGTTCAAACTACTTAACCATCTCGAAGTGCCCGATTTATGTAAAATTCAGAGACAAACAACAGCAATATGGAGTTAACAGATCTTTGGAAGCATTACAATGCTTGTTAGTGCATTGTAGATCGACTTATAGCAGGTTAACGTTGATGAACTGAATGTATTTCTCTTGAGGTCTCTGTCACATCTATGATAAACCGAGTACAACCGTCGCCGTTGAATACGTTGTTAAACAAGTGCCTCTGTAGACCGAACCCTCATCCCGAAGATGCCGTGCTGAATAAGGAGCGTACTCTTCTGGTGGCTCTGAGTACCGGTGAGTAGATATCGTAACTGACATCAGTTGATAGGAACACATGCTATGGAGAACTCTGATGTTTGAACTTTGAAAACGTTGACAAACTTCAAAACTCGTATCAAAGTGTGTCTTTTATGTTTTTAAGCCTATTAACTTTCTTCTAATGATCTTTTTTAATATAAAATTTGGTATTCATCATAAATCGAAAGGCTTCAAAACATCGAAATTCTACAATCTTACCCCTCATTTCGGTAAATTGTATGACGTGCCTAAGTACGCTTATCACTGTGTTTTTCAGTACCTTACTGTAACGCATCCACAACACAATGGTCTCTTCTTCAAAGTTTCTACTCAAAGGTGGCGGCTGTGATCATCGACAGTGATTCTCGTCTGTCCGAGTGCCCACGGATAGGAAGTCACTGGCAAAATGTTGGTTTTCAAGGTATGTTCAGCTGAAACTGCGTTTGTGTCTATACGAAATTCCTGCATTGTGGAGAAGTTCCTGACCTTTCGCATAAGCTCAATTAGAGGGGAAATACCGGGACTGACATTCTATCACCTCCACACTAATCAAATAATTCGTTATCATCTTGATGACCACACACGGCTTCGTAGCAGCAAGGTTTCTTCTGAAGGGATCAAGTTGATGCACTCATGCACTTTCATAAGATCAGCTAAACAATCCTAGTACACGAATTCTTGTTAGTATTCCAGGTTTCGAAGAAAACGAAATCGCCGTGTTTGCCAATATTGCATGAAATAAATCTTGCTGTCAACAAATCCGTGTCTTCTCGTCAAGAAATGAGCAAATTGCTATGAACCTGGTTCATATGTAGCCTAGCTGATCATTCTGTAATGGAGCATAAGATGTAATTTTTCCTAGTCTCTTTACTTGCCGAAAGTACTCATTACGCTCAGAAGAGGAACCACGGCATTAAATTTTTGTGCACGATCGTCTGTTTTTGCGTAGATGTCACATGTAATCCTACTAAGGTGCCAAGGTCATAAGGCCTCCCATAGTTATGAATGCTTCATCAAACTTGATAGTCGATGGATTTCAGAGTGCTCATGAATAGTTGGTCATGGATGCCTTTGATTAGACATAGAGCATATTTGCTGGAGGTATGGACACCCTGCTTTAGAGGGATTATAATGTCGAGAAATGTGTTAAGGTATTCAATACCAAAATACACCTAAGATTCACATAAAACTCAACTATCAGGTAAAGTCAGGAGTAGAGAAATTGTAACCTTTCATCGGCAACTCTTGGGAAATATTCGAGACGGAAGAAACTTTACATTCACTAAGGGTCTAGCACTTGCGCATAGTTTCATTGATTTGTTGTATATTTTATGCGTTTCTCTTGTGGGTGGAATACATTTCTAAGTATCATCAGTGTTAACTCTTCAGTCGTAGTTCAAGTCAACTTCTTCATCATATGCAGCTCTTAAAAGTTACTTACTTTTCAAACAAGTTTTCAATAGTTTTTTTTTTCGTATCTAGCAGTGCAGGCGACTTGAGTCGTATAAAAATCCAATGGGATCTCCTTTTGCGTAAAGTTTTACCATGACATAAAGTACATGACAGTGCCAAGATCTCTTAGGATGTGATCCAGCTACAGACTTCCGTGGTACTGGAATACTCGGATTGGTGCAGCTTTATTCGATGGCGATAAACCTGTCTGAGAATAAACTTAGGGAAGTTGTACATTTGTCGAGGACAGAGCCTAATGTAAGCTCAATATTGTTGCTTTTCGTACCTCTTTGTAATGTCAGAATTTTCTAGGATTTTCCACTGGCCGTCGTAGGAATAAATATTACTGCACTTCTGGTCACCAGACTTCGAACTGGAGATCTTCTTGAGTAGGTTCTTGTTTACTATTGACACGAAATGGAACACTAGAGCGAGTTCAGTTCAATTTCTTGAAGTTGTTCATCAATGAGTCCGATTTAATCATGGATATTTTGTGATGAAAACATGCTTCAACGTCGTTCTCATTTGTTTTATACCATTTAGCCTAACAAACTAAACAACATTATGATTCTTACATATTTCCTACGGAGCTTCACCTTACACCTAGTTTTTCACCGAGAAATCCCTTCGAATAACTCAGTGTTCACTTTAGCAGACTGATACTCAATTTTTGGGACATCAAGAAGCGAAATGGCCTACTATTTAGGTCCGCGATCATCTGCCATGGTTATCTCAAAGCAATAAACAAGCTGCATGAAGCCTGTATTCTCGCCTTCTGTAAGCAGTGGAAAGACGAAAAGTGTACAATAAAAGACTGTCAACACCTATTAAATAGTATGTCTACAACATTCTTCAACTCTCGGCATATCTCAGACACTATTTAATACGTAGGAGAAGTTTCAGAGATCGGTTATCTGCTTCGACACTCACAAAAAGTTTTGTTGGATTCGTCATGAAATAAGACATTTATAAATAAAGTTTCAAATGCTTAACCATGTGACTTTTCTTCTCCAAAATACATTACTAACTAGGGCCTGCTCTATTGCGATACTAGTATTTTTCCGCTTGGTAAAGCAAATTTTCAAATCTATATTCTATGCTAGGCAATAAGTTTTCATTAAGACCGTTAGCAATCAATTGAAAGCTCAGATCTCAAGCTAGCGCTGTAGGTGCCCGGTTTTTCAAAAGAACCCTTTTTTAACGCTGAAATATCCAAAATAAAATTATGTTTCACACGCGCATATTCCTCGTAGCACAGAGTTCTTTCTCTAGACTATTAGTAATCGTTCGATAGCGTAAAATTTAGCAATTTCAACACTGTGCTTATACCCTGAAAAGACCGTTTACCGACAACGCAGCAGAGAAAATAGGATTGATTCACATGCGCGAGCGATTGTTCTTTGGCCAATTCTTGGGCGGTGAGGTGGGGGCAGGGGCGAGTCGGCGCAAACATCGATCGATGACGCCTAAATGGGGTGTATTTGATCAGTAATAGTTTCTCTGTTATGGAAGAAACTCCGGATTAGACGTCTGACTCTGATACTAGAAGACTTTCTCTACATGTTCATGGGCTAGCGAAGTGATAGTTGAATTGCGCGGCTGATGTGAAACATAAATTTAGTTTTAATCTTTCAGCGTTATAAAAAACCGGCCACATGCAGCCCCAGCTTGAGACTTAGGCTTTCGACTAATTACTAACACTCTTTATGAACACCTCATGTCCACCTTAGGGAATAAGCTTGAAAATGTGTGCCACCAAACGGGAAAAAAACCCGATTCTCATGGGCATAGTCCCTCAATCTACATATTGATCATGACCGTTACTCGAATTGTGTTTATGTAGTATCAAGAAGTAGTATTCGCCTGTCATGGTGATCACCGGTAGTACTTATCGTTCTAACTGTCACCCATACAAAGCTAAAAGCTATACAACAAAATAATAGATGTTACAAACTTTATAGTGATTTGAACACCATTTACAAGGAATCAGAATTTCAAACGGCCATTTTGAATTACATTTACACACTAGTGAATAGTGAGGGAGTACTGATGAACAGATCCCACACACATGAGGTTTGCCAATTTTCTCACAGGGGCAAAAATTTTACAAATGAATATAAGTAGAAGTAAAAAGGATTATCATGAAGCTTGTCGAACATACAAGCAAAGCAACATGTCCGAAGTACATCAATTTGTTCAGAAAAACAACAGTTTACTCGTCTTAGGAATTTCAGTCTAGTTACATTATCGGGCAGAATTTTGACATGCAGATGGAACATCTTGAGTGTTGACTGGAACCGCTGTAGACATGCTTACAACCCACCGATGAGCTAATACTTCAGAAAGCGGCATCCTTAAACATTTACGATGTTGTAGTGGGCCATTTGCTCGACCAAAGGATGGGAAAACAACCTCATGCTTGGTTCGTTCACGACGAGACGTCTTATCAGTTCACTCGGACCTTCACTTATATACTTTGGAACCTGCAAATAAACAATGTGTTAATGATAGTAAGATCAAGAACAAGAAGGGAATACTCACTATGAATCTGCATACACGGATTGCTTCCAACGTTCTTTCCTTGGTAGGAAATTCAAATGGTGGCCGTCCCACAAGCATTTCATGTAAAAGGATACCAATCGCCCAATTGTCAACCTGAAAGCGCCTGAATCAGCGCTAACTGAGCACAACGTGGTACATATCTGATCAGAATGAAAACGGCTGACGCAATACATGCTGCATTCATTCTTCTTTTACCCATCTTTCCACATCACAAAAGACCTCTTTATCTCGCTTGTTTATCCTTTATCTTCAGGCCTGGCACCATAAGAAGTATGGCCACAAAGGCCTGCAATTGCCTTGGTGCCCAACCTGGGGTGGCTTTGGTAGTGCTGTGCTGTACAAGGATTACGGAAGGGTGATTCACTTGCATGGTACACGACGACGGTCATGAGAAGGGCAAAACTCTCAAACGACAACCGAGTCCACAGAGATGTCGAAGATCTTCGTGAATGACGGCTGCGGAGGAACGAAACCAATAAAAAATTGCTAGGGATCGACACAATATTCGATGTCGAGACATATACATAAAGAAAAATAGAAAACCAGTCGGAGAGAATGATACGTAAAGAGAAGTCCGTGGGTGGAGGACTGAGGAATTTGGAATTCAAGACGTAAATCAGAATGTGAAGCATTTTTCTGAGCTTCTGTCCACATCACGATTTCTCCATGATGAACCGTTTTTCATTGAAACACAAAAGCAAAACTGTACATGGGAATGGCTTTGTGGAATACTTTACACGGAGATCGACATTCTCACAAGGAGGAACAGAGAAATTCGTAAAGAGTATCACTCCATCAGTGTTCCAACCTTTCCCAATGGAGGTTTTCTCTGACAACCTCATGCTATTGATCTAATCAGCAAGCAAAATGTGAAAGCGTTGCTGTCGTCAAAACGAAAATCACCCTTCATCATTCATCGACTAAAGAGTGGCTTCGTCCTTGATAAAAACTGTAGCTGGATAATATCACAGCTACACTTCAGGAACCCCACTCTTTCATCATCATCGCCTACCCATTCCATGTAGGGATTTTGATATGATATATCCCAGAATTGCTCATCACCACATCATATTCGATGATGAAGGATCTGGACAATAAACAGAAAGCCGTACACATTTCCCACATAAGCGTACCGCATTTCATTCGATGAAAAAGATATGGACGATCCTCCGAATAAGTAACCGCATCCTTACGTGGCCAGGCTCTCTTAGAAGAAAACGATCTGGAGCTATACGGAAGGAAAAAGTCATAGACATTGCTCAGAAACCTCAGAAAAGGACAACACCTCTAAAGCGACAGAATGAAATCCCCATGAATATAATCGAAAACAGAATATTGCTATGACTTTCGAAGGTATAAAATTGTCAAATTCTAAAATACACTCTGAAATCGAAGTATACACGAGCAAACCATGTAATGAAAAACGCCGATGAATACGAATGGAAAACTGTGAAATTCACAGAGCTACCATCGAGGGATACAACCTAAATATGAAATGAGTCGATTTATCAGAGGCCTACATTAATACATTGGGAACCGTTGGCCCACGGACCTAGTCCTGTCCGTTGCGCAAATGGCGGCTCGGCGGCGAGCAACCCGCGGTGATAAATGCCTCGTGCTGTCGTCCACCGGGAAGAAGGTTGCTGGTTCGATCCCCTGACACGAAGCTTCACTATAGTTTCTTTTGTGTATCCTTTTTTCCCTTACAGTATGCTCAAATCACTGCCACACCATACTACACTATACCACATAATCTAAGTCTGGTATCAAAAAAAGTTTTGGAATGTTAGAAACTTGAGCGTTTTTTTTTTTGCTGTAGTAATTATGCTATAGAAGAACCTTGAGTAATAATCGACAGGAGAAAATGACACCAAAAACCTACAGTAAATCGTCAGCAACTTCTTCCCGGTGGACGACAGCACGAGGCACTCGTCACTACGGGTTGCTCATCGTCGCATGCGCGACATGGCGGGGGTTAGCGCTATAGGGCCACGGTCCTCAATGTGTTCATCGGGTTTATTGGATACAATTCGTAGATGAAGATCAATATTCGCAGATGTCGTCAGATTTGAGACAGATATCCACCATGCATCAGATTCACGAAGGAATAAATGAATGGGGGAGGTGTGACGGAATCTCAGCAACTCACGAGATCGCGCCATTAGAGAGACCACATGTTATAATGATGTGGTTTTGTCAAATGAAAGGGAATTGAAAATATGTCGTTTTCATCGATTTCCATAACAAAAAGGTGCCACATTATCTTCCGATTAGGTTCTAAGGTAATTTCTCTTCCTACTGTCATTGCCCTTTTTCCTTAAGGAATGATATCACAATATATGTTTGAAGACACCCCAAGCATAAAAAATTACTTTGCCCTGAAAACAAATGTGAAAATATACTGTTGTTCTACATAGCTGAATCTCGAAAAGAAAATCAAAAGGAAGGAAAACCCACGGTGTGATCATGAGTCTCTCCATTGATCATTTCTGGAGGCAAATAGTCCAAAGTACCACAAAGGGTTTCGCGGCGGGAATCGGAAGCCACCACAGCCCAGCCGAAGTCAGCAATCTGACAAAAAGAAAAATTACAAAAGCTTGATTTTGCTAAAGCCAAAAGTTTTTTTCAATCTAAAACAGTGTTAGAGAATTCATTACGGAAGCCTGAGATGAAAAAACAAGCTAGCTCAGAAGAAATCTGAGAAAACACTTGGAATTTCGAAAACAACGAATAAGATATGACGCTGCTCTCTACGATTTCTTGAAAAAATTAATAACTGCTGAATGCTCATGCTATGTAAGCACTTTGAAAAAAAAAAAACTTAGCCTTCCTTAATATGTACTACACCGTACCTTTGCGTTTCCCTTCCGATCGAGCAGAATGTTTTCCGGCTTTATGTCACGGTGGATGACCCGTCTCACATGACAGTAACTGAGGGCATCTGCCAGTTGACGAACATATCTTAAGTCAGTTATTCTATCTGCACAAAGAAAGAACAGCTTGACCAAACAGAATTCTTTTTATTTGATCCATTTAGCGGTGTTATGACCCTACAAATATACCCAATGATGCTGAGTGATGCGCAGAACTTAACGTCAGGCAGGACTGGAACCCACATCCTGCCTTTTCCGAGGTTTGTCGACCAACACCTGCTTTGCCACCACTCTTTCTACCCTACAAGAAAGAACATCTGTTTACGCCATAATCTGTAAACTCCCTTCCCTCCTCTTTCAGTCGTAAACGGACTACGAACAATGAAATTCAGTCATATTCTAAGCGGAGGTATAAGTCAAGCATGTCATCGGCGAAGGATTCTCCATATAGGTGCATTTTATTTACTTATTTATGTTAGCGTATGACGGGCCAAGTGGTTAGTGATGCTCACCGCGGCAAGGCTTCGAAATGATCCCACAGCCCAGTCGTTGGTGATCAATAACAATCATCCTAAGGAACACCCGAGCCTGGCTATCCTCGAGATTGCGAAGACACGTGCTCGAACAGTATTCTACAACGTTCGGGAAAAGAACAAATCCTCAAGCAGCAAGGAAACGAACCAAATGCCAGAAGTAGTGGGACCCGTGCAGTTTGGAAAAACTATGATAAGGGCAAAGTAAATTGAAAGTGAAGTGATTTATGCTGGCAATCGTTGCATGCTGACCAGACCCCATCCATTTCGTTCGCTGTCTACATCCGTTATCCCTGGAAGTTATTGAATTTTCTTGTCAATTCGGCTGCGGCTTCAAGATTTTGGGCTAACCCTTTCAGGATCATGAACTCAGTCTTTCGTGCGTTCAACTGGCAAGGCTGGACAGTGTGCTCCACCACCTCTGCGACTCTAACCGAGCGTGAGAACCAACTCCTCTCTGCCACTCAGCAGAATGGTACGCAACGAGGAATTTGCAGTAAAGGTTGCTGATTCGATTCTTTACAACGACGCTTCACTTTAATTTGCTAGAGTTTGCTAGACAATTGAATATTTCGTAAGTGTTACTGTACTTGTACTGTATTCAATTCATTTTGAAGATTCAAGATTTTTGAATAAATGGTGATAAATGAATTGTCTATATTGATCGTTTGTGTTACGGTTTCACTAAATAAGATGTGGTATGGTAGGGTGCATCAGTGATTCGAGAATATTGGCGTAACAGCAGTGAGGCGTCGTGGTAAAGGATCGAACCAGCAACCTTCACTGCGGACTGCTCGTCGCGTGCCATTATACCAAGTGGCAAAGAGGAGTGAGACAGACGATGATCTCCACGCTGGGGGTCACAGTCGCAAAGGAGGTGAAGTAGACCGTCCAGCCTTGCCGTTAGACACGCACAGGGTCCGGTCCATGGTCCGAAATGGGTAACTCTACCAAAGATGTCGCAAGTGCTCACTACAAGGGGTCGCAGGCCGTTATGAGTTGTTAGGACGCTTCTCAGTCAGATCTTATACTAAATCTCCGATATGGAAGGAAGGGGTTTTTGATCGGGAAACGAACCGAAAAGCTGAATATACTTGCGCCGCACGGCATCTCTAACAATAACGATCAAGGGTGAGACGCCAATTCAACTTCCACCCGAGGTTTGAACAACTGCTTATCACTCAACATTCTTGGACCACACTGGTATACACTCCTTACGTATAACTAATATCGCAAAACCGACAAAATAAGAGTGATAGATCAAGTACATACTTCGCAGCTTCAGGTTCCTCTAATTTCCCTTTCTTCTTCATCCGTTCGTACAACTGTCCACCCTCAGCGAACTCCAAAATGATGTAGACTCGCTGATGATCATGGAAGTAGCCCTTCAATTGGAGAATATTCGGGTGCCTGAAGATCACGGAAGTATTTGAAGGAATTCCAGCGATCTGTGAAACGACATCAACGCAAATTCACCCACCTCAGATGGTACTGAATCTCGATCTCACGCTTCACTTGATGGGCCACATTGTGCTTATTTATCTCTTCTTTGAAGAGGACCTGAGCAATGCAATGGCAGAACGATATCGAAATACAATCTGGTAACATGCTAGCCCCTTCACGAAGTCTATTATAGCAGTTATATAGTGCCTTATATTTCAGCCTGCCACCTTCATTAGTAGCACGGTGCTGCTCGTTTGTGCCAATCACTTGTAAGGTGATGCCCATACATATAAAAAAAAAGTCTCATTGATGTTGAGTGATGTGCAGAATTTTTGCGTCAATACCGACTCGACTCCGGTCTTCACCCTATTTGGCGGCGCGTGTTCTAACCCATTGCACTACCGACGCCTGTTTCTCTACCTTTTTTTTTCTACGAGGAAACGCATGTGGTGACAAAACAGGCGTCGATAGAGTAACGGATTAGACAAGCGCCCCTGGATAAGGTGAAATGCGGGTTCAAGCCTCGCCTGATGCAAATTTTGCAAAAGGCTCAACATCGTTGAGTATATTTAACTCATTATACCACCGCTATCAAGCAGTTAAATAACAGGAATTCTTGTCTTTAACATGTAGAGGAATGGACGACGAAATGTTACGTTGCACTAGCAAGGTGTAAAGAATGTTACCAGATTATATTGTTGGTTCACTCCCTTTTGGTAGCACAGATTTTCAAGCCTATCCCCTACGCTCGACAAGATGTTTCCAAAGAGAAAATTAGTGATAATTCGAAATTTTAAATCGCGAATACCGTATACGATGCCGGTTTATGAAAAGACCCTTTTATCGCGCTGAAAAATTCAAAACAAGATTATGTTTCACACGCGCATTTTCCTCGCAAGACACAGCTCTTTGTTTTTAAGATCAGTAATCATTCGAGAGGGTAAAATTAACCAATTTCAACGCTTTGCTTATATTCTGCAAAAGCTGTCTCTCTGCTACGCAGCAGGGAGGATAAGATTGATTCACATGCACAAGTGGTCTTTGGTCAATTCACAGGCCGTTGAGTGAGGCAGTAAGGTGGGTTAACGCGATGATCGGTCGATTTTGATAGTATCTGAATGCCTTCGAGTCACTATTGGGAGCAATTAGGACGTTCTGCCCTCCTGAAACCCATCAAAGTGATCATAATGATGATTGATTTATCCGTATTCATGCCAAAATAGAAGTATTTGATATCTTTTTATAGCAGAACCACAAGTTTTATCCGCAGTTTTTCTTTAAAAGTGGAGAGACAATCCTCAAATCAATAACAAAGTCGCAACTGGCATAAGGTTGGTCGAAAATCGATGGGTAATTACGTAACCTCCATTGCCGCCTCACCCAGCGGCTCGTGAATAGGCCAAAGACCACTTGATCGCGCATGCGAAGTCAATCTTATTTTCCCCACTGCACTGTAGAGAAACGGTCTTTTCAGAAGATATGCACAACGTTGGAATCGGGTAAAATTTACGCGACCGAATTAATACTAATAGTCTGAAGAAAGAGATCTTTCCGGTAAGATATACGCGCGTGTAAAACGTTACCTTGTCCTCAATTTTTCAGCTTCATAAGGGGGTCTTTTCAAAAAATCAGCCACGTATACGGATAGTTCGAGATTTGAGCTTTCGAATAATTACTAACTCTAGGAGAGCTTCTTGCCGAGCGCAGGGGATAGGATAGAAAATCTGTGCCACCAAACGGAAAAGAACTACATTGTTTTGAGCGAATCTTGTAAAACAGTCGAATATAAAGGCATTATTCAATTTATCAGCCATGAGTAATCCACTGTTAGTCACTACAACGTCAGGTGATCTTATCGCTGGATATGTATTGATTTGTTATCTCTACAATGTGCATTGATGTTTTCAGGATGCGCATGCAGCGTAACATTCGTAGTCGATTCCTTTATATGTGTGGGCATATCCCCTTACATATTGATTCAAACGAAGGGCACCGGGTTATTGCTGACTTTGACAGGTTGAAACATGTGCCTAGTACTTTATATGTGACATAATAGACCTGATGAGGGGTTTATATATGCTGTCGCGATGTGACAGTTCTATACGAAGGCTTAGTAAATCAGTCAATTACAAAAATATTAAAATACGCTCAGAATAAGATCCACGGATTGAAAAATTGTGATTGATCAATAACTGCTACGGAAACAGCATAGAAATGGTTTATTAAGGATTTCTCTTAGTTCGAGTTATCCCTTCCAAAACCGATTTCGTTCTTCAAAAACGCATAAAATATGAAGTGACTTGCCTTCAATGCAACGACGACCTTCTCCTCTTTGGAACGGGCGATGAACACTGACCCGAATCTTCCTCTTCCCAAAGGTCGACCGATGTCGAAATCGTCGATCATCCACATCGGCCTGACCTGCTTGGGCCTAAAATTGAAACCTAGTGATCTGTTGAGATGACAGCGAGATTCACGCCAAATAGAAGCCGAAACAGCACCGATCGGAGGCGAAGAAGAATAAAAAAAGAGCTCACCCGGCTTTTCTGATCTCCGAAGCTGCAGTGCCAGCGGCTCCGGCGTCACGACTAGACTCACTCTGAAATAATAGCCCATTACTTGAAGCATTACTAAAGAATAAAGGACAAAGCCCTCGGCTTTGATCTATCCCTGAGGGATGCGCCATGCATTGGGCTTCAATCTTTGACTTCGCTTGAAGTGACTGAAGCATATCTGGCCTTTACAATGACTCGCGGTGGTCTCCCGCTGTACCGAGTCAGTGCTGCTAATCCTCCCAGACGTCTGAGACCAGTGTGATACCAATTTGCCGACCCCATAGGGATAGATAGCTTGGTGAACCATGAGCGCGAGAGATCGAACCATTGACCTCGTGTGTAGTGCAGAGCACCTCTAACCACTGCGTCATATGCGCTCTTTATTTATATCCATGGAAGTGATACAAACCTGCGGAGCTCCCTGAGGGGTCGGTAGCGCTTGCGTTCCAACCATATGAAGAGATGTCAGTTCTAAAACGTCGAGTATTCGTTGAGTAAGGAAGAGAATGAAGGAAAAGAAAGCAACCTGCCAGCGCTAAGTAGAGACCGAAATGAACACTAGCAACTGATCGAATCGAATGAGGATTTTCCCGCCCCGAATTGTAAACAGAGCGCGATATCTGTTCTCGAGCAGTCTTTACTCTGCTTATCAAATACACATCAACGGACCTTGTTACTTGGAGAGCCGCTAAGTAGGGGATTATAGGGGCCATATCCCCTCCTCCCTTGGTAATGAATTAGTGCCACTGATAGCATAATCATAGTGATGATGAGAACCGTGTTTCGTCCTAGCGATCATGCTTTTGATGATGCGACATGAAGTCATTTCGGTTAACGGTGATAACGCCTCCAGACAGGATAGGATTAGATCCGGACCATTGGGAAAGTTCAAACTAGTTCTCGTCAACGTACGGGTTGAAGACTTCTGGAGGCCTTTGGCGACATTGAGAAGATCTATCACTGAACGTACTTGATGCCCTCTGTCTACAATCTGTTACTCGTGTCGTAGCCGCTCCGTGATTCTATTGAGATAATTCATTGATAACTGACAATTGATAGACCTAAAACATCAAAACGGCTCTGAAGAAGGCGAGCCACCGAAACGTTAACCACCACGATTATTGTAAAATTCATGCCGCATTATTAAATGTATGTTTATTGATTATGTGGAGTACTGTGCAAAAACGTTTGCGTCATCCGGGATTCGAACCCAGGTCTCACTCTTTCCGTGAGCGTATGCTAACCGTTGCACTACCGACGCTCGCTTTGCACTGCACTCTTATTTACGCTATAACGCGTTGTCTGCCAACAGCCAACCGTCGACGGTCTGGCGGGGCAGCCGCTATCGGCATTGAACCCACTTGTGTTGACAGACATTGGATATCGATAGTCAGTATAAATTCTTTCTATTTTGGCTGCCACTTGCAGTGGTATGATCTTATAGTATACCCAATATGTGGAGTACTGTGCGGGATTCGAACCCAGTGCAAAGTGAGCGTCGGTAGTGCAACGGTTAGCATACGCTCTCGGAAAGAGTGAGATCTGGGTTCGAATCCCGGCTGACACAAACGTTTTTGCACAGTACTCCACATATTGGGTATACTATAAGATCATACCACTGCAAGTGGCAGTCAAAATAGAAAGAATTTAGACTGTTTATTGATTACTATTAATTGTTAACTAACATTATCAACTGCAGCTTTGCTGATATCCAGTAAATAATATCAATAACACCTCGGAGCGGCTAAACAGAAGAAAATGCAGATTTATTCAGACTATGCCGAGGTTAACAGATAGTCGATTCTGATATTTAGAACTGAGCACGATATACGGTATCTGAACCATAAGGAAACTACCGCAAAAATGCGAGATCTCACCTTGCCTCACTCTCATCGGCTTGAAACGCCTCCAACTGCACTGAAACAGAAGAGATAAGACGTCGTGGATATGGAGGGCATCCCTCTAACTCATGAAGGATTCATGAACTTCACATTCAGCGGCTCATCATTCTATAACAATACCAAGACTGACAAAGAGATGGACCCGACAGGGTAATACCATCTTGCTAAGGTTGTTTACCATTTTCATCACAACGTCAAGCAATATTTGAGTCCAGAAAAATTGTAGTAGAAATGTAACTAAATCTTTTTCTTCTGTTGATATCGATGCTCTTGCTTTGGAGCTGGTGACGTAGTGGTAGTGTTGTTAGCCATCACAAGCACGGTGCTGACTTGATCTTGCATCGGACTCAGCAAGCCTCTCATCACTCCTACAACAAAAACGAAAAACTGCGCAATCGACCAGACTCATTGGCTTTGGAAAAAGTGAACACATTAAAACCTTAACCGAATAAGGTTATTTTCACCGACTTAGTGATATTGACTTAATCAAGACAGGATATATGATCGATTAGAAATGCGGGATTCGAATGAATTTCGGTTTTCTAATTAATTAGTGTGCCACTTTATAATTGAGAGATATATAGAGGTATAATATTAGAACTGTGATTGACTACTACGGTAGGGCACGAAGTAAAATACTATCATAAAGATACTAAGATATGTGGAAGAGTCTTAAACTCAACTGATCTTCGAACTCACGATTGCCCTTATTTTTCGCTCACGTGTTTTCTACTACATCAACCAAAGTCTTCGTTTTGACTTTCTACCAGAACTTAGAGCGAGTTTGGAACTCACCTACGATCTGAGTTCTACATATCTCTCAGCATCCTTATGAGTGTCTGGATATGGCTTGCATAATGCATTGTAGCTTGCTCAAAGGTTTGGAATTATTTGGAAAGCATAAATCGAGTAAAAATCATCTTAAGATATTTCTTATGACATATCATATTATTATTTACATCGCCACTTAACTCTTCGATTTGACGAGCATGTGTAAGAATAAGGTTTTTATTTGTCTTTCTTGCGTATCACGGGTTTCGAAAGTTCTTTGCTCTTCTGAAGGATGAGAAGGGCATTTGGTGTTTTCATGATCAGTGTCAACTATCCAGTCAGTAATTCCCTTTTTTGGACCTGTGATAGCTGCAAACTGAACTCCATCTCTCACATAATAGGGACATACCACCATTTTTGCTGCGTGATCAACAATCATGGCGATTTTTCGTTATGTTTGCACATCGTTCAAGTTTGCAGAGCGTTAAGCAGGAAGGAGATAAAAGTCGACGCGCTAGGCAAATTTCTGTTTGTTCCTTCCTTTCTATACATCATCCTGAAGGATTTTGTAAGGTTTTTATGAAATTCTCTTCATTGGACATAGCTTTTAAGACAAATTATTCGGTAATTATAAGGTTAGTAGTTTTACTCAGCATGAATAGACCATGAAAAACGGAGTTCACATGTGCCCTCGAAATTGACAAACCTTTATTCGTGAGAGCGATATGAAAATGAAGTAGGGGGGATAGGAAAGTCACTTCAACTAATGCTTACATGCCTCTATAAAAGAAGATAGGGTATAATCTGTTGGCGTGGATCAATCTCCGAGGTATGCACAATGCACTAAACTTCGTGATGCATCGTTAGAGGTGAATGAATGAACATGTGGCCCTTACAAACACTCGCGTTATCAGACCGGTGTAAGGTCAAAGCTGCTATCCTCACACACAAGCCTGGCACCAGTCTGCTGACCCCGGAGGAATGGAAGGCTTAGGGGACGTGGGATGCAATATCGAACCAATGATCACGCGTGTGACGCAGGTCAACCCTATCCACTGCGCTACTCGCATACTGCGACTGACAATCGTCATTACTTCTGGATTCCTATTTCCCTTTGGACGCAAGAAGAAGGAGAAGAAAAATTCAAGCTTCAACAAAGTCGTATCTGTAATCTGACGAACCTATAACATGTCCTGAACAACTCAGAAACCGCTGCAAGTATACCGATAGTGGATCTTCAGCCATCTCAGCAATCCATTGCATACGTAGGAAAGCTGTGCGGCAGTTCAGTTATAATTCACGCTTTCAAAAGGAAAAATCAAGTATTCATGAAGACGCTATATTTAGAACAGTTATCGAACATTTCAACGATATTTTATTCCTACTTATCCGCAACTGAGTCGAATTTATCCTTCTTCTATTAGTTTTCATAGATTTTATTGCATAAAGTGCATAATTCATCATACTGCCTGAATATTGGAAAACAATAAAAAATCTCTAAAATAGTGTTACTCATTGCATGCGATCCCACTTCATCGAAATTTCTCAATATTTCTTTTTTGATTAATAGTGCAATTTAGATTCTCATTTATAAGATCAAAGCGCAATTTCCTTCCAATTTTTTATTCATAGTTGTGGTATAGAGAAGAAGAGACGGAGGTGTAGCGATTCCTTTCCGTTACCTCCAACCTCTTTAAACCCGTTGCGATGAATGCTTTTTTTTGTAAGATGTTTAATTGTTATTCGTTAGCTAAAATCAAGTAAATTTGAACGAAGCATGTTATTCTTGAAATGGCCTGTTTTTCGCTATAGCAGTTGAAAGGATATTCAAATATTCTAGCTGGGTAAAGGTTTTTTCATTAGCAGTTAATAATCATCAGATAGAGTAAATCCTAGTAATTTTAACGATTTACTTGCTTTTTGAAAAGAACTTTTCGGAGTGCTGTGACCGTCAAACTAAGATTAGACTTCGCAAATTTGGATCAGTTTCGATGGACGTATCCTGTTTTGACCTCTTGAGAAGAAAGCGTTTTCTAATTTTTCAGAGCTATACTAGCCATTCGATAGCTCAAATCTTGAGAATTTTGATGGTGTGCCTTATTTTTCAAATGGCTTTCTTTATACGCTTTAACAATAAAAATAAAATATCTTTCACACTCAAGTATTTCTCGCCCAGCAAAGTCTTTTTGCTAGACTTTTAATAATTGTTCAATAGCTCAGAACGGACGATTTCCACAATAACGTGGTTTTTGTGAAAATCTTTGATGTACTGAGCAGTCAAAGAAGATTACATTTCGCAGTTAGATGATGTCTTGCTAAGGGCACGGTGACTTTAGCTCAATTTTGCGAAGTCCCACCCTTTGAAGTGCGAAAACCTGTAATCTTCTGACTGCTACAGCTCTCTAATTTCGTCTTCAAAACAAACTACGTCTTTTTGTGATTAGTGAAAGTTGCACTATCGAATGATTGCTAACTGTTTATGGAAAAAAAAAGCACTTTATCTGGCGAGACATTCTCGAATGTGACACATGAATTTATTTCGACTGTTACGGCGCAAAAAACAAGCCATCTTAGAAGTAAAATATGCCGTTAAAATTTATTTGATCTCGGCTATCGAATAAATATATATAATCTAGTCGAACAGGTCTTACTTAGAAAAAATAAGGGCTCACGTACACAATCCTTACGATGCGATCGCATGTGACACAAATTGTTTTCAATAGTAAGGATTTGTAAAATAGTTTGATGTTATTTTTACTAGAAACACGTTTACAAAATTTCTTTCAATGATGATTTAGGTTCTGTTGGCAAAAAACTATGTATAAATTCAAATCTAACTATACAGTCCCAAAAAATCCCCTATGAATTAGAAAAATTGGATTGAGATTGCGAAACGTAATCTTTTATTTAAACCTACTATAGAATTAGTTTCTAACAACAAGCTTAGTATTGGAATCAAAACTTTTCAAACTTTAAATTTACTACGAAAGCATCAAGAAAATAGGAGAAATAAGCTCGAAATATCCCTTTGCGGACAATGGGGGTCAATAAGACTCTCATATGTGCACGCCGTTCGGACGGGCTACGAAGAATGGTGCGTGCTCCAACACAAATTTGGATTGATTGAGTTTTCAAAAAACATGTTCAATAAGAAACAATGAAATATCACTGATAGGACTCCTGTATGAATGATTTGGCAAGATTAACGCTAATGCTGCCCAAAATCTTTCCTTTTACATAAGAAAAAAGCCATATACTTGCGAGGAGGATTATATTCCCAGTTGATGTTCGGCTTCTCATATCTTTTTGATATTTTTGTAGTAAATAGATAACTTGAAAAATTCTGACTCTAATACCAAGCTTGTTGTTTGAAAATAATCCCACAGTATGTTCTAATGAAATTTAAAAGATGGCGTTTTGCAATTGCAATCCAGTTTTCCTAATTAAAAGTGGATTTTTTGGATTATTTATATTTCGGCTCTTACAGACTTTTTTGCTAAAAAGAAACTCGAAATATCATAGATAGAACTTTTGTGAACGTATTTCTAGTTCTTTGAAAGTCCTTATTTTGGAAATGATTTCCGCCACATGCAATCGCATTTCAAGAATTGCAATCGTGGGACTTTGATTTATTCTAGAAAAAACCTATTCCAATAGATTACCAGTATTCATCTGATAGTTGAAATCAAAAGGACTTCAACTTTTTTCAAATGGATTGTTTTCTGCGCTGTAACATTCAAAATAAAATTCTGTGTCAC
This sequence comes from Parelaphostrongylus tenuis, assembly GCA_019055375.1. Lineage (NCBI taxonomy): Eukaryota > Metazoa > Nematoda > Chromadorea > Rhabditida > Metastrongylidae > Parelaphostrongylus > Parelaphostrongylus tenuis. Next base: position 104,465 of record JAHQIW010002140.1, on the reverse strand, counting down.
GTTTAAAGTTTTCTTGACACAGAAGTTCTCTCTATGAACAATTAATAACCGCTCGATAGTGCAAGTCACGGCGATTTCGAAGACGCAGTTTATTTTCAGAGAAGACTTCTCAGTGAGATGTGGCAGTCAAAAGAAGATTGGGTTTCACACTGCAAGGGTGGGATTTCGCAAAATTGGCCTCAAATCACAGTGCCACTAGCATCTAACTGCGGAACGTAATCTTCTTTTGAATGCTACAGTATAATAAAGAGTTTTTCAAAAAACAAAGTTATTGTGGAAAACGTCGAGATTTGAGCTACTAAAGAATTATCAGAAGTCCAGCGGAAAAGCTAACTCAAGTGGGAAATGCTTGAGTGTGAAAGATATCCGATTTTTACTGTTGTAGCGCATTAAGAGAATCATTTCAAGAACGAAGTATACCATCAAAATTTCCAAGATTTGAACTATCATAGTTAATATAGCTCTGACAAAAATCAGGAAGCGCGTCTATCTTAAGAGGTCAAAACAGGATGCGAACAATGAAAATCATCCAAATTTGCGAAATCTAATTTCTTTTGACCGTTACACTACTCTGAGAAGTTCTTTATCAAAACCAAGTGCACCAATGAAATTACCAAGATTTTCCTATCTAGTGATTACTAATTGATTATAAAAAAGCTTTATCCTGCGAGAAATTCTTGAATGTGAAACTAAATATTTTTTTAAGTATTGCAGCGGAGCAAACAGGCCACTCAAGGAATAAAATAAATCGTTCAAATTCACTTAATTTAAGCTATCAGATGACTGCGAAAAAATGTCTACGGAAATTTTTCATACGTTTCTATCAAAGGGCTCAAACAAAGTCGGGAGAATGAGAGAGAACCGCTCAAACCTCTGTCTTTTCTTCGCATAGCATACCAATGAATAGAGACTTCAAACGAATTTATGCATTAATCTGAGAAATGGGATTCTCATCTGCACTAATAATCAAATAGAATACATCGAAAATTGTCGATGAAGTGAGATCGCATGCAACAAGCAGCACTATTTCTGACGAACTGCTCATTATTTTCCAATTTTCAGCCGGTATATTATTTTTATGCATTCAAGAAATAAAGTACACGGAAAGACGGTAGAAATAAGATAAATCTGATTGAATCGTAGGTAAGTACAAATAAAAAATCGTAGAAATGTTCGATGAAGCTTCTAAATTTAGCCTTTTCATCAATACTTGGTTTTTTTTCCTCTGAAAATGTGGAACATAGTTGAAGCAACTACACCATTTCTGATGAAAATAATCTTGTTGAGCTCTGTTCTATCATATGTTACCATTTATTGACACAGGAATCCCACATGTTAACGAGAAAAGTACAAACTTTATTGAACAACTACCACATTAGCCTCGGAGCAGACGCCAGCAGGCTCTCTTCGTAGCCGTCCGAGCCGTTCGCCGGCACGAAAATGGCTCCGTCCACAAGGGGATATACTTCTTCTTAGCAAGGATGTGGTTCTTCCCCTTGAAAAGGCAAGATTTTGGAAGCATTAGAGTTAATCTTGTCAAAATCATTCACGCAGGATTCTGATCAGCGATATTTTATCGTGTTTTGATGACAATATTCCTCTGAGAGCTTTACCCGAATTTGCAGTTGAGCACGCAGCACTCTTCGTAGCCCGTACGAACGGCGCGCCCAGCTAGGCGTCATGTTGACCTTCATCGTCTGCAAAGGGATCTCGACGTCAAAGGGTTAACACGGACGACAGACTGTAAAAGTGAGAGCAATAATTGGTTTAGGCCATGATATATCAGTTTTTTCTTTTTTTACTAATTATTGTTCTCACTTTTACAATATGCGGACAATTAATCAGTTAATCGCTTCACTTACGGTTTATTAGTGTTTATGCGGTTCGTGCTTATATGTCTTTGTGTTCAATGGTTCTTATTCTCTACCCTCGTCTTCTCATTTATAGTCGAAATGATTTTAACTGACACGACTTAATCTCTCAATTATTGAGATAAGTTGCTACTTTTTACGATCTTATTGGGCGGATCCCATGCACTTTTTTACTCCTCGTTCGCTCCCCGAAACATAATTTACAAAGATATTCGGAATTGCGAGAGTTGTTTGATGATTTTCGTTGAATTTTAGTATGATTGTCGCTAGTAGAAATTATGATACAGGAGCTCTAGAGTGTGCTCAGCTCGGTACTACATGAACTCTTTAGCCTTTGTCTAACACAGGAAACTCTTAGATAGATCTGACACCAATTGCCTTAGCGAAGCAGTAGAGAGACTGAAAGGCTCTATGCCCGGTCGAACCAAGGCGCAGCAGCATTTTTACCACTGAGCCTCTTGAGCAGCACTTTTTTGCAAACCAAATGCATTTGCCTAAGCAGTTGATGTGTAGGAATTCAAATTAGTCGGAGAAAGTATGAGGTCTGCCAACTTTATGAATTTGAAGTAGGAAGAATAGACGTTGATGTGTCTGATGGTATGGGCATGGTATGTAGTTCAGTTTAAAATTGAAAACAAAATTCATTATATAACCGAGTACAAAAGCATTTCGTTATAATTAAATGAAAAACTTGGAAATTCACCGAAAATGCTTTACGCTCGAAGTTGGGTTCTACGTACATTCTATCATTTGCCTACATTTTTGACCGAATCATCGAGCCACTCTGAAAAGCTGGGAATGATGGAGAAAATCCGTCGAGTTGCCTTTCTAAGGGACAAAAAGTAATGATCATTGAAAACTTTTAAAATACTCACTGCAGAAGCGAGGCCCTTACTTTGACTTCCTCTCGATCATATTCCAATCTAATAGGTGCTGTCAGCAATCACCCGTCATCTGGACTTATTCGAGAGCACAAGTGGACATTGGACCCAGTTGCGGATTGAATCACTTTAGTCTTGTGTAACACTTGAGTATCCAGAAGGAGTGATAGCGGATTCGAAGCCCAATAGAGCCTGTATGTTTAGTCCATATATCAACATTCTTGAATCATACTGTATCCTATTATGAAAAGAGCAAGGTGTATGATTAAGATTGAGCCTTGTCATCATAAGTTACGCAAAAGCTTTTTGGGAGAGATATCCATGGGGTAGTATTACATAGACGAATAATATATATCTCATTAAGATGCACTCTAGAAAGACCGCATTTTGGCTTCCACATTATCCGTGAGCAGTCGGTTGATTTTCCTCCCTACTTCTGCTTTTGATTCTGATCTAAGATCATCGACGCATCAAAAAGTAGGAAGCAGCCAAAGATCCATCGCGGAAATACTTTCCTTGGATATGACATCGTGAAGACCTGAAAAGCCCTTGCAAGGTTACGTAGGCAACCAAAGAATATAAAATGCATGGCCAGCAATATACCATTTGGAATGTATGCTGGGGTTCGCACAACTAATGAAGACGGACCATCTAAGTGTCTAAGTGTAAGTGTCTATCTTAAACCATTGTTCTATCTCTATCTACTTATGAAAACTGTGATGGAAATGTATGAACAAAGGATAACTGAAAATGCCTACAAAAAGCTGAAGCAAGAACAGATGAGCTCGTGAATAAGTATGACTCAAAAAGTCACAAGCTTAGTATACTGTTCACAAAGAACACCTTCTGAACTGGAATTCGATGCTGATTTCTGGTCAGGAGTCTTTTGTGTGGAATAACACTTCCTCTTAAGCTGCCGCTAGCCGCTCCAACGTATCGATCTGCAGCCGAACGAGGGGGAGAAGCTAGCCGTCGCGAACTGAGATAACTATACTCGACCAAGCAGATATGGGCTTGCTCACATTTGAGACGCTGTGGTATCGTCCCCATTTCGAGCGCTACCCACCATCTCTGTTACCCCTGTCATTCGCTTTTGTCTAAAACGCCTTCTCGCAAAGCCAGAGAAGCGCTGAGAATCCACCATAGATTCAATGTGGATTTTATACGGCATACTTTTCCTTGGAATTCTAAAATTATTTTGCGTAATCAACTCTCATTTACATTTTACAAATGACTTTCCCTACGATTCCAACTGCTGTGTAAAACTGAGCGAAAATGTAAGCCTACGACATCCAATTTTCTAATGTTCTTTCACCTCCTTTTCATCAGCTTTCTCACACTAACTCAGGTGTCGTGCCAATACTGATTGTCCATTAGATGTCCTTTTATTTCTCATATTCATCCCGCACCAAGGCGTGGGAAATTACAGTGGAACGTTATGGGAAACCTTATGCTACCCCTTTGTCCCAGTGCAATCTATATCAACACATCTCTCTGAAAATCTAAATCGCTTTTTGCTTTCTTCACACACCAATCATTAGGGCTTTTCTATTCGAAAGCCACCTTAACCAGTAAGCTGATTTTTATTTGCCACCACTGTACAGATTCAGTTCACTCATGTCTAACAGTGCATTACTACAGCTGACGAGACTAAGGCATTTAGCATAATGGTAGTTCTGTGAAGTGGTGTGCTAATTTTGTATGAATGTTCTAGTCTTGTAGCCCGTGAGCATTTCTGACCCACGATTGTCTAAAATGCAAAAAGAAGCTCACTGTTTGCAACTGCTACCCCTAGCCTTCTCCTAGTGTCGACACTACTGCTGTAAAATTCCTGCGATTTGTTCATGCAATTTTTTCTATCGTTTTGTGAGATTAACTTTCCTATTTGCTAGTCTATTGTAACTCTTGTCGCATAGTTACTCGGGAGTTTTCAATTCAATTTTTTTTCCTTCCTTAATTAGAGTCAATTTTTTTCACCATCGAACAAATTTTTGAATTTTTAACTTCTTTTTTTTTGAATGATTATGCTCACAAAGAAAAACCCATGTCAGCTGTGAATAGCTAATGGCTCTTTTAACCTTAGCGATTTTCGACATCTCTTTAGAAAAATGAACGGAATAAAGACTCAATTTGGAGTCAGTACTACAATTTCTGTTCTCCAGTAGTCGTAATCGATTTAAGTAAATTGGAAACACAAATCAGTAGTCGTTCCGATTTGGTAACTTTGGTAAAGGTCGTACCTCAAGCAACGTTTCACATCTATACATTTGGTTGGCAGTCACGACACGATCTGCAGAGATAACTGCTTAAGCAGTTTCGGTTTCTCGTAGCTGTGGGCTCAGCTGGCGTGCAGAGACCTAATCATGACCTAGTTGAGAATAGAATAGTTTGCGGCTCAAACCATCTACCCTCTCCAAACAACGCCAATTCGTTATAGAGAAATAGCGAAAACGAATAATTGTAAGCGTCGCATTTATGAAATTGATAGACGTCAATTCAGTTTTCATCTCCACAATTTCATTGTAATAATTCGCAACTGACACATAAAGTTCTACGTGCATTGAATACAATGCATTTGCTGCAATGACCGTAATCACTGCCAAAATTGAGCGGATATAACTCGGATCTTAGCGGACTTTCGTTCAAATGGAAACCATTGAAATCTAAACACTCTGTCGATGAGATTATTCAATTTCTACTACTCTACTATTTTACTGAATTAATTTTGGTGCATTGGAGCACATAAAACGTGCCTTTCCGTTTTTGTGTGCCAAAGCTTGTACGTCAATAACGAGAGCATTTGAAGAAATAGAATTTTAATCTGTAAGATGTGGTGGCTATATCAAATGTGCCGCCAACACTTACGGCTGCTCCACTTGCGCTAAGACATTTGAATGTTAACTCATTCCACTCCATACGGACATTATAGTGTCCATGTGTCAATCAGATACTCTTTAAGTTGAACTTTTGCCTTGAAAACGAAGAATTTTCCTTTTTGCAAATTTAACGATTGGTCAACTGCCTCAAAAACCCGTGAGCCTCGCTTTTTCTAGCTACCACACCAAATATAGACCGCAAGGGGTGCACATGGATATTGCGCTTTAGTCGCACGCTTTTTTTTAATTTCAGAATAAGTCACATTTCATCTTCAAATTTTCGAAAAGTACATTAATGAACATTTGAAAACCGAAGAATATAGAAGTTTATAGAATTTATGTGCGCTCCTGAAGAATAGAAAAAGGTTTTTTTTTCACAAATCTATCATCTGTCCAGTCGCTCTACATGGTGACGTAGGTAGTTATCAAAAACAGCTTCAAAATTTGTGCTCCACGCACAAAATTTCATGAAAATCATCTTATTTGTAGAGAGAGGATGAAATTATGAGATAGAAGACTCAATAGCTAGCAGGTGGTTCTCGAGATTTCTAGTGTTTTTACTACCTTTTTCGCAGTGTTATGATGTTTAAAATATACCTAAGAGAATTTAGTGGTGAGCAAAAAAAAACATCAGACCGGAGTCGAACCCGCGTTTCATTCAAACTGGGGAAGTCCCAGGTATGGATGACGCCTGAAGTCCTATTTTTGATCATCGTCTAATTCTCTTAACAAGTGATTATTCCCATTTGCTCTTGGCAAACTTTTTTGTATAAGCACCATAGCAATGGTAGGCAATTCTCTAAACTCGACATAGTATTGTTTCAACCTCTAATTCAGCAGCTTCTCGTTTCAGCTTTCATAACTATTTGTTTTAAAATAGTTCTGCTATAGATGCTTAAGAGGTCCTTTAACAGATGGCTCAGTCTACGAAGACACATGTTTGGCGCACACCCCTTCCACAGCAGGAGAGCAAGTTGTGGGATTACCGAAGTGAAGAAGAATCCTGGCTTTTTGGTAAACATCGTAGCTAAGTGCACATCGTTCCGTGTCGATTTCTCGCCGTTTTTGAATGGACGGTAATTAAAACACTTTTGATGCTCAATAGCTGCATTTGCTTATGCGCATTTCATGAGCCGCTAACTCTTCTGCATACCAATTCACAACATTGACATCTCATTTAGTAAAATATACTATTTGAATGATTGAATTTGGAATGGAAGGTGAACTAAATACAAGTACAGCATTATGTGCATTTCTTTATAGGAAACCTCCGACGCGAGTGACAATTATCAAAGATCGCATTCATAAATTGCTCAAGAGCAATTATCATCAGCACATAGTAGAATTTTTTCTGTTTCAAATGGCCCGTCATCAAATCTACTATGAGATCCCAGCGTTTCTGGCGCTTGATCATTTACTCGCATTCATCCTCCACAGAGATCTTTGAACTTTTCACACGTTGCTACAATTTCTGGTTGAGGATTTCGTCTTCTTTGTGAATGCCGTAGAATGTTTGCCAATTCGATTTCTTAGAGATGACCGATCTAAGGTCTTCTCACTAAGAGTGCATTAAGAGAAGGGGTCGAAGCAGCACATTGGCTTTCTGATGGCCTCATAGATGTAGCTTTCAGAAGCAAGAAACCTTATTGATATATCATGTAAGCGAAGAATCGTATCAACATCAATGAAACTTATGTTAGTTCAATGTTTTGTTTTAATCGTGAGTTAATACAGGATGAAGCGAGACTTTCTCTAACGTTTCGTCACCAGCGCCTTCTTCAAGGTCTCAACAATTTGTGCCCAGTGTCAATAGCTATTCATTCTTGTGATGTGAGATTTCATGGCGACATTGAGTTGAATTCACTCGACCGCACGAATTGATAGTAAGCACAGAAAACAGCGACAAGAAGAAAAGTTATGACTGCTCAATGAAATGATTGTGAAGTTCTATCCGTAAGAAGCAAAACACCTCGAATATCAGACACGAGTTATTCCTGAATGCGTCGGGTCCACTCAAGTTAGATGATTCTTGTCTAATTCCAGTGAGTATGGAAATTCCGGCACCATATCTAAGGGGAAACCCAAGCGCATACTAGAGCATAAAAAACAACTGTAAGCAAAGAAAATGCTCAGGACACGTTGTCGACGTCACCAAATACACTTTGTGGAAACAGCAATTCCACTTTAGGAGTAAAAGACTACAACAACTTCGCAGGCTGATAATCCCCACAAGAATTCCATTCCAATGAAAAGCGGTGCACTTATATACCTATCTCTTGACATTCACGACGAGTTGCATTAACTTTACTGGAAACCAAGTACCAAGGATCTATAGAGGAATTCACGGTACTTAACGTTTAAAGCCTCTAAATGAGACCAGGATTGTCATCGCTTCGGAATTGACCAAGATCTTAGCTATTCTCCTGCGAGGTGACAACCGCCCACATGCATGTCATTTATATGATGCATGCCACGATGAATAATATGGTGGAGGCGATCTGGCGAACGGCTTTTGCAAAGTTATGATGATAAATGCTATTTAGGAACTGAATGATTAGTTCACTAAAGCTATTCTGAAAAATGTTTTCAGTGGGTCAATGCACAGTGACAAGTACTTTGCTTGCTTTCAATTAAATTTTAAGAGACAAAATTACGAATAACTAGGGAGCAACTAAGTTTATGGAAAGAGATTGATTTGAGGGAGTACATTATCCGCAAAAGTGACATAGTACCCATTTTGGTCAGCGATGTGGTGGATGATTCAAATGATTCATGGCGGTATAGACGCCATAGTGTGCATAGACGATTGAACAATCCTATAAAATTTGCTGCTCAAATGGGGCCTTTTGGCTTACAATTTCTTTGTTTCTCTGTCTTCGTTCTAAAGGGTGAACTATAGGCGAACTTCCTCAAAAAAACTCTGTGCACCCCTCGTTGTTGGGTCCCAATACTTGCCTTGCGTTCGGCGCACATGGATGTCGCGCCCCAGTCGAACGATAAAATACACCATTCGGAATGTGTAAAAGTATCAGAAGGGTTTGAGGAAGATGTTCTGTTTTGCTGAGTCTGCGCATTTAATACTGAGCAGAACACCTCAACTCAGAGGTTCATGTGGTGATTTCTTCACAAGGATTTTTTTGAGCCAAGTTTTGAATAGAAATCCATGAAGTGCTTCCTCTTCTCGGAAAACGTTCAACGAAATGGGTCAAATGGATTTGCGTCATTAACTTCTTTACCTTTGAAATTGAGCGGTACGAGAAAAAAAAATCCTCAATGTTTTGAAAACGAGGCTCCTAAGTGATAGCATTAGCCACTTCTGCGATTTTCTTGTCGTTTTCCACAATAAACATTCAATCTACAGAATGTCTCCTAATATTCAGGATTGTTGAACTGAGAGATGCTCCTTGAAATTCCGCGGTATTCAAGCGTCGTGGATTGCACGATCGGGAATATTCAAAATGCATCTCTGACACTTTAGCATTCTAAAATGTGTCGTCGCCAAAGCTACCATCAACGTCATCTGAAAAGCAATGCTGGTCCGCCTCGACAACTCTCAGTTGTTTCAGCAATTTCATTGCAAACATCAGTGTGTTATTTGTCATCTCTTGCATTTTCTCGAGATACAGGCCACTAATTTGTTGTCTATGATGTTTAGTCACAAGAGTAGCTCTTGCCATTGATATTCGAATACCAGGAAAGAGCAGTATGAGAATAAATAATCGCCAGCATCACTTATTCTATGGAAAGTGTGGCAGTGCGAAACCCATCCATCCTCCTTTAATTAGATCGGTGAGAGAAGTGCGACAACTGAAAATCAACAAGCACTTCACACGGGACTCTTTGTTTGAATGTTTATGAAAAACCTCGTTTGAGTCTAATTTGGATGTTAGCTATAATTTTTCAAAAAAAAGGAAAGCTGAAATCGTACCAATGGGAATCTTTGCTTGCAGGACTTCCTTGGGTAGAGTTGGGTGGAGCATCTGATTCTTTACAAAGTCACAGACCCATATAAAGGGCTGCTGACAAGTGTTCGATCATAGTTTTCCGTCTTACTTTGTCGCAGATTCTTGTAACGCTGTGGTGTTCGATCATCAATCTTACTGTGCAAACGTTTTCCATACGTTTTCTCATTTTTAGTGGTTTTCATCTTCTTGGTAAGAAACTGATTTTCGCTGTTAGTTGTTACTTGATTAGCTTAACGATTTAGAAATCTTATTTGAGAAATGTTGGCATCATCTAAAGTTTTCAGAATATGTAATTTAGTTGGCTATCTTCGTTATAAAGGTATTTCATAACTTAACAACGTCGCAAATTTAGGCGTTTACTTTTTAAATCTAATGCTGGACAACATGAACCAACTCTCTTCATTCGTTGCCAATCAAGTGGTAATTCTTCTATCTCCTTGGACTTCAAAAAATATATTCGTAAAGATGTAAAGGCGTGGTTATGCTAGGACTTATTTTTTACTGAACTTCTTTTGAAAGCTGAGAGCACAGTGGTGGTCTATGAAGAATGGCGAAGATAAGAGGTAATTTATTTACAAGCAGTTTCGCACGTCGCAAATCAAACGTCGTCCTACCGTGTCGTCAGGACAGAAGGCGTCTAGTGAATTGAAAGGCCGACTCAACAAAACACTCTATTCATCAAAGTCTCAAAAAATGGGGTGAAGTGCTCTTTCATGGAAATAAAAATGTTCTGCCAAGCGACAAACTCCATTATGCAGACGTAATGATTGTGAAGACTACATTGTGAAAACGCTCTTCTGGACCAGAACCATGTGGAGAAGCAAAATTGCCGTTTCCATGCCAATCTGCAGTTTACCTTATCGAGAAAATGTTATCATCTGGATGAAGAACCAGTATAGAACGGCGGAACCCATCACGATGTGTGGGCAATCTATCATAGGAAATTCTTCCTTTAGAGGAATTGAAACAATTCCTTACAATGTATCGATTTGAAAAAGTGATAGTCAGCCAAAGTAACTCTGCGTTTTCCAGTATCTTTTCAAAGACGAACCATTTTAGGAACAGACTGCTTCACGAACGTGAGTGCATGTTACATGCGCATTTGAGTTCAAGCATACTCTAAGCTACTCAATTCACCATCGGACTAATCCCACACTTCGGCTTTGGTCACATTTCTCTAGAGGGCCAACAAGTGCATTTATCACACCATCTTGTCTCATTTTCACTTCTATTTATTTCGAAAACAATTGAATCAATGGAAGGAAGCAAAAAATTTAGTCGTCATCCCTATCCACACGTTCTGATTATCAACCAGTCGTGTGGCGTGCAGTGCTGGGAGAAAGGCCGAAAAAATTGCAGCTACTGGGAGCCAGCATGTAGCACAAGCCATTGAACATTTTCTACTAGCAAACTCCTTCGGATTTGTAAGTCCATAATTGAAGCTTTTGCCTCATTTGTGGAAGCGCCGTGGCCGAGTGGTTGTGATGCTCGTCGCGGCACGCGTGGAGCCTAGCTCCACACCCACCTCTCTCCGGCACTCAGCAACGAACTCGCTATGGAATGCCGCAGCCAGGCTATCCTTGATATTGCAAGGAGACTCGTTCAACCAGTATTCCATGACGTCCAAGAAGACGAAAAAAACGCATCTAATGCTAGAAGTACTGGGAGTCGCACTGTGAAAAGAAGCATGTGAAGTTGGACCAATGAAGTGTCAAAGTGCTTTATTTGTGAATGACAAAAAAAGGGGTACAAAAAAAGTAACAAGGAGCGTATTTTTGCTATCCACATGATAAATGGCGCTCCAGTGTCTATCATGCTGATCGCGTATTCATGATCAGCATATGCGAATTGCCTAAAACCATCAAATACACTTAAGCCAACTTCTCAGAGCTTCAGTATAGATTTTCTGCGCAGTTTAACCAGATTCGTCTATTTGTACACTACCAAAATTTAGGCTATCTGTGAGCCTAGCTTAGGATTTGTACAGTAATGGAAAGTCTGATGTCATTGACTACGCTAACAAATAGTGGACTTATTGAACCACATTTTCTCTGCCGGCTGGTATCCAGAATAGTTGATGTCACTAGAATTGTTGTCGTTTCGGAGAAATGGATTTATAAGGAGCAAATTTTTTCTCTGATCCACAAACCACCAAATTTTAGTAATGAAAGACAGCACAGTAGTTGCATCTGAATCTACTACTGAATTTGATTAATCCCGTAAATGATAGGTGCAAGAAACGAAAGAATTGAAGTGCTTGAGGGCGAACGACAAGGTAAGAAGAATAGGTCATCTAAGTATCTGCGTAAGCAATAAACTCAAACTCAACTGCATAGATTTTTTCTTAACTTCAATATTTACGTAGTTCTTGTTATCATGCAAAGCTTCCTTAGTCTTCTCTTCATTTATTCTCATTATTTGATCCACCTCACCGCTTTTTCTTCTACTGTGTGGGTCTCAATACTTCTAGCATTCAGTTGACTCCTTGAAGATTTCAATATTGGTCGAGAATTTCAATATTCGTCGAGCATGTCTCCTTGCTATTCAGAGAATAGCCAGGCTGAGATGATTCTTGGGACGTTCGTTATTGATTGCCAAAGAGTGTTGGAAGGGCTTTGGGATAAATTCAGAGCTGAGCCGCTCCGAGCATCACTCGCCATTCCGCCACAACTTTGTTGTGCAACAATTCATTAAGAATCGGGGATTATATGTCAATTTTCGTAAACGTATAAACGCTGTAGCAAAACTCTGACTAGGTTTCATTTTATCGAAGACACTTATTTCTAGTGTCAGTTATTACAATGTGTCTCAGTTAAATTGGTCAACATTTCTCCGATGCATCAACACAGAAATCCAGATCTGCATTGGTTAGAACTCATTTGATACTAGAATATTGGCGGATCGAAATTTGAACGGTGACATTTTATCTCACAGAATAGTCTTATGTTTGGGATAGAAACTTTTGCTAAAATTGCCCAGCAATCTGAGCAATTTTTTGATTTCTACAGTCCATTATACTTATGTTTTTCACATTTTACATCATGGCTTGTATTTTGGACGTGAATGCCAATCTTCATTTCAAAGAGGGATTTCGTTCAGCGGAGCATCGTTGATTTGTACAACTAGCATGCTTGGGTCTAATTCTTCAAATATTGAGCACGCATGAGTAAGCGAGATTTCGAAGTGACCTATTACTATGGAGAATTTCCAAATTATTGTGATACTCATTGTGCTCACTGGAGGTAACGTTTCGCTTCGCTTCCACTGACTTGAAGAAGCTCTTCAAGTCTGCTACTGAGAAGTAGTCATGGAAGTTTTGGACAATCGTTATGCCTTTTATCGGTCACAAAGATCTTTCATGCTGCATAGGAAAAGTTCAAAGCGGCATCTCTGTTGTCGTCAACTGACGGAAAGAATAAACGTAAGAAATTTTGACAAAATCAACTGACCAGCAATTCTGTGAACAGCTATATGCAAAGATCGAAATAGAAGTAAAAGTCATTCATGGACATTCTCTCTTGGATGAAAGGTTTTGTTCGTGATTGAACCGAGAAAACGACGTTTATGAGATTTGTGACGACTTATGTCGCTTCAACAATTTCGTAGGTATAGTGAAATGATCAAAGATTAGATAGAACTGCTCAAATTTTTTCGATTCGGCACTTTTCTTGCTTCATGCTGCAGAAGAACATGAACTGGTCAAACGATCGACAATACTGGCGGACACGTAGTTCTTCCTAACGATGACCATTGAATAAATACCAAGTTGAAATAAGAGACCACCAATCTGATGGTTAGACTTCTTCACAGGAACAAGAACGCATAGTATCGTACGTCTGGAGTTGTCGGTCGATCCACTGACAACCATTGACAACTGAATTTATCCATCTTGTGTTTTTATTCAATACAATTTTCAAAAATTCTTCAGCTTCAAATGCGCTTTTTTCTAACGTCTTAGTATGTTATTAGATTTTCCATGAGTGTGTGGAATTTCTAAGAATGGGGCTGGTACTCGATCTATGTTGATGCTTGGAACACTTTCATTTTATCTTATCTCTATCCTTGCTCAAAACTTGCCCAAAGTTATCTATCTTCTTCTCAAAAGCGATGGCTGGCGTGTAGCAATCCTTATCCTATAGTCGTCAGAACTCCAAGATGGATTAAGGCGCCAGTATGTTGTGACACATTTTCGCTTTACATTCAAGAAATACACCGTTCCATGCTTCTCTGCTATATTTCCTTTATTCGTGGCAAATCGTACACCTAAGGACGGTGCTTCATCGATAAGGCAGCCGATTTTATCGTTATCGAGTCAATCTACTCAAATCTTTTAAGATCTGCTTATCACAGCTTGTCTCTCAGAGTCAGAAGCTCACTTCGTGCAACTTGTCTTTCTGTCGTCAATCTAGTGCTAACTTTAGTCTCAAAAACTAACTTTTACTAGTAGGATCAATTGCGCTTGCGTTCCTCAGTTTAGACAGCACAAACCCTGCTCGTTTCGCTGCTTGGCAACCATAACATTGTACGGTGCTTGTTTTCGGTTCTTTTCCTTCAACTGAACATTTGTTGGTGTGATGTATAACTGATGTTGATGAGCCGTGAGCGTAATTCTCTCTGAGCATCTAACCAGCACTTCAACAAAAGGAAATAGAACTCGTAACGTCCGAAGGTGTATGATTTCATTCATGTTTCCAAGTCTAAGCTATGTAAGTCACGCTAGTATCCTTTTTATAGATCTCTTCGAAGTAGATGTGATCGAAGTTTGGCACCTTTCTAGCGATGTTTGTACAAATCTACCATCTGTAAAGCTTCCTAGTGACACTGATCCATTAGTGAAAAAGACCCTCGAGAGTAACGTTTTTTGCGCTTTTGTCTTGATTAATATGTTTGACATTTTCATTGGCTAAATTACTATTACCTGGTGTCGAAAAACGAGTTTTGCTTCAAGTGTGAATGAAGTTGAATAATCCTATGGATAATGAGCAACCGTGATTTTGCTCTATTTTCTGTCGCATATTTTAGTCATTGAAGCAGCGGTAGGATAGTAAGGCAACTTGACTAGTTACTCTAAATATTTTTGGGGAACCAAAATTGTACTTGCTTACGCTAGGAGCAAAACTGGTGCCCAAGCTAAGCCCTTTATGAGTTTACAAATCGCAGATTTTGCTATCATTTGAAAGCGTCTTTCGATATCCACTCTTAAGAAGAATTGCACGTTCTCGAATCTTTAGTAATGTTAAACGACTCTAACACTTCTCCTTTTTCTGATAAACATTCGTATTTTGATAAGAGGAACTCTATAACGACACCCTTTCTACATGTGATAAAGACAGTTCTCGATTGCGAATACATTTTTTGTATAAAAAATCATTTATTTTGAAAGCAAACTATGATGTCCAATAGTGTAACTATGAGCAGCTGATGGCAATTCGGAATAGCGTCAAGGAACGTAGACTGGCATAGAGCTCACATTAACTCATTATGGAATATATGAACGGTGTGGTGTCCATACACAAATGAACTAAAAAACCACACTTCAGAAGTTGTCTTTTAACCTGAATTTTTCTCCACCCTTCCTTTTATTCACGGAAGTGAAATAGAGCGGCTATCTCGAAAACTCACAGGACTCAATCTTTATAGGGTACCACGGGTAACATAGACCGATCTCGATGTACTCAAGCATTACGTTCCAGTGACACCTAAATCAAGACAGTCTCGATTGGGTCAAACAGCAGTTGAAACAGTGTGATCGCGATAGGGACTAAAAACCACTTGGCCTATGGGACTTGTATACGGGAAGTCTTCTCGTAAGTTCATAATTAAGAAAAAATTTTCAACGGACTTGGTGATAAAAAGCTTGAGTGCAGAAAGAAAACAATCCAGTCAGCTCCAAATCATCTACTTTTGATCTCAGTGTACATTGTTTTGAAGGTTTTGCAAATTCTTCAAAGTTATCTCAACATAAATGATAGTCCTTTACCATTGTGATGTAGAGAATTTCATCACCTGACACGCGGTGGTTTGAAATGATTTGCCGCCGGTTCCTTTATATACATATATATATATATATATATATATACGAGCGCATGTGGCGCAGTGGTTAGAGGTGCCCTGCGTCGCACACGAGGTCACTGGTTCGATCTCGCGCTCATGGTTCACCAAGCCATCCATCCCTCCGGGGTCGGTAAATTGGTACCAGGCAGGCCTCAGACTTGTCTGGGAGGATAAGCAGCACTGACTCGGTTCAGCGGGAGGCCACCGCGAGTCATTGTAAAGGCCAGATGTGCAATCAATCACCTCAAACGAAGTTAGAAATTGAAGGCGAATGCATGGCGCATCCCTCAGGGATTGATCAACGCCGAAAGCTTTATCCTTTATCCTTTGTATATATATATATATATATATATATATAAATATATATATATGTGTGTGGTGTGTGTGTGTGTGTGTGTGTGTGTGTGTGTGTGTGTGTGTGTGTGTGTGTGTGTGTGTGTGTGTGTGTGTGTGTGTGTGTGTGTGTGGTGTGGTGTGTTTGTGTGGGTGTGTGTGTGTGTGAGGGGGGGGGGGGGTATATCCCCTCGCAAGGGATTGGCTAAAACAAAAAGCACCGTGCTACTGATGAAGCTGTAATACTAAAACACGTGTCTAGCAATGTACAGGTTCCATAATAGACCTCACCAAAGACTCAAGATATATTATCAGATTATAAATGATAGTGTTCAAACATCTTTAGCAAAAAATAGTCACTGAGCATACTCATCTCATCTTTAGCCTTCCCTTTATAATCTTAGGAGAAATCCGATAACCCATGAATTTTGAGCGTTAGTCTCCTAACACTAACTGACAGATGACCTTTTATGGAAAATGCGGATAAGCTAATTTGATTGCACAATTCGCGTAATGCCGATTTCTAGAACGGAGCAGAATTATTGCCATTGCTATTTTATTTTGATTCCTGAAGAACAGAGTAAAAAGATGTAAAGTATCATACCATTCGTTTTGAATGTTTTCTTGTGACAATGCCCAAATATCAGTATGCCTGATAATTATTTTTGAAATTTGAGCGTGGTCTAAACAAAGCACTCGAGATAAAGGTATAATTATTTCTGAGTCGTGCATGTGATCTGTTATGGACAAGGCTGCAAGGCCGAAACACGTGTATTGCACTGTATAAGTGCTCATAACAAACCACATGCATGTCTCAGAAATAATTATCGGAAACAGTAAGAAAACGATTCATAAATCGTCCGAATGCTTTGATGAAAGCGACTTTCATTTTGGCGATTGTGGTTGGCCCATTCACGAACCAACGAATTCTATTTTTAGGCGTAAAAATACCGAGCCGTTAAGACGCTGGTAATTACGAATGAAAAAGTTGTCGTGTATAAAAACCAAAGCCGGTTATACCAACCGAAAGTGGCCAAAGCGAGTGCACAAGAAAATTACTGTTTATGCTCACAAAAACTCCTAACACCTGAACACATTGGTCATTGTGAATTGAGCGAAACACTCGTGGAATGGCTGACATTTCTTGTTGTATCTAACATTTTTTAATGCTTTTACACCTTTCCATTGCTTTCCAATGCGATCTTTCCAGGACAGCCCAAACGGCATGAATTTTATTCTTCAGATACTATTTTGCTCACTAGCTTGCTCAGAAATCTCGCAAACTCTAACAGAAAGCGTGCATCTTAAAATAGCAGGGAATTATCTAACCAGATTTCACACGGCTTGCTAACTGCGCTTTTGATAAACAGTAACCTGTGTTAATTTGGAAAAAATGAAAGGGAACTTCGCATTAGCCCTTTTGGCATTTAATCGAAGGACACTATGAACTGTATGTGTTTACAACTCCACCACGGAGCTCTACAGTCACAAAGGACTTTTCTATTGTTGTGACTTTTAGGTATTTTACATTGTTTAAACATTGTGTATATCTTGGCTTTTCCATGCCTACACTAAGCTTCAATTGTAGCCAACGTTTTGGTCTTCCCCATAGTCTTCATCAGAACTGCAGCGATTGGAGTGGAATATCAACTGCATTTGCTTCTTTTTGCGATGTAAGTCTTCAAACTATCATCGACTCAATTTAATGGAATGGAACACAACGGAAATGATATGCCCTCACACAGTAGTAGCCTTTTTTCGTATTACCATTCAGGATCATACGTATTTATGGTGACAATTTCTTCTGAAGGAAACGTTGGACGCGACAAGGATTTACAACAATATCGTGTGAGCTTAGTGGCATTCAAAAACCGCATCCACTCTACTCGGAGATTAGATGGTCTATTTTGAAAGCATTATACAAGGTTTTTATAGAAATGCTTGTATTAAGTTAAGGAAGACATCATTTATAAGCTTACCTCAACTAACAGAGTTGTAATTGTACCAAGACGTCCTAGTTATTTTAGAATATTGGCCACTTTTTTCAGTTTCCAGATATGGGTGGACTTGTGTCCAGAGAGAACATGAAACAGGACTGTAAAGTAGCAGCGCATTCTTGTACTAGTAAGTCGACAATCCTTAAAGCCTTGAGCTTTGCTGGTAAAGAGGAGTTTTCTCTCTTTCGAAATTGTGACCAAAACCGAATCTCAGATCATAAGTGGTTTTTTCGATCATGACATCGTTGAGTGATTACATTCTTTCGAAATCATCAACCTAGTTAGTTGCCTCTCTAGATAAGAGTGTGATGACGCCCACAGGTAATGGAGAGAGAGTCGCTTTGGTATAAACTGCATAGCGGCATCAATCACTGAGAAGTATTGGTTACTGGTATTTTTAGTTTTCAATATTCCACTCAACTTATTTCAATTAGAATATTCCACTCAATTTAAGCGGCTTTGTTCGGAGCATTCCCTCAAAGATCAACTGTTAGCTCCAGAATGTCTTACAATTCCCAGCAAATCAACGTGTGTTCTCGATTCATGGCTCAATTCAACGAGATTTGATCTTGAAAAGTTGACACACTTTTAAATGTTCTAGTTGTCTCAAGTGCAAGTGCAAGTTTTTTTGCAATAGTTTTTGAGCTTTGAACTCGCCCAGATTAAATGCTTCAGAATGATTGGAAAATAGCAAAACTTTTCAAGTTTTCTATGCAAACACGACACTTTAAATGCATGCAAGGACACCATGCAGTTTCTCTGAACAAGGTTCATCACGGTCATTCGCCAACTGAACAAGCGTGGAACCAATTATTGAGCCCGAAAATTTGAAAGCACATTACAGCACTCATCAAAAATTTTATTCTAAAAATGGGAAACTTTACATATTCTATTGATTGCATGTCAAAATGCCAATGGACTCTGTGATGCGATGGTAGCACGCATCCACGTATGGGTAAACTGCGAGTTCATCTCGAGTCAAATGTTTAGCATATTATTCAACATCTTCTGATTCCACGTCGATCAATAAGTTTCACTATCGGCTGAGACAGGCTGGTTTGAGGGCTGCTATGATTTCCCCGTTTGATACGTGCATTAAAAATCTGATTTGAAAAGCTTTTCTCTATAATATGGATGTGGAGAATAGGTTTTTATAAATAAAGTGTGGCATACTTTGAAAGTTATCCGCTGAATGTAAAAGTAGCGAAACTTAAATTTTAACGAGTGCAAATTTTTGTACATTCAAAGTTATGTTGTAAACCGTCTTTTTTTTTTTTGGAACAATATCTGCGCGAGGTTGGCTCTTCTCCTTCAGAATTCTGTGATTTACGTTCCGGCGATTTCGTTCTTCTCAGAGCCTAGAAAGCGTTCTATACCAAGCCATATCCAATTATTCGGTTCACTTTTACTATATTCAGTGAAAGTTTATAAAAACCCAACCTTTGGCTACCTATACTCAAGAGGCATGACCCCTTATTTTAGCGGTGAAAAACACTAGAAAACAAATCTGGAACAAGATGCCATCTAATTTGTTATATTGAAGCACTCTTCCCTGATGTTCATTGCTGGACTTGCAAAATTTATCCAAAAGCCCTCAAAGCTTTCCCAGCTGACGTGTTTGACTCGTGCCCCAAGTTCTAACTACAATCTCGAAGTCGTCACCTTTATGTCTTCCTTATGTACTTGTACGATCTTACTAAAAGAGTACTTCTACGATTATTCGATTTTCATCTAAGTGCTCTTTTATGCGCCCCATAAAGTGTCTACCAGTTTCGCCTATCTATCCGTCACCACGTGTTTTACAAGAGATGGGTATGCTGTATCTGAACTCATGCATTCTCCCTCTCCACAGTTAGGATATATTTTTAAGAAGAGCAATCAGCAAGATAATTTTCAATAATTATGCCAAGGTATAGTGAAATCAAACGTTTGAATTATGCATTAATATCAGTGCGCACCTCCCATTATTTTACAGCAAATGGACTACCTTAACGCATATCGGCGCAATGTGTCAAGCTTCAAAGCTAAATGAATCCTGAGCACTTACGATTTACAAATGCTTTATGTTGTCCATAACTTCTTAGGAGAACGATCTAAATCCTACGAAGATCACTGATGAGTGATGTTGACTTAATAGATAAGTAAAGTGAACATAAATGTTTTTGACCTTTAGAGGAATTTTCTACAATCAGAATGTTGTAATAAGCTTCTTGAATCGTATGATTATGGTTCATCTAAGGTGGGCCTATCACCAGACCTCGTCGTGAACTCGGTTGAATTCAACACCAGTACTTTTTCAATAACATTTCCAAAGCGAGTGATGTAGAAGCGCAAATGATAGGGATACTCAAGTGATGCGGTAAAATGAAATAACTCAAGGAGGGCATTTTTAGATGACTATATAGTTGGTCGACTTTTGATTTCTTTAAGCATTTCATACTATTACGCTAAACGTCAGCCACAAGTACGAAAAAATTCAGGCCGGCTGGCTAATCGTAAATAGATTTTTGATTTTAAAAGATGATCAGGACTTCCCAACAATGTCTGTAACACTGAGTACTTTGAGTTGTTGAATGTATTTCACAGTTTTACTGCCGCGTTGAAGGCATCATAAGTGAACAATCAATCAACTACTACGGCAAGCAATAAATATTTGCAATGGTTGAAATTCTGTTGATTTCCCTTCTCCCGATGCTGAACGGTTTTATTGCTTGTTCTTTGTGCAAATGTATTGTATTTTGATAACGAATATCTAATGAGGAGAGTAAGTTGATGGTCAAATGTCATTCAGATATCATGATTTTTATTAGGAGAAATGAGCGCGTAAATGGTATGTTTCCTCTAGTTTTGAGGAGAATCACGTCTGGTTTTGTAAAGACGGTAGGCAACTGGCAGTGTGTTTCTAACATAATTGTCGAATCAACGTCATTTTCTTCGTCCCTATTACAAATGTCTTCGTTTGATAAATTATCGATTCTGGCGTGTCTGTATAGTAAAAATCGTTACTACATCGAAGATTTCAGTCCTACCTTGTGGTTTTTCATGAAAGTAAGGTAATGATGAAATAGCCTTATTGAAGAGATCTTGGCAAATTCCTGCCATAAAGATAAGAAGAACTTATCAGAATTCGTGAGTCCGATGTGCCATCGTAGCGAACTTAACACGGTGCTAATAAAGGGGAAAAACCTGTTGTAGAATCCATTACCATGTTGAGGCCAGACGTAAAGAACATTAATGTTGCTCAATGATTGAAGGAACCCGGAAAAGGTCAAAACTCAGTAATTGTTTGCAATTACCACTCAACCACACCCTAGCGATTAAATTCGCCGAAAGGCGACACCACACAACAGTAGCACTGCAGTCAAATCTACAATCCACAACGTTTTTGTAGTACAAACTAGTTGAGCTCGACTCAGTGTTCAGTTGATCGCCAGGCAACAATTCTCAAGACCGACTTTGTATTGACCACTGTGTTCACCAGTTGGGACGAGTTTATGATTTTCCATATAGACAGCCCTTTGAACTGACTTTTGAAATAATCTCTCCAATGCTCCTCAATCGATTTTAGACACTTTTCCCAATTTTTGAACCGAAAATAGATCAACGATCCAAAGAGGTTAGTTTGCCGCTCGAGAAAACTACATACTGATTACTACGTTCATGCTAATTTCAATGCGATGACGTGCAACGTAATGGTCGATTCGTCCCAAATTGATTAACCCACTCCACTAGTTCTCTTGATGAGCAAATCCGAAATTTCACCATACAATTTATTCACAACATTCGATGTTTGTGTGAATTGCGACTTCTATACGACCTGCTAAGATCAAGTTGACTGCAACCTTATCGACCAAAATACTGAGTGAAAAATTCATAGAAAGCGGTGAGCATGTGGAAAAGCTTTTTGTTCCCAGTGTGATTATTCAATTTTATCTTTCTAGGCTATAAAGAAGGCGAGGTACTCCGAAATGTCAGGTGATGTTAATAATGTAAGCGATAAAGATTTTCTGCTACCCCAGAGAATCGGTTTATCGGTTTTCTGTTACCAAAATTAGCCTTATTTCAACAATTAAGGCGGAAAGCGGGAATGGAGAGATTGCTGAAAGTAAAAGTTACATCAAAATTTATGTCTTCTTTTACAGATTTATCGAAAACTCATTGTGTATTTTCTGTATCTCGTACTTTTTCTTTACAAATTAGTAAAATTCCGTAGATAAGAACTGTTTAATGTCTGGAAAAAAAGGGCGTAAAACACGCGCCTCTTTGGACGTTTCATGAAAAAGTACCGAACTAAAATGAAAAAAACGAAAACATTCAGAAGTAAGGAAAACGTAGGTAGACGGAATTCTAGAAAAAATCAAAAAATGTAGGATGTACGAGCCTATTTAGTCAAGCACGGACCGTTCCTATCTATGAACATATCGACGAAATTTTAGGATGTCCTAATTTGTGCAGAAATTCCTAAATCGCGTAGGTTTTGTGTTAACATTTTTGAAAAAGGCAAACAAAAAACCTCAAACTATTGTAGAATTTGTTTCAAAGGAACATGTAGCATTGTATCATAGAACGCACAACGATACCTCTAACTAATAACGATAGCAGCTGCGCTTGATCTACAGCCGAATTACGAATACGATAAGTCCATTGCAAGGAGTTTTATCTTCTTCACCAGAAGAGTTCATATTACCACGATTTTTTTGGTTAGGAAAATTTAGTAATAACGAATAATGCATATTTTTACTTGTTATTTATGTGTTGTAATGGAACTTTTCTTATTACCTTCACTGAATAATGAGTATCATTGGAGAGGTTTCTATGTTCATATCGTTGTGGAGAGAAACATATTTCTCACAGTCACTGAACACTTATTCCTATTTCCATTTATGTTTTAGTCTAGTCATTCAATAAACTAAAGATGTAGAATCTCTACATTCTTTCAAACTAGTTGAACTGTTTTTAGATCTTCAGCGCGGATTGTTGATATTCAATCAGTACAATCTTGATTATACGTTAAATTTATCGTCACATAAGGACATATGCTACTAGTAGAACTTCTATAAACGCTTTTTTCCGCAAGAAGAAGCACACGTGTTCTAAAGTCGAAAAAATCCGATGAAAAAGCTACATCCTTCAAAAACTGGGCATTTGCGAGTCTTACTGCACATTTTTCTTTGACCACTTGTAAGAATGTGATAGGAAAGCATATTTTCTACGATGCGCAGCTTCTCAAAGAAGCTTACATTGAAGAACTTTTTACATTATTATCTCTTTACATCTGTACATCACCGCAAGTTATACATGGTAGCCGATACAAGCACTTGCGAAGTGAAATGCATTGCACACCGCCGTGAGATTGACGGGATTTAAACGCCGTGAGGTTGACGGGATTTTTGAACCTTCAACAATCTATATTGTCTTACCTCCGTGCTTGATCAGTTTCTGCTCTTCTACATATATCTGCGGTCAACTTGCCTTCATGGGATGAGTTAAGGACCTGCTTTACCCTGACTACAGTACCAACTTAGAGACATTAAGTGTAGTGCAATATATATACCTTGAATCACTGGACTAATTGCGCCTTCCCTCACATTTACTCGTAAAAACATTATATATTACACGCATAGACAAAGGCGTGACAGCATCCCTATTTCAGTATCAGTTCAATTTCACTGAAGTATCTCAGGTATGAAGGCGTCAACACGAGAAAAAAACCTTATGTCAAAACTACATGAGCACCTGTTTAAGTATTCTTTCAGAGTCAGGCAGACGCTCTCATAGTTTCCATTTGAAAGGTGTTTTTTTGTTGGGCAAGTGTTTCTTTCGAAGTGTTGAAATGCTCGTACAAGGGCATTCAAGTCTCACTGATCCATTGCATATGCATTTTTGACTGCATTTCCGGCCGCAGGAAGCGACTCCTAACCGGTTCAATTGATTCTTCTATCAGTTGATCTTCAAAACCTTAGCACAGTACTCACTATAGACCCTGATAAATGGTTAGCGATACCTATATGCAAACGTATGTAATAATTTTCTTGAATGGTAGGAGTAGGAAAGGCGATGTCTTATGTAGTTCTCTGGAAATTTCACATTGTCTTTCACTAGAAGTACGTCTGTCTACTAAGGACCGTCAGATTGCAAAACACGTGCCGATTTTGTGCTTAGGCGATGAAACATCATGTGTGTAGTATTGATGAGTAACGCTAATCCGAAACAGTGTTGATACAGTCGGCAATCGGCCAAAGTACTTGTAACTGACGCTTGTACGTGCCGATGTTTCGCTAGACAACCAAAACTGGTTATACACTGCTGACTCACAATGCGCGTGCTCGGATTATTTTTCGGTTCGGATAGGCGACCACGACTCCGATGACTTGTTCATACACAGCACTTAGCGAATTCTCGCATTCCTGATTAGGTTGTGAGCATTTAGCTGCTCACTCAGTTCCGACGCAGGCAGCTACCTTCGACACTTTTTGAAGCCGTTTTCATATGTAGTAGTAGATTACCCTTTAGCATTGCTTAGTTTTGGTAGAGAAATGTGGATGAAAATAAGCAGTTTCAAAAGCTTAGTACGTCTCCAATCATTAACTCTTTTCATAAGCTTTCGCACTAAGACAATAAACATTTTTTAATAAATAATTTTTATAATTTCAAATTTTTTTAAATAGAAATTCTGTTAACCAGAATACAGAAATGTGTTCAGGCATGCACCATCAGCCTGAACACATTTCTGCCACCTCTCAGGTGAGAAATCGGTGCCTTTCAAGCGGAATTTTCTTTTTCTTTTGCTACCAAATTAGTCCATACTTGCCACATCATGACCGCTCAACGAAGCCTTTATCAAAATTTACTGTTTTACGAGTACGGATTGGAACGCGATACACAGATTGCCTTCGAAAACAGCAACCGTGCAAAAGCTCAACGATTTGTGCCCAAGCGAACAGCGTCTCGGTCCTTTGTTGAGTTTTATACCGGCAATACCAGCTTAAAGAACCAGCTGTGTTCCAGACGTTCACGCGAAGTTGATTGAGAGACTGCATCGAAGCAATTGTACAGGGTCTAACTATGACTGTCGAAGAGTCAGCATACGATTTAGACTGTCGTCATTCTGATTACTTTGCTTAATAAAATTGGTGTTTATTGCTTTGGTTTCAAGAAATTATAAGAGGACATAACACTTTTATGCGATTACGATAAGACTTGAGATTCGCATGAAGTCGTGATTACTCATTTCTGGCTTTCTTCTTACATAAAAATGATTAAGACGAGTTTGGTTAAATTTTACTAAAGAGTGAATTAAGTGGATTTTGCCTATGAGCCTTAACTGAGTGCTAAGAAACTCGAATGGAATTCGTGTGTTCTGTTTTCTTGGCTGGTTGACATGGAATTTTTACACAATTCTGGACTGACGTCTAGTGACGTTTAGTTGAATTTCATTCTTCCAGCGCATAAAAGTGTAGCATGATCAGCAGCTACTCAATATTGGGTTCTCCAATGTTATAATGAGATTGATTTCTAACTGGGAGCAAATCACGTCTGATCGTAGGCTATTCTTTACTTCCGATGATCTTAAGAATTTCGAAGTCAATCTAAAACAATTAAAGAGTGCTTCCAGCTCTTGTTCTAGACTGCTATGCTAATAGAACAGCGCCGTTTTTAAAACCTTTGTATGAATTTCAATTTCTCATACTGAAGGTTTTCGCGATATAGAGATTCAAGACAGTATTTCCTTTTAAAATTTGGTCGTCACCGATCTTTTCACGCAAATAAATAGTAAACGCTTCTTCATTTCGTGTAGTGAAGTTAACAATCATATTATAGGGGAAACTGCGAGAGATTCTAAAACGAAAGCTACACAGGTGGTTACGATCGCAGAAGTATTAGAGTGTTTTCGCTTGCTATGCCCAACTTTCGAGAGCCATAACTCACCACAAGATGTTGATAAATAACAGTCCATATTTCTTGACAAATAAAGGCCAGCCTCAAAAAAGTTTCCGCAAAGCTGAAAGATGTTTTGTGAGCTGCAATGCTCTCATAGGTCAATCCGTATTTATCAATTTCAGCAAACTATTAGAAACAAATCATTGAATCATTGAATGGTCGTAAGTCACGCTTCTCTCCCCTAGTTATTCCTCGAATTCATAAAATGACTTCCTTTTGACATAATCTTGCGTATTTCTTCACATTTAAAGGTGATCCCAGAAATGGTTTGATATCTTGTGAATTAGTGGCACGGCTGCAATGAATTGATAAGTCTGAGCACTCCAAAATAACCAGTTTTATTTTCCTTTTTGACGATTCAGTTTCATGTTTTCAAGTGTTGATTCTGCAATTCAAAACACTCGTTCGTCATCTAACAAAGGACAACCAATTTTCGTTATATACTGGTAATAGAACGAGAGAAAACCTCTTGATAACAAGTTTAGAGGCGGTTGGCATGAACGTCTTGCATCGACATAGCTTTATAGAATGTGATCATCACATAAAAGGTAACCATAGTACTTGGGCGTAAGGGTTTAAGATGTACTAAACTACTGCTTACGTTATAAATAGGCTTATACGAGTTCAAAGAACAGTTACTCTTCTCATCCCACAACAACCGATTACAGTGAGGCTGGCTCTCCAATGACTTGCGCAATTTAAATGTGATTCTTATGCACAGCAAAATCAGCATTTTTTTTAGTAACCAATAGTGATCAATAAAAGCGAGCGAACTGTTTTTTGAGATCACCGTTCTATTGCTTGGTTAGGTTCTTTGTTATGTGCACAAGAAGGAAATTTTTAAAAATTGAAGCCAAAGTATGGCTGACTTCAAAAGGCAAAACTTTATGCCAATCAATTGACGCATACATTAAAATCTGTGCACATGGTAGTTTAGTGTCCATAAGAGGATTAAGAGGTCAAGGTACTACTCACGTACGATAAAATCATCTATTGTGATTGTCTCCTCAACTGATAAGCACGTGTTCCCCAGTATTAATCTGCATTGAAGAACCGGTAGTGCACCTTCCAGTGGAATCATCCAAGTCTAGAGTGGACGATTCAGCAGACGAAATAAAAATTATGGCCTATCTATGCCGAAACTCTGTTACAATGAGGCAAAACATCCTGAGAGCTAAAAACACAAAGTCAGCGACTGTGGTGATGAACTGTGAGTGATCTACATAAATCGTTCAAAGGTGAGTTTGAAACTAATCCTAAGACTGAACCTCAAGAATCCTTGAAATTGGTTAGGACCAATTAACCTAGATTTACATTAAGACGATCTAACCCAGTCGTTCCGTTGCCTACTTTATTCTGATGAATATTTGATGTTATTGAGAAAAAAAAACGAAAATTATCTATTAATTGATGCCATTCGCTGAAATATATTTGCTTTTTATTCATTCTTTTCTAATATTTCATCTTTTACCTTCTAATCTTAACGTGGTTTATCAAGGATAGACCGTTATCCTAGTATATTTTTGATCGATATATTTTACAGTCAATAACAACTATAGTTTATTCCACTCAAGGCGATCCAGGATTTTGCACTTTATTTGACTCCTATAACGGTTTCTCTTCTACTTTGCTGATGCTAGCATTTCTAGCAATCGAATCGTCTCCTTGCTAGCTTGAGGATATCTTCTTTCTCACGGACATCATGAAATACTGATCGAGCACGTCTCCTTACACTCTCGAGGATAGTCAGGCTGGGGCGTTCCCTAAGGCTTTCGTTATTGATTGCCGGAGATTGTTGGTAGGCTGCGGGATCAATTCCCCGTCTAGCCGAGCCGCACATCACTGGCTACTCGGCCACAGCAACCGATTCGGGATCTACTGTCTAAGTAGTGTTTATAATCTATAAAATTTTGAGTTTTCTTGATTCAAAATATTTTTTTTGGAGCAACAACAGTCAGCATGACCAACTGATACGAATACTTTCATCGACTTTTGCTTGAAGAAGGAGCAATATCATAGCGTATTTAGCAGAAAGGTTTTGTCTCAAGCATAGCTTTCGAGCGCAAAAAACTTTTAGGCTTTTTGACCGATCAAATTGCTATTTCAAAGAATGAATAAATTGAAGAAAAGATGTACTTTGTTCCAATCGTGCGTCTCTTGTGGGAATCAGATATCCTCCACACAAAAATGAAGCCTAGATACGATTCGTCCACCATTCAGTCCCATCATGTAATCTGCCCTCAGTTAAATTATAAAACCGATTGAATTCTTCTATAAAACTTTTCCTTGCTTTTTGTTTTCTCAAAGACGGGATTGAAAAGCGACTCGAAAAACTGCTTAACTACATAGGAAAACCTACAGCTTCAAAGAATAAAGTATTAGTATAGAGTACGTACCTTATGTATGGTATTTATATGGTATTTGTATTCTATATGGTATTTTCTATAAACGTAAAGTAGGATAGATTGGGAAGGCTAAATATGAGGAGGCGTTTCAGAAAAGCCCTCCGAGCGCGTAGGCGAGTTTTCATGTTGTCACAGTGTCAACAGTGGGAAATGTTACTCAGGGCATTCCGATGACATAATGCGATCTTCTTGCCAAGACGTTTGGCAAGGTGTTTGCAGTTTGCAGTAGATTAGAAAACAACATGCTAGTGAGTAAGCATCTGAGTAGCCAAAATAGTTTTTTGTTCTCAGAAAGTAAGGTAAATTCGACACCACTCCTCATATCGTTAGAATTTGAGCGGAGCAGCTCTAAATCAGATGTTATTTTTCGTTTATTTTCACTGAAGAATAATTAATCAATACTCTTGTACAATACTTGTTTTCTAATTCTCACAAAACTGATCACAACAAATTCAAACTTATCATAGTCAGCTTGAAAACTTGGTATTATTTTTGACAAAGTTGGCTAAAGCTGTTTTGGAAATCACTCATCGGCAGTCGTCTTTTCGTCTGCTGATCTTCGAGTTACTCAAAAGAGCACCAACAAAGTAGTGGCCTCTGCCGCGTTCCCATACAAAATTACTTAATTTGCTTTGTTTGTTTGAAGAATTCGAACAACATCATATTTTCTTCTAACATTTCATGGAGGTCTGAGCATTGGTCAACTTGGTCAGTGTTTTCCTGTCGTGCGCTTATTGTGACGACATCGAAATCCTAGAACAGATTAAGCACTTTCAAGCTGCTATGCATTAATGTGGTATCAAGAACAAGTCGTTTGCCGTCAACGTTGTTTCTTTTACAATTCAGATAAGAGCCCACTTTTCCATGAGCGCTGTAGCCGAATGTTAGCCGTCTGCTTAACGCTTACTCATGGACACAGTGTCACCATAAAATTGTAGATGGCTCCCAACCATCGACTAGCACTCCCATCCCATTCCATTCCAGTTTTCTTGCGAAATTTTGCGAGTAAATACAAAATACTTATAGATGCTATCATTTTTTCAACTCTGTTTGCATCGACCAATATTGCGGAATGGTAAATTTCTGGATGTGAAATTGGTGTATAGCTTGTAGAAGCTCTTGGAAATTAGAAATAAGATTAAATGCCTGTAGATCGCACTTATGACCGACATATCGTACATACTTTCATTTTCTTTGATTTTCTTTATCCTTCGACACTAAAAGTTTCCATGCCTCTGATGGCCAGTGAAATTATGAAAAAAGATCTTGTCGCATCATTAAGTAACAAGAAGACTAAGGTATTCTATCTGGTTGGTGTATATTTTCAGAAGCTGCCAAAGTTTACGGAAAGCCAGTAACTTATCATTGAAAATGTCTCTTTTTTTCAAACCTTTTCACGCTTATGTAGATGGCATTCGCTCCGCCTGTAATCCCGTTGGTCATTTTTACTCTATTTTTAGTGCGCCAGCGAAGCTTTCACTTGTCCATGTCATGTGCCAGAGTTGCTCATTGAAATTAAAGGACGTGCATGCGACACCCTGTATTTTTTGTGTGTTCAAAAAAGCGATGTCCGCGAGTCGCTCATTGAGCTCTGTTATGGCATAGGTGTCGCTCTCAGACTATTATCCAACTTAGCACCCAGAAAAATTTTCTTCAATATCGATGTCGTTTCTTATCGATAACCAAAATCATCTTTACTTTTTTTTACCAGCTCGCGTTTAATCTGTCCTTCTCATTTTTCATCTTTCTCATAAAAGTATCCAATGTGGTCATGAGTTTAGATCACGATTCATCTATTCACGGCTGAAAATAAGTTCTTTTTACTTATGAAATAAAATTCTATTTTGCAGCAGTCTCAGCAACGGCGGGAAATTCGGGTGTTTCGTTAGAAACTCGGTCTTATTACGCATCTGAACTGGCCGCTGCTGAGTTGAAGATTACCAGGAGACCACTGATCAAAGTCAGTTCACCTCAACTTACTGTCATTCAAGTAGCTCTCAGCAATTAGCACCATCCTCAGTGAGACTTTTGAAGTCATAATTCTGTTTTCGAAAGCTCTAAGACCGATTGCCATTGAAAGTGATCAATTGTGCGAAACTTCCTAGCAACATGATAGGAGTGGGACTATGAGAGGAAAATTCTATACTTTGCCGGATCCTTTTTTTATAGGTTGATGCTCAAACATATATATCAGAAAAAGTTAACTGTACGAATTTTCGTCTTTGATTTACATGTTATTTATGGAATCTGTGCAAAGTACGCATGAAACCACCTGTTCATTCAATATCACATTTATTATGCATTAACACATTTGGCCTGGTATCGGCACTATAATGTTAAAACACGACTAAGCCGTCGTTCAAATGCATCGGTAGATTAACCCTTTTTGTGGCCTGTATTTTCCTTTTTTTTCCTTCGTACATTTCTGATAACTAAGCAATAGAACGACAGTCTCGGAAAGCCCAGTGATCCCACTTTTCTTAGGTCCTCACAAAAAATACAGACTAGTTTTGGTGAACATAGACTTCACGTTCTAATCAAAGCTCCTTTTGGCCGAGCGGAATGTGCTAAACGAGTGTGTTTCTTCAATAATTTTTCTGACCAAAGTGAAAATTGCTTTAACAGAAGATAGGGAATGGCGAGCTATCAATATGCTCTCAATAAAGCCATGCGTTAACTTCACAGAAGTCACAAAATAGAAAAACCAAAATTTTCTGAAGTAACTTAATCATTGGAAGAAGAAAGCAGAACAGTTCTTCACATGTTATCTTTGCCCATCAATATGCAATCTCATGATTACGAAAATTTGTTCGAACTTTAGCGTACTTAGGAAATTAACTTGAGGGTGGAACTGAAGAAAAAAACAAACGATTGCGATTTAGGATGTAAGGGCGAAGACGACGATGGGAGATGAGGCCCGCGAGGAGAGGAACCAGCTGGCAAGGCAGGACGCCTCAGTCTCCACCTACAGTCGCCGCAGTCCCCTAGGAAGGTGAGCCTCGTCGCCAGCCGACAACCTCCTCCATCGCACTCAATTCTTATCGACTCTAGCAAGAGACACTTTCACCATCTTGAATAATCTCCATATTCTAACAGTATCTGCTTGAAAATCACTGCAGTATTACTGCGAAATGAAACAAGTATATTTTAGTCATGGAAAATATTATTTGGTTTTTTGTATTGTTATACTTCTACAAATGATAACCGTACAACCTAGTGTGCTCAATTTAGACTTTATTTTTGAAGATATCTAGCACAGGTGTTTCTTTGAAGCCTCAAATTCTCTACATTTATTCGATTAAGATTCAGTTATTTCAATATTAATTCATTTGAATATTATCAAAAACACTTCATAACGAAGGTATTCTGAGAGCATTATCTCGTGCACCCTTTTTACAACTAATCCAAAATCTGATAATATAATTTGAGCCTTTCATGAGGTCTGCTACGAGAATTATAATGTGCTAAACACGTGTTTCGATTTACCATTCTCATCAGTAGCACGGTGTCTTTTCGTCGAGTCAGTTCCTTGGGGGTATATCACCTATATAGAGGAATCGACGACAGACTTTCTACTTTCGATTTACGATAAAACAATCACCGTAGAGTTCTTTCAGAGTGATTGATCGTCGATTGCATGGCGCATGGCTGCTAAGTGGGCATATGAAAGAAAACCTTTCAACCGACTATTTTGAGTGTCTAGTTTTTTGTAACTGCTGTAACAGACCTCATGAAAGGCTCTAATCAATGTTCTCAGATAATAGTGTTTTTAAGCGAAGTCTCAAAATAGCCGACTAAAAGGTTTTATTTCGTAATAGTTGTTGCTACGTGACTTCAAATAAGCACATACAGCTACTTTTCTCGTCGTACTCATTGTAGTAAAAAAAAGCATGCTGAGGCTACCTTCTTTGCCAATGAGTTGGTTCTTCATAACTAAGAAAAGGATATCACAAATATTTATCCACATATTTTACCATTCCATCGCGACATTCGCGTATTTATGGTTTTCATCCTCAGGTATTAGCACTTATGGTTTTTATGCTCGAATATTTGGAAGGCTCTGGTAAACTGCCAAAACACGTGGTTTCATATTCCTTGTCAATATGCTCAAATCTAGGAATTTTATTGTTTAAAGAGATGTGTAAATATCCTTGGATGGGCTCTATGTAATTTTAGACGCCTTCGTTCTAAAAGCTGCATTTTTCAAATCGTTCAATAATCGATTCTTCGTTATGAAGTCTGCTATTGATGTGCTAACGATCGAAGTTACTCTTCCATCGTTTTCCTTTAGATAAGACATTAGCAAGGCTTATCGAATTGGTATAAAGTTCCAAAATGCATGCAATTTCTCAATACAACGCTGCTTTGATTTCTGTATATCACTGCAGCTCAAGCGACTACCGGTTGCAATGGGGCAAGGTTAATGTGTACCTAACCAACTCTTCCCTGCGAAGAACTCACATTCACCCGTTTTCATATGGTGATCCCTAAAAACTGGAAGTTAAAGCAGAACTATCAACATTTGGGGTGACTTTGAATAAGATGGTATCATTTTGAATTATGAAAGCGCCAAAAATCCTAGTTTCCGCGCTGAGTAGTCATAAAAAAGTTTTAGTATACTATTGAAAAAATTGTTAGTGGTTAGGATGTTTTAGCCTTCACTTCATTGATCGATGGAGGATTCAATGTTTCCAGCTTAACAATATGAATTTATAGTCACACTTACTAAAGTGAAGGCTATGTGTTTCGTTCCAGAAAGTACGTCTGATGCTTTAATCCGTTCGGATTCTTTCTTCTAATTTGGCCATATATAATTTCTTGGTGCACTGCTTCAAATCTGTCAGTGTTGCAGTTTGGCTTCATACCAAAGTGCTAAATCGGATTTGTCAGCTGGAAAAGCAACGTACAAAGAAATTCGAGTTTGATTTTCGATAACGAAATACGCAAAATGTGAGCTCGTTGATACTGTGCTTCCGGTTATGAAAGCCGCCATCGAGCTCGAAGTATCTGTTGAAGATGAATAGTTTAGGTCTAGTCCTAGTCGTATCGGATTGTTGAACTGAGAATTGTTGATAAGAGTTTCTTACTTAAGAGATTACTCATTCTGGCATCTTTGTCGGAATCGATATGCCATCTCGAGTGTTCTTTTTGCTGACAGCAGTCGCTTCTCTTCAACTCCAACCATATTGAGGCATAGATTAACGACTGTTTGTTGCTTAATGGTCGTGAAGTCGAAGAAAATCATTTCTCACTTTAAGGGACTTTTTTCCATAGTGAAAAGAGGGTACTGAACTGCTATTAGATCTAGCACTCTTCTCTATTCTATCTGGTAGTACCGTTTCCTTTACCATCTATAACCTTTAAAAGCCACTTTAAAAAATAGGAGCCATTTACATTTTCCATCTTCATGCACTTATCTCTTTAATATTACTTTTTGGACTGATTTGACGTATTAATCCACCTTCGTTTTTTTTCTGGTTCGCCTTTTTATTCTTTTCATTGGTTTGGTTTTCTGACATTATACTGTAAATGCTTACATAACTTTTCGTCGTTGTTTAAGCCTTCTAATAGAGTCTAAAGTGGTATCTAACCTATAAAGGCAGATTTCAAAATAATTTCTCCCACTCTCAATTTCTTCCGTCTTTTCTGTCTTGATTTCGACTCTATACGATCAGGGAAATTGTACACTCTTGGTTCGAAAAGAGAGATAATCATTTTAAATTGCTTGTAGAACAAGGAAATATACAGCCTATTATTCTCGTAGAGGTGCCAAGAGACATTTTCGAGCGTTGAAAGATCGTCATAGGGTGGAAGCAAGAATAACGGCACAACAAAGCACACAGCGTCGTGATCGACGACCTTTAAAGCATTCAAATGATTTTTGGTTGTTGGTACATTTTTATTTACATGACCCAGCATCGCGTATTATGCGTGTCAGAACATTTTCATCGTTAGTTTCGCTTTCTACCATCGGCATGCACAAAAATCTCCACATTTGAATGGAGCTTCGGTTGGTGCGCGAGAATTTGGCTTTCTTTTGGATCACCTTGAATAATGGCTCAAAAGATTTTTTCTGATTTTCTTTGATTAAATGTGCTGAATCAATTGTATTGCTAAGTCTCCACCACGAGCTGTCTATGGCCCTTGTGGAACAGAGGTGGCTTTTCTGAGTTAATCCGCGCACCTATTTGCCGACCCGGTAGCGATTCGGAGCTTTGTTGACACGAGCGGGGTTGAACTAATGACCTTGCTCGTATTATTGAACTACGCTCTTACCAATGCGCATCCCGCACCGCCATGATTTCTTGACCGTAGATTTCAAACAAATCACTTTTTATCATTTTCTGGATAATAATGTCATCAGTGGTAATCATTGAAAACACTTATGCTATGAATTCTTTTTTGTACTTGCAATTCGCCCTCTTGACGTCGTGAAGAGTCTGAGGTTGTATGGTGCTTATTCACTAAA
Source organism: Parelaphostrongylus tenuis (assembly GCA_019055375.1). Classification (NCBI taxonomy): domain Eukaryota; kingdom Metazoa; phylum Nematoda; class Chromadorea; order Rhabditida; family Metastrongylidae; genus Parelaphostrongylus; species Parelaphostrongylus tenuis. The sequence goes on along the minus strand of JAHQIW010002140.1, from coordinate 69,673 downwards.
AGTTTCACAGGTGTTAAACGTTCCAAGACTTTTTGCACAGATTCAAATTTTTACCGAGAAGGTCACAATGTGATCTTCTCACCAAATAGGACCTAGACCCATCTTTGCCGAAGACGATCAATTTTTGAATGAAGCTGGCAATTTCTGCTTTAGTTTTGGATGCTCAAAATAGCTCTGAATCGCCGCCTTAGGTAATGGAAGTCTATCCGTGTCAAGTCTATAATCAATAACTGGCATATGACTAGAAATTCTCATGACTAACTTTCTGTCAACCTCAGCTTTGTTCAGTAATCTACATTTGCATCTTCTCCGTTATAAAGGAACAAATGGATATTCGACCCCATTCGCTGTACAAGTAATTTCACAAGAGTGTTAGTCATCATTCGAGCTTGAATTCTGGCTAAAGCTGTACGTGGGCCAGTTTTTCGAAAAAATCCTTTTGTAACACTGTAAAATTCAAAAAATTATGTTTTACATGGGCTGCGCAATTTAAGTATTACTTTGCTGGATGAACGGAAAGCACATGAACGTGTAGAAAAAATGTTGTAGTATTAAAGTCAGATGTTCAATCTGGAGTTACTTACAAAGCGGAGAAGCAATTTCTAGTTAAATAACAAGCATCGCCCTTGTATGTGAGAAAATCGATCGCTCATCGCGCCGGCTTCTTTGTCGCCTCACCTGCGGCCCGTGAATTAGCCAAAGAACACATGATCGCGAATGTGAGTCAATCTCATTTTCCCTGTTACATTGCAGAGTAACAGCCTTTACAGAAAATAAGCGCAGCGTTGGAATCTTTGAATCTTGCACTATCGAATGATTACTAATAGTCTAAAGAAAGAGCTCTGTCCGGCAAGGTGTAAAACACAAGTGTTTTCTCTCTCCTATAGCGCTAATTAAGGGTCTTTCCCAAAAAATAAACACATTTTTGAGTTCGAGACTTGTGCTATCGAGGCATTACTAACAGTCTAAGAAAGAATTTGTCTGCAGCGAAATAAGAAAAAGAGAGTCGTGGTCATGTGGAATTTGATTTTATTTTGAATTTTATAGCGTTATAAAAGAGTGTTTTGAAAAAGCAGTCATGTACCACTCTAGTCAGGGATTCAAGCTTTTGAATGAATGCTAACACTATGAAACTTCTTGTCCATCAAGAAGCGTTACTTCTTTATTTGTCCCCCGATAACGGAAAAGAACCCTACAATTTATACCTTTTCTCACTCTTTGCTGTGGACTGCTCTTAACACTGAAAAGATGCTCAAGAAATTTGGCATGTACTGAAGCTACTTCATAAGAAGAGCATCGCTTCTAAACCTTACCTGCTGCATCAATAGGAATGGCAAACGTAAATGATTTTTTGAAAACAAAAGAGAGATTGCTTTGAGCTTTGCATCGACGTTGATGACGATGATAGATGACCTGAAACCATAATGGTACAGTCAAGCCATCTACCTTCCCCTTAGTGATTGCATTCTTCTTTCAACAATAGAGTGACTTGAAACTTAGAAACTTCTTGTTTCTTTTGCTTTTGAGCAGATTTTTAGTTGTGCTAGTGGACGTGAAATCTATTTGTAAATTTTTCGTAATTCTTATATGTTGTATATGTTGTCAGTACTCCATGAGAATGCTGAGAACTAGAAGGGTTGCCTTACGTTTTCTGTGATGCTACCTACATGAATATTTAGAGATTAAAGGAGGTAGCATAAGTTGTAAGCAAAACTGCTTGACATTATATCAAGAAGCGCTGACTTAAGATCTCGACAGCAGAACGGCAGAGAGCAAGTTATTCCCGTAAACATAAAAGGGCATCTGATAAAAGCTCTAATTTCCTCTGTAAACTCAGTTTTACTAATAAACAGTACAAAGCGCAATCCTGCAGAGACTTAACATATGTCTAAAAAAGCACTGTTTCTTGAATAGCGAAACGCTGACTAGCCATTATTCAGTAATTATGTTATGTTTCGCCGCCACAAAACATGCTTCGATAGTGGTGGTGACTTCAATGGAATGTTAGCAATCTGAAATTACCGGGCTGTCAACAACTAGTCTATTGTCTATTGAAACTTCCGCTTCTGTATAGGCAGCTAATGTGTGGTCTTCGTCCTTCTTTGTTCTATTACGACTTTTTGTTGGTAGGATAATAGCTGGGTAGAGAACAAGGGAGATTCCTTTATTTTTCGTATACCTTTGGTTGCTACGCATTTAGCAGATGCGTCCCGCGTCTCTCAAAGCACCTAGCTCTTGATAAGGTGTTCAAAAAGTAGCGATTTCGCTTATAATTCTACTCTGCTTCCACATGCTTTGCGAATATCAGTGTAAAATGTGAAAATTGCCCTCTTATCGGTAAAATGATCGATGAAAACGATCTATTGAGTAAAAAATGCAGAGGTAGTGAGTCTGCTTATACAAATTAGATCGAATTTGAGACAACTGTTTCGTACTTTTGATTGTTTCGTCGGTGAAATGTTGTTATAGCCCTGCTTCGTAGAATCAATGCTTATCCAACGTTCGTCATACCAGAGGAAATATCAGCGAAATTCAAGAACTTGAGATGCTCAGTTTCTTATAATGTAACTTCAAGAATGCTGAAATACGAGCAAAAGACCAGGCGTCACTTGCACTTCGTATCCGCAATTGCCCGTTGTGGAGTCTCACGCGTTCGCCACTCGTCACCAAGACCCTTGTTCTGCCTTCCAGTCATGTTTTAATAGAACTGTAGTCGGAATCACATAATCTTAACTTTCATTCACTGTCGATTCTTTTTCGCGACAACATACAATGTGCAATACAAATGCAATGCTGTGCATTTCACATTGTACCCAGCCGTGAAAAAGACGAGGCTGTAAAAAAAAAGAGTTGAAATGCAGTATGGTACTGTGACATATTATACGTAAAATTTGTATACGCGCATAAGATCCGGTCCCATCAGGAAAGGAAGCAAAAGAAAACGATCCTGAAACTATCTAATACCAATCATAATTATACGACTATTCATATCACACAAAATTACGCTTTATGCTTATAACTTCCAACGTATACCTTGATTTCACCATTCTTTTGTGGAGATGGTATCCGTCATGCTGTAGCGTTTTTAATCGAATGGACACAGCAGCTATGGCTGTCATGGAAGAATGCTTGTCAAAGGGTTGATAAGCCTCCCCTCCCAGATCTACAAGGACTGTAGTATCTATGATGATGACGTGAAGAGAAAATGACAAAATTTGTCGCAATTCAACAGTATCCACAGCGGTATCAAGAACAAAAGACAGCATGTGATGCTGCTATCAGACCTGAACTCTTTTAAAGAATACATTTGCAAGGCAGTGAAGCAAGAAGTCAAAGTGCTTAACTCCATCCGAAGTGTAATAATGACAAATCAATTCCCCATTTTTAGAATTTGAGAATAATTCCAACATAATTCTTTTAATTTTTAAGCCACAAAAGTGACTATTGCAGGCGTGTATCTGGAAGGATTATGCTTGTTGAGTGTTGAGTACAGTCTTTTGACATTAAGCCTTGCGATCTGCAAGAAATAAAAGGGATTTTTTTTTACTTTGTTTCATTGCAACGTATTTCTCCTGGAAAATATTTGCAACGTTGCGAAGCAAGTCTTCATCTCGCTACAGTTGATCGAGATCGTCTGAGATTCCCGTGATTTCCCTCGGGAAAAAACGACCAAGTTCTCACAATAAACACGAAGAGCCAGCTCTCTATCAAGGTCGAACGTCTGCCTGCGCATTTAACCTCTTTCCATTACCTCAAGAATAATCCGTATTTTTTTTGTTACCTGTGCGTTTAGTATGGGTTTTCCTTGACACATGCACTAAGATCACACTTTTCTGAGGGCTATTCCACAATCAGAATTCTGCAGCTATCTCTTTCGAGTTGTGAATACAGTCTAGTGAATGATATCGCTTGTTGGTGGCCCACACAGCCTGCTTACTCCTTTCAGTGAATACTTCATGCGTCTCGTTTCACTTTTTTAGTTAAATCATGCACTAACATATTTTAAGCTCAATACACTCCGAAGTGCTACTTTGAGGTTGACCTTTATTGCGTGAATCAGTAATACAGTCTTATTGCTATGATACGCAATAGCGATGCAAAATGTAGAATTGTTTGTGTTCACTGTGTGATTCGTACTTTGTTCTGATTTTGCGAGCGTAAACATTGATCTGTGGAGATTAAACATAGGTCTGATTTTTGGATTTATATTCTGTAATCCGGTTTACTTTCTGGATTCTATCCTATCATAAAGGTTATCCATCGGGTTATCCCATTTTTTCTTTCAAACTTTTGTTCTGCTCAATTTTTGTATCTACTTCAAATCTGATTTTTACCATGACGCTGTGGTATGCTCGAGAATGTTCTAGTTGCTTTCGCCAGAGGTTATAAAAAACATGTACGCCGCGGGCTAATTATGTGAAAGTCAAATAAGATCAGCGCCACTTACGCTCGATCATGCTTTAGAATTACAAGTTGGAGACCAGAGTGAGAAAGACGGCTGAGAAGCTCAACACTGCGTTTGGGCAAGACACTACTGCCGACCACATTGTGAGTCACCGATTCAAGCACTTGGCGTTATGAGCTGTCAATGTCAACTTCTTTTGTCAACGGGGTCAAAGTCAACGGAGCAAGATGATAGTACCAGGAGTCTTAAGCAGACACTTGGATACGGTCGTAAAACCATCACTTCCCATCTAGATGAAAAATGTACCGCACAGTCATGTCTTGATGGACACCTCGATGAGTCCTCAGTCTGCTACGAGAACAACACATACCACGCCTACTGGTTGCCTCGCGTCGAAATTCCGCCAGCTCAACCAAAGTCCAAGATTCATACTTGGATGATTATGCTTCCGGTTTTCTGGGATTAGCAGGTATCTTGTTTTGGAAACTACTTGACAACAAGCACACAATCAATGCCTATATCTATGGGAAGCAGCCTAAGAAGTACCGCTGCACTACGGGAGAAAGTGCGAAACGACTCGCTGTCTTACCTCTCCAGAGAGCGCTCTACTTTCACTTTGCAAAGTCGACTCTGCATATTTTGGAGAAACTGTGCTGGTTTATGGTCCCACATCCATCGTATGGCCTTGATATTACTTTATCAAAGTGACTTTTCTCACGCATTCTGAAGCAGCACCCACGAGAAAATTGAAGACCTCAACCAGCTTAAAAGTGACCTCACCGACTTCGCTGCTACTTTCGTTCTTTCTGAGAAGAGGACATCCCATTCTTACTCAATAAGTGGTTCCATATTATTGATTATGATAGTAATTAGAATGTTGATCAACGAGTTTTTTTTTTTTGAATAAATAACAATTGAATCAACCAAAGTGTTGAAAAGCGAAAGAAGTTATGGGACAGCTCAATATGTTCCTCACATGATCGTTGACACGATCTCAAACGTCAAACAAGTTTACATTGTTCTAGGAGCGGAGATTTAGTGCCAGACTTGTCGGCTACGAAAAAAAACCCAATTTCAAGCATTCAGATAGAAAAACTTTCCAGCTAAGAAGTAGACACGCCAAGAGAATTACTGAAGACGCCGTATGTGCAAAATTCACATAAAAAATTGTAGGTTTTTTCGATCATAACCAAAACCAGATTCATAATTGAGTTGATTGGATGTTTTTCTTCTTTTTTGGGATACTTCCGTGCTCTTGGTGTAACTTCTTGGAGACCGTGTCCGATGAATCAGCAACTCCTCCTTCTTCAAGCCTAAACATACCTCATCGTACCATTCCTGGATTCTATAAACCCTTCAAAAACCATCAAGAATTCCCGCGCCGGAATTTTGACTCATAGTCGTCCGCTTTTACTGATAAGCTAACACGATGTTTTTGCTTTTTTAATCATGACTAACATTTCGACGATTTCGCCTTTATCAGAGCCAAGTCGAGTGTGTACAGCAGTTGTTCTTTATCCGATGTTGATCTTTGTAGCCGTCGCATGACGACAAATCGAGAAGAGTAGATCACTGCATCAATGTAGTAGAGTCCGCAACGGTGCCCTTTTGTAGAAGACTGCAGTCACGCTGATGTGACAAGATGAACTCGGTCTCTTTCTCTTGCGTCAGGACGCGCAACCCTATGTTTTACAGGTTCTCATGAAAACATAGAAGTACGTGATATGTCTTAGCAGTAGAGAAGGACAGTGCATCAGTCGCACACTCTACACCTGCTCTCTAATAACAAATGTGGTTATGAATGCATTATTGAATCGGATATTGTTGCTGCGTATAAGAACACCTAGACAGAAAGTCGAAAGGCTGGACAAGTACACTTCTACGTACATATAAGCCAAAAAAAACGTAACGGTGACAACTTTGAATTCATAACAAAATCCTTAGTCAAGAGTCAAAAGCATTGGCGCGAAGACCTTTGAAGCATTGCGTTCCATTTTAACAATGTAGAAATGGATAAATGGAAGGGAGAGTGTCTGACATGCAGGTGATATGGTCCTTGTATCAAACTGATTTTCCAGCGTAAGTTTCCTTATTCAGAATGCTTAACAACACATCCATAACATCCTTATAAAAGTATCTCATGATTACTTGAGCCAATATGTCATGTGGTCTGTTAAAGTGCTCTTGTACAGCCCGACCACGCGTTTTCGTCATGGAGCCTCGTCGGTCGGGCAAGCCCTTCGTCTTTAGCCAATCCTCTCGGGGGTCCCATAATTAGGTAAGCGACGACGAACGATTTACACAATTGCCGTCAGGTAAAAAATCACAAGATCGGCAATTTTAGGCATTCGATTGCTTTTGAGTGGTATTTTTATAATAGTATACCTTTTATTTCGATTGTTTTATTATGACCACGCTCAAATTTAAAGATATCTCATGATTATTATTTGAAAGTATCGAAATGGTGGTTTATAAAATGTGGACGATTGATTAGTTTTTTGTACTAAATTTTTAGTGCGCATGGGAAGATTGGTTGAATAATTAGATTTGATATGATATGGTATGGTATGGTATGGTATAGTACGTCTAGACTTTAGAGAAGACGATGTCTCAAGCTTCGCTTCTGAAAAAGATATATGAACCATTTCATTCATCCGAGCAAGCATCTTTTTTTCTCGAAGGATACTCTATGAGATGGTTTCCATTATTCACGTCGATGTCTAGTGAAAGCCGATCTCTCGATTCGTTAATTTTGCTCACTGTTTTTCAAAACTCTCTCTCTAATGTTCCCCATCGATTTTGTGGCCAGATGAGTGAGCCATTTTAAGCTCAGCATAGTAGTGTTCTTCAGGTTTCTTCAACAAAGTTCCGTAAATAAAATCGTTGGTTATAGTGATCCTACAGTCGTGCTCGTGTAAATTGTCGTCTACAAAATTTCTTCGTTCTAACGCTTCCATAACAATTATGGTGCTGTAACTCTGTGTCCAGGAATGATTAATGATATGAAAACTCAGAGTCTGATGACGAGTTCAACCTTATCGGGGTGCATACTAACCATTGCACTACCGTGGTACCTAATGTTATGTTCTGCGATATAAAGTATAGAAGCTGTCAGCAACCAACGGCAATGAGTTCAGTCTGCTACGAACCAGTTGAATCGATGGCTTCGATAGCTTTTGGATATTTATACATATACAGATAATATATATATATATATGATCTGCAAGAAATCCTAATTTTACCGCCTTTGTAGCAGTGTTATGGTGCTATAACAATTAATCCAGAAATGATAAGTGTTATGCAAAACTTGGAACCTCAGCTAGGTGTTGAACTCGCGTTTCACTCTTGAAGGGAGCGCGCGGTAAACCCTCTCGGTAAGAGAAGCGTGTACTGTTTTCTCTGTCGCAGCTCTTGTCGCTGGTCTGAATGTGACCGCCGGCTTTCTGGAGTTGACATCCGGATTCACATCACGTAGAGCTGCCCACCGTCTGGGCCAAGAAACTGGCGCTTCGTCTACGTCGTTCTCTCTCGTCCGCCCCCTCTGCCAGTCCCTTCGACACTTCTTACTCATTCACATACCTTCATGAGCAATCGTAAACATAATAAATAATCAGTTTTGCTTACAATCTTTTGGCACTGCCTTGCTATCTTTGTTATCGTGCTATTTTTCTCATTGATGATTGTGTCCTCTAACGAGGAAACGAAAGATTTTTAGAGCACTCGTATACATAATCGCTGCGTATTCTGCCCATCTCATCAGGCCTAAGTTTTATTTGTTCTCTTTATGTCATTTGTTCTCCCACGAGCAACTACGAACAATATGCTAAGTTTCTTAGTTGGATAGGAAGATTTTTGGACTTGTGAAACAATCTCATCTCGGTAATTCTTATTTGTGATACCTTTCTCTCTCACAATCTTTAACGTGTGGTCTAAAACGAGCCTACCTCTTTTGCTCATGCGTTTGCTCAAATTTTTGTGTAATCGAATTGTCTCTTTCTCGCAAGGTTTTGGGAAGCATTGTGTACATCGAAAAGTCTCTGCAGAAAATATTTGGCGACCCAATGAGTTTGTAGTCATTCGAAATTTTATGGATCGTTAGCTGAGTGAATAACGTATGCTATCTCAGTAAACCACGATAAACCTGAACATCGTAAAATCACTCGCAAAGCGTAGTCAATTCGATTTCAATGTGTTGACAAGAAAGCTTGCACTCATCAGCAGCAGTTTAGTGGTCTGGGGCGAAATCCTTTCCTGTTTTGTTTATAAATCGTTTCTCAGCGCCCACAGACAGCTTAGCCTAGGTATGAAAACATGAGGGCCAACATCCGAGGTCACCCGCACAGCCGCCTCTTCATGGTGGATTGACACACCTCTTGGATTCCTACACCTCTAATCCATCAATCTGAATTGACTTCCTGACTGTGTTAGTTTCGGATACCTTTAAAATTGCGATTTCATGATTTTACATTTGAACGTTTCCTAGTGCCATGATTTCACTCTCTTCGATAATTTACAGATTAGATCAGTGTTTCGATTCACTTAGTCAGCCTGGAACCACTGCCATTGAAAAGTTGCATAGCAACTTCTCCTAAAAGGATGAGGAACATTCATAATCTAGTGATTAGGTAAGTTTCTGGATGATTCATTTTCGGATTGCCTCCTGATTACTCGCACCTGCATCTAAATAAATAGAATTACTAATGCACCGGTTCAACAAAGGTCCTCATCAAATTTGAGTCATATTTGCCAATCCTTCAACTAGTCTTCGAAAACGGTACTACGACTGTGCTCAGTTGTCCACAGATGACAGATACCAACCAGACTTTGTATTCGGAAACCCCATTTGCTCATCGTCAACGGTTCAGGTGATCTGTTTTAAGATCAGTCAAATCTTGCGTGTATGATAGACATTCCCTGCTCCTTCAAATTGTCCATGAAACGATTTCCGCATGTTGACCGATTTCTGTCGTGTTTCTTTGTGAGTTCTTCGGTTTGCTGATGGTGAGTTAGTCACGCCTTTATTCGCCTAACGATATGGCCCGCTTACAACCTTGACCAGCCACATCTGGATCTACTCTCCATTACGTCCTATTGCTCTGTCAGAAACTTATAGAACTCAACGTTCAATCAGACTTCATCAAGAACTAGGACGTTATGGACCTTTTCATTGCCGTATAGTGTCTTTTCATTAATTTTGCTAAAAATCTATACTATTTTGATTCACGAAAATCAGATAATGTGTTATAATAAAGTAACATTAGTCACTTACTTTTTTCACTTCATACTCTTTTTTTATTCAGTAAGATTATTTTTTTCCTCGCATTCGCGAACATCTCATTTCAAAAAGACATCTTTGGGGAAAGTTTTTGATCTGACTATACATTGAGTGGAACTAACCTCTTACGTTTGTACTAAAATGCAAACCAATGCATGAGTGTTCTTCAAAACTTCGTAACTACTTTTAGAGTTGTTTAAGAATGAAATAATTTCAAAACACGAATGATTCAATAAGATAGAGGATAGAGAGCGGCTTGCCTAGGTATGTGCAGTATTTTGCTCTGTTGGAATTGTTCTAAAACTAACTTGTATTCAGTCTCTAAACTGGACACATTGTCTCTTTAACTTATTCAAACGATGAAAGCACTCGACAGTTTTATGGCTGCTGCAATTCGTAACTAGCTGCTGTATGCGACCGTACATGCACTCGCGAGCAGAGGGAATTCGTAAAAATTTGTGGGTTGAAATGCTTTGTCTTGAAAAAATCTCATTCAGGACTAATGATTTGTGGTTGGATCTCGACGAGGACGTCTGTTCTTCCGACTCGTCGCCTTCAGTCTCGCCAACTCTCCGTACGCCCGCAATCGCTCTCCCACCGCCGCCACCAAAAAGCGCGCCTCCTTTTTCACAAGCTGCTCAGGTATTTTCTCACACTTTTTTTTAAGTTTTCGAAGATAGAAGCTGTAGCCGAGTAACTAGTGATGCCGCATGACTAAATACGAACTGATCGCGCACCCTTCCAACACTTTGGCATTCAATAACGAACGCCCTCCGGAATGTCCCAGCCTAGCTACTTCTATGATTGCAAGGAGATCTGCTCAACCACATTTTACGATGTTCGTGAAGAAGATGAAATCCTGAAGCAAGCTACGAATGCAAAGAGACGAATGGAATGCTAGAAGTACTAGGACACACACCATAGAAAGTAAGAACCAAAAGAGACTGATATGGGTCAAATAAAGTGATAAAGCGAAAGTGATTAAGTGTGTGAAAATGCTAAATATCATCAATGTAAATAGAAATGCAACAAAAGGAGTTGACATAGGACCAAAGTTCGGAGCGAAAGTTGACTTTGAACAAATGATAATCCTTACCGACACTGATTTTTACGCACTACACCAATGAAGCCTTTGCACTGCCTTTATCTAAGTTATATTCTTACCATGTCGGTGGCTCCCAGCCATAATTCGACAGCAAGAATCATCTGGGAAGCATAAATCTACATTGAACAGAGTTAAGCTAAAGTTATTATCAACTTTTAATGTTGAACGTTTCATTTACTTTCTAATTCCTTACTTTTTCATGATAGGGTATGATGTGGAATCCGTTTCTCAGTATTCTTGTAGTTACCTTCCACACCATTTCTGCCTTGAGAGTGGAATGCAATAAATAAACTTTTAAACTGAATAAAATTAGTTGGAATTGTTGAGCACAAGAATGGCTTTCCAAAATGGTATTGCTCTCCATTTAGCGCTTTTTTCAGATATTTTTTTACGTTGCACTAAAGTTATGCCGATAAGGGAAACACGTTTATGGTTTGAAGATAAAGAAGCACTTAGGAAAACCTTCCTAAATTCCTGATTGATAATGGGAGGTTCGAGGACTCATCTAATTTAGTCTTACAACCAGTGGATTTTCCAGAGAGAGATTGCACACAGAAAAATTTTTCTATTCGCCATCAATTTTATTTTCATTAATGCAACATTCTTTTGCCAAACTCAGATAAGCAACTTTCTACCATTAATTGCTGAAAATGTTAGTTAAACAATAGCTCTTCCTGTGCAAAAACTAGTTGTTTTTAGTTTGCCGGCTCTTCTGAAATCTGTAATGGTGAAGCCTCGTTAAGCAATAGCAGCAGCAGTACGGTACACCGACCTGCTGAGAGTCTTCATCGACCTCATGACCTAGCAAGTCGTCCGCAGATACAGGTATCTCCACATTGTCGATCGTTTATGCTGGATTGTAAAACTAGTTCCTGGAAATGGGAGAATTTTATGGCTGCATTCATGTCTGTTCGCATCAGGACAGACTGGGATGTGAGTTAGCAACTACATAGCAAAATGTGCTCATCTGTTGTTTTCCGGCAAGTAGGTTGTGGTCTGCTTTCTCGTAATTCAAAAATTACTCTAGTACTTCGTTCTTGTTTGGGAATAGCGATTAAACGAAGAATAAGTAAAGTTTGGTTAGCTGTTCATGATTCATTCTTAAACTACCGTTTTTCGTTAATCGAAGGCAAGCTGGTTTGTGATAGTTATTTACGTTTTACAAACACCCTATTACTTGAGCGATAGGAGCAACCAGTAAAGTCATTTAAAGCTTGTTTTTGCCTTAGAGAATCACCCGAAAGGTGGGTAGAGATTACTAGCGGCTGCTGAAACTGATAGTATTAGTGGTTGAGTTGTCACCAGATTGAAAAACTTAGACGTGAATACTGTCTTCTTTTGCACCTGCTAAGGCCTCTATTACGCGAAGCTTCAGTTCAGGCTCACTATTTCAGGAAAAAATATTCTTCTAATGTTTTTACTCTTTTTACTGTTACTGTAAAGTATTATAATCAATTAATAATCGAGATGATTGGAATATGGTGGAAAGGGAAATAAGTACTTGAAAAGTGATTTCAAATTTATTACAACTGTTGATGACTTTTGCAAGTTGACATATCAATTTCCGTCAAAGGAAAACTTATTGCATAATAAATGATGCAATATGTAATACGTTGAGAAATTGGAGTTAAAGCTAAGAAATATATAAGGCTGAAAGCTTTCGATGTGGAAGAGATCTTGCTTGATAATGGTGTTGCATGTGATTTTGAGACAAGTAACCCTAAAGTACTTTTCAACCTTCTATGGCCATGCACTCAAATTAGAGTTTCTCCAATGTTGCTATATACCGATGCTGATTAATGTGCCGTCTAATTATTTAATATTGGCATAAATTGGTTGTAGATAAGGATAGTAGGGTCACTAAACCTGCTTAATCTCATACTTACTAGATTAACCCATTATCACGTATCTTCCAATCTTAGAATTTCTTCACTCGTTTCAATTTTTGGTGTTCCATCCGAGATGATTGATCATAGAATATCCACACAATAATTTAATAATTAAATAATCCTTCTTAAACTTTCGTGGCATTGTAATAGCAATATTTATTCTATATTGGCTACGATTTGAACGATTCCTCCTTCTCTTTCATCGTCTAAAAAGACCAATTTGTTTCGCAAGTTTGTAGAAGAAACACTTTTGTTTCCTCAACAGGAATAATTCAGCACCTACTCTACATTAGTATGAGGAATGGCTTCTTTCAACAGTCACCTCTTTTCTTTCCAAATCTTCCAGTTATCTATTTCATTCCTTTCTTTATAGACACAATAAGTTCATACCCAATAAATTTGCTTATTTTGCTGGCCTGTAACTTCTTTTTTTGTTATCTCTTTTTGCTTACTGGAGTGAATAATCAAAGGGTTGTTCCAAGAAAACACTTCACGGCGCTTTTTTCGAAATTCATGAGTAATATACTTTGAAACCCGTACAAGTAGAAATCACGTTCCAATAGAACGCTTGCTCTGAACGGACAGAATGGATTAATGGGTGATCAACCTCATAGAGTCTTATATGAATGAGAAATGTGCTTGTCTCAGCCCGAAATTTGGAGCGATGTCATAGGCACAAGGCACTCCTCTTTACTAATAACTATTGAGTTTTTCGATCTTATAAAAGTTCTGGAACTTATGGAAGGGGCGTGAATTTGGTGACCGGAAGCTATACCATATTTGTTTTGCTGACGACCTCGCTCAATCAGTGACGGCGTGCAACAATTACCAATCGAATCCGACAGTTTATGGAAACAAACTTTTGCTCACCTTTTACCCTTTTTGCAAAACGATCCCCTATATACATTGAAAGCGATGGTGTTATAGCTGAGATCCGGTATCCAGCGAAGATCTAGTGGACTGATAGGAATTTGTGCACTTGCGCCGTTACTGTCCTTGCACTGAAGGAGCAGCTGATGACACCGAGTTCCTTCTGAGAAGGAAGTGCAAGGTGGAGAATGTCACGGTGGGGATAATGCATTTCACAACAGTCGACAACTATGGTAATGGATCAGTAGATGAGTAAGCCAACGACTACAACATTAGGCAACGAAGTTTTCTCACCTAAGACGACGAAGGTCATTGTCCATTGGTCGAGTGACTAGCTAATTCTAGTTTTTTGAAAAGCCCTCAAAATGTATTCGATGACGTTTGCGCCCTTTAGAACATGAGTTTCCTGATCCATGAGAAAGGATTTGACATTCTACGCATCCACTCACAGGAGGTCTTCATGTGTGTAGTTAAACTCCAAATCGATTGATTTATTTAATTTGAACTGATGTTCCAGAGAGCTATACTAGAAACTTTCGTGATCTTGAATGTTGTAAGTACTCAACTCTCTTGGATCAGTAATACGACTTTCTCAAAGTTTGGTAACTAATCCAACCTATGAAGCATCACTTAAAAAAATGAATGAAGCCCTAAATGAGAAAAGAATTGGCTCTTTTTCAGTAATAGTTTATTGTACGATCTAGGTAATACTGCGAGGTTGGTGAATAGTAAAATCCATGGGAAGATAAAGATAGAATACTCATATAAAAATAGTGTATCATAATAATAATATTAGGAAATGGTAAAACAATAGTAAATATTATAATAGTCAGAGGGTTTGTGCGCCTTATGCTGTTAGAAGTCATTAGCTGCTTGATAGTTTTTAGAAAGTGAGTGAACGTAAGTGTCCGATTCATTCCAGGATGCTGTGTCAGAAAACCGTTTACAACAATCGTTGTCCACGCCTTGTTCTCGTGAAAACGAGAAGCCTCGAAAAGATGCCGAGTATAGACGGTTTAAGGTCAGTCATCTTTCTTTTCTTATCAAGAAAACTTTGCAGCAGCACATTCCTACGAGACTCCAAAATCTGAAGGTGCTCTGTCATACTTTTTTATCTGTCCGATTCATACGTTTCCGGCGATGGCTTATCTTATCAAAATGCAGATTGCTAAGAAATCATCTTTTTGGAAAAAAACGACCGATAATAAAACAAGGGACTCACAAACATAGCATCTGGTTGATTCATTATCACTTAAAGACGCGTTTTCTTAGCAAAATTGGCGTTTTAGTCAGAAGGATCGGCTTTCGGAGCGTTGCCTGCAGGCCCAGAGTTGGATGTCGCCATCGACGACCTTTCACCCATTGCAGACACCCGTACTACTTCACCTCATCGCTTCAATCTTATCGCTGTGGGTATCTCCTCTTGTTTTCTTTAAATTTCCTAAACCAGATTTTCCAAGTTCATGACTCCTCCCACAAGTTATGAGGCGGATTTGAAATTCTACTGATTTTAACCTAAGTGAAGGAACGAGAAAAAATCCTTGAAATCACCTCTCATTCTTAATTTATATACAAAAAGTTGCTTCACCTAATGGATTTTTTGATTACAAAAGACTTGCTCAACCAACTAATGTTTTTTTATGAAGTAAGACGAGGCTTTCTCGGTGCCCGAAAATTGCTGATGTTCCGGTGGATTTGGGAAAAAATCATTTTACGCCTTGAATTATTCAATAAAGTGTCGGAGCATGTGAAGTTTGCGTGCAACCAACCAAATCGATCTTCATTTTTAAGTTCCAAGTTACTCAGTTCAGTGGCTCATACTAATAATCAGAAGTTGATTTTGATCTTGATCCATTAATCGAGTAGACGAAATTCTCCAAAAACGCCGCTTACGTACGTAGGCAGTCTCACAGCGGTTAATACTTTGAGTTCAGATACATTATCGAGTATTTATAGCAAATGACTGAAGATTAACATGGTCGGTCAGCTGTTCCAATGAGAAACGCGTTTAACCAGCGTTCAGTGAGGAAAGAAAGGCGACAAATGGAGAAGCTTTAATCAAATCTACAAATCAATCCAACAACATTCATGCATGAAATTCAATGAAATATAATGCAGTGGGAAAAAGCTTAGGTCATGTAACAAAATGTCATTTATGGGCTTAAGTAACAATCCGAGCGCATATGGTACAGGGAATAGAGGTGCCAGCGATACACACATTGTCCGTGGTTCAACTTCACGCCCAAGGCTCACCAAGCCTCCGTTTATTAGGTGTCACTGAACTGGTATCTCACCTGTCTGTGAAGATAGCAGACTGATTTGAGACAAACGTAGGCTAGTGTGAGTCATTGTATAGGTCAAATATACATCCAGTTGCCTCAAACAAAACTAATTGTTGAAGACGAATGCATGACGTGTCCATCAGCTAATGATCAACGCCAAAGTTTTATCTCTTTCTTATCGTTTGGTGAAAATCCACTGAATTTCAAAGAAACGCGAAAAAAGCTTACAAAAATCAACGGTAGTGGTCACTAACCATCACTCACACTACACGGTATCAGTTAGTTCGCATTTACCTGTGTAATGCTCTCTGAAAACTCAATATTTTATTCTCTACTGAGGAAACAGAGTCAGAGATGGCGCGCGGTTACGATACGTTCCTTGTTCCTTGAGCGACAGCAACGAATGTAACAGAAGAACGCGTCCCGGTTTATTTCCGCTCAAGAGATGCTTAATCAGAAAATTTGTTTTTCGTAAAACTAGACTAATAGAGGCCTGCAAGATTCTAAGCCTGATGTTTCGGTCCTAGCTAGCTCGATTCAAAGCCTTCAACGTGCAAATTCTCAACGTCATCTGGGTAAAGCCCTAAACTTTGTAAGTGGACTATGTGAAGACTGTCTAGCTATAAACCCGACTCAGCCCACCCTATAGCGCTAACCAACAATTGGTGAGTGTCTGTATTTTTTGCAGCTATTATGGGAATAATATATCGTTCAACCAATTTTTAGCGGTAATGGGCTGTTATAATTATATACCAAATAAAATTCAATAGTATGCAAAGCTTTGAACCGCGGGAGGGCGGTAAAATCACCCTTTCCAGGGCACGTGCTAACAGAATGAATGATAGCAAATAATAAAACTAGTTGACTGAGAAGGGGCCATGCTAACACAGTCATTTCCAAGCACTGATGTACATGAAATTCATTGAGATACTGGCTACAGTAAAGTAAATTTTATTCAGGCAATATTATGCCTACTCACTGAAAACGCAATGACTGATTGAGTGTGGTTCAAAATTGTTCCTAAGAGTAATCAAAAGAGAAAGTCTCCTTCCCTGGTGGGCTATGGTAACGAGTTATCTCAATGTGAAATACCTTGAAACCAGCTTGTGGATAAAAGTTGATTGACTTACGCCAAAAGCTCATCATAATTTTGATACCGCACACGAAATTATTTATTCAGAACAACTTCCAATGCCGACTATTCATTGATCTCAGCATATTCCGGACTGTTTAGCGTTTTTTCCTAATTAGCAGACGTGCTATGGATCGCGTGGTAGGAAGTCTTATTTTGAGACACTCACGGTCAACTCATTTTTCTAAGTGTTAAGAAGACTGGAAAAGCGATTCAAAAAGTCAAAATAAATGAAAATATGATGCAAACACAAATCTACTCCGCTTCATTACTTAGTTCAAGGATAAACAATGCTCTCTAAAACAAAAATTCAAGGTTTCTTTGGGGTTGTGAAGAGAAATGAATAAGCGATCTCATTCGCTGAAGAGGAACTTTTCATAGAAGTTTTAGCAACCATTCGAAAGCTGAGACTTCAGGCTATAGCACCACGTCACCGGTTTTCAAAAAAGCCTCATTTGATGTTGCTACGGAGAAAGGCGTTGCATACGCTTATGTTTTTCGCCGAACAGAGCTTCTTCTCTGAACTATTAACAGTCATTCGATAGCTCAATCGTTTCTGATTTTAACTCTAAACTTATATCCTAAAAAGATCGTTTCACCGCAACGCAGCAGGTAAAGTAAGATGAAGTCGCATATGTGAGCAAGAGAGTCTTTGGCCAATTCAGGTGCCTGTGGGTGAGGCGGTCACGTTCGATGGTTCAGTGATCCTCGATTTTTCATGCATATGAACGCGGAGAAGTATAGCGTCAGCAGTTCACGTGGCCACATCGCGCACAGGCACCTGTATTGACCAAGGACCCCCTTGCTTACATATGCGAATTGGAATTATTTTGCCTGCTGCGTTGCAGAGAAACGGTCTTTCCAGGATATAAGTCCAGCGTTGAAATCAGAAACGATTACGCTGTCGAATGATTATAGTAGTACAAAGGAAATGCTCTGTTCAGCGAGAAATATGCGCGTATGCAACGCAGGAAATCTCCATCTGTAGCAACATCAAAAAGAGCTTTTACGAAGATCGGTGAAATGGGGCTGTAGCCTGAAGTCTCAGCTTTCGAATGGTTGCTAACACTTCTATGAAAAGTTCCTTTCCAGCGAATAAGATCGATTTTTTATGAAGTGTGAAGTACTGTACATGTTTGCGTGAGATTATGGTGTTCAGTAAGGCCTTGTTTTATTTATGTTAAAATATTTCAACTTTCACGAAGACGTTACAAAAATTTACATGCTTCTCGTGATTCGAATAGTATTTCAGCAAGACTCGGTAGTGAATGGCGGCCCAATCACTAAGCACTCGAACACCGAACAGGTGCTGATGATGCACACTCTGAAAACAAAGACCTCCAAGTACCAGTCGTTCATCGATAAAGCCTTTCAGAACATCATGCAGGCCACCGATGAGCAGATTATTGAGGCACGTGCTCTTTTGAAGAGGAAAATCTTTCAGTTACAATGACATGTCTGGTTCATAATGCCTAAGATTCATTATATACACGTTTAAAATAAGTGAAAACTTCAATACAGAATAAAAGTAAACAGAGATGTCAAAGCGATCACATGCTATTTCATCTTGATATCCTGGCTGTTGCCCACCCACTGGTTGTTTTATAAAAGCTCAAATAGAGACTAAAATCGACGACTTTTGTGTGTTAATCTTTGAGGATAAGTCTCTTTGTTCTTGATTTCGAAAGCCTAAATCTAGAATTGCGCACTTAGTTCAACCGAATTTAATGTGGGCAACAGATTTTTTAGCAAGCTGTAACCCTCAAATTCAAACGCTTCGAGGAATATTTTGTAGGCTCATACCAACCTCTAGAAGAATATAATGCCGTTGAAGTCTTGCATTTTCATTAGGTTCACTTACAAATATTCACGTTTTGCATTGAATAGGTCAAATGCACAGTGAGTTAGGAGATTGGTCCGCAATTTTTTTGAATATGGTATGCGAAAAGTTGAAATCATTTCACCTCCACAAAATGGTTGGTCTTTAGGGATGTACTATTGTGGCAAAAGTAATGACAAAGGCATGGATGATTCCGAAGGTATCCCACGATCTCTCGTTTGCCCTCTGCGACTACCTCAGGGAGAAGATGTACCTCGACGCTCTTATCAAGCTCTTCATCGGATCGACGACTTGTGAACCAGGTTAGTTTTTCAAGAATTACAACTGATAATACGAATAGTTAATAATTTGAGCAAACACCTGTTTGTCTCATTATCATTCATTTAGTGATAAAAGGGCTACTAGCATTCGCAGCATGAGCAATGAAAATTCATCATTAAAAATTGAAAATTAGAGCTTTAAGTTCAATTAAAAATTTATATTTGAATGACAACATCGAAGCATGAGTACGTTCACTTTGTTGTAAAAGTGTCGAGTAACTACACTACACTGTACAAGAAGGCGGCAGCTATTAGGTGTACAAAAGTAACTCCGCCGTTTTTTTTTTGCTGTAACACTAGTAAGAATAAACACATGCAAATTCTTCTTTTCGTTCGGAAGTGCCACAAAAACGCTATTTTTTATATTTTCATATACAAGACATTTTACATAATGGTTTTTATAAGACTTTGGAGATGGTGACTGTTGCATCGGAAAGCGCCATTTCGTTCAAATTTGCTAATTTGTTATTTGAATTTGGTGATTTCATGTGCTAATCTGACGGATCAGTGTGGGGAGAGTCAGGCGGGTAAGGTGAAACTTTCTAAAACTTTTTACCTCAACTCTTCTATGGCGTTCTCAATCGGTTTTGCAACATGAAACCGAGCATTATCATAGAGCAAAAATGTAAAATTCATGCCTTTTGGTTTTTAAATATGATTTTTGCAATGAGATTGCATAAACTCGGCATCATTCAATTGCGTATTTTCATGCAAACATTTTGGTTTACAACTTGCCTGTACTTCCTTCAAGATGGGCTCGCTTCAAGCTCAATTAGCCTTGTGCGCCGTTTCATAGCATTTTCCTCTACGCCTCCATTCGTGCATGGGTAGGAAGCAAATTTGTTCCCCACGACAGCTCCCCTTTTTTTCCCAATTTTGCCCTTGAAAAAAATATTGAAGGTACATGTTTCTGAATTTGCAGCTTTCATTGCAAACGTCGCAATTCAATGCGCTGCCGTATAATGCAATTTTCGTGCAGATAGAAAACGTCTTATGTTTCTCTCAACTATCTTTTATGCGGTAAGACTACACATATGCAAAAATTGTGCAATTTAGTACGACTGGCATGTGGCCGAGTGCTGGAAGAGTGTATGTCATTGAACAATCGCGAACATATCGTTAATAAGGTCAGTTGTGAAGAATGATTTCTTCATGGATTTAGTGCCACGACTATGCTCATGTGTTGTAGGGTTGGTTGAAGAAAATCGTATCAGTGGCGATGAAGCTGAATAAGAATGCTGAACAGCAACGAATGAGTCTCAGTATTATGGAAAGCATGTTCAAACATAGCTCTAGTACATCGTTGAAGTCAGTTGGAAATCATGATCAAGAATTTGCAATGTGCTAGATTTGAATCACGAACAATGGCAATGTCTTGTTTTACAGCTATTTTCCGAAATATTGTAACAAACTGTTCTCACTTTTCGAGACTTGGTACAGCAGTGGCTTACGTACATTTCGGCGATCTCGCTAGCCTCATCAGCGCCACACGTCTCACCAGTCACACTACGATTAGTAGGGCGAGGAGACGGCATAATAAGGCCATACAGCGTGACATATCAGACCAGGAAATTCGTAGACATTCTCTCAGAATGAACCAAAGTTCTATACGAGGTTTTGAAAACGGTCGCTTGAAGAGCAATATTTGCCGAAGTAGTTCAAGTTGCGCTCAAGATATTTGTGTCAACGCCTAATTTTTCGCTACTGAGATGCATACATTTCTCATAATCACACTTCTTTGTTCTGTATAAGAACACATGATTCACATGGTTTCAAGTGTGTTAATCTGTAAATCACCTGAACTATTGCCAAATTGCCTGTATTACCTGTCCACTCGTCGTTAATCGTCTAATGACTCAATCAGAACACAGCTATTGATCTTTCTTGTTGCATGAAGAGTTGCTCAGTGGATTTTTCTCTTCTCAGGGGCCCGGTGAGCATTACATTCTTCTTGAGAGTTTTCGCGAGAAATTCTGACTATCGGGTCGTTAAGTTTTTCTACTGTTCGAAAGAGGAATCCAGTCGGCAGCAGATCTCGTCTATCGGTTGTCGTTACATCTCATGTGTCCGCCCAACTTAATTTTCGATAGTTTAGCGTGGAGATCGGCATGTGCAATTTTTGATTATTGATAAATAACTTCAGACGCTTTTTCTTGATCTTCGACATAAGAGAGACTGCTAGCAGCGACCTTTCGACTGCGCGTACGATAGCGCCGAGCGATCTTTCATCTTGCATCCGTAATAACAGGGAATCAGAAGCATACGTTGAGACAGGAAGAATTACTGATTTGAAAAGGGGCACGGAGTCGGGTTCTTCTTGTTTTTGCACAAACTGGTTGGTGCTCCTAGAAGTTCCACAAACCTCTTGCTTGTTTTCTGAAGCTAAGTGGTTCGTCGTGTTGAAATTCCTAGATGGACGTGAATGGTTTTCGACCACGTAATGGGAGGCGGAGAAGTCACTCTGTTAAATAATTTATCATATATCAGAACAATATATATGATTTGAAATTGTCAAATTAATTACCAAATAAAACCATCACCTCTTGTTGTGGACTTCAGGTTGATCGAATATGGTGTTCTCGATCACATAATCATCACTAGCAAACGAGCCATGGACACTCCAACTACGCTTCGACATGCCGCTCTTGGGTTAGCTAATCTGACCCTTTACACCTGTTCGGAGGGAAAGAAAAAGATCATACAGAAGAAGGTTTGTTCTGGTAATTGGCAAATTAGCTATGGAACATATTACCAATACAGTTTAATCTTCCTTGTTCAAGTTGCCCGAATGGCTGTTTCTTCTGGTGAATCAAGACGATGACCTTACAAGATATTATGCGAGTTTGGCAATTTGCATGCTTGCTAGTATAAAGGTTAGCATTGCTTTCTACATTTTTTTTTGCATTGATTTTCCACTGGGAGTGAAATCTTCTGAATGTTCGAAATCTAAACATTGTAGAAATAGGAGGAGAAAGAAAGTGGAATCAATTTTTTCTCACATCGAATCCATTGTATATATTTTTGTGACTTATAAATTTTCCATCCGTTGTGTCTGATTAAAGTCAATTATTCCAAAAGTTCTTACATGTATCGAACGTTCCGGACGGCATGACTACCATAGTGTTCACGCACAATTGAATAGTCTTTATATTTATACTTTTAGAAGCTGCCTGTTTTGCCCGCAGTTTTCTAGTGATTCTTCTCTTTAGGGGAATTGAGCAATGGGACAACTCTTCTAATAATTCAGTTCACAGCGCCGTTTCCGTGTATCACAGAGAATTTATATGTCACAGGATGCACATATATATCTTGCTCCATTTGAATTAAAGAAACGCCGTCCGGAATGTGTTGGATACTATTGGAACCGCTACAAATAGCTAGATATTTATCCAACGTATTTCCTGGTTTTGCCATATAGGAACTTACTCAGGAGGTAACTAGTAAACCATTTATATGAGCAAATAGGTTTCGTAGCTAACGATAAAACTTTGAATGAAGTTGAAACGATTTCTACTTTATTTGACGCCTGCATTCATTTTGACAACAGGGCGCATTACGAAATGTGACCTCAAAAGTACTGTGGTACGAACAAAGCTTGGAACTTGAGGTGGATAATAACCCGCAATCTCCCCCATTCGCAGAAACTGAACTGCGTTCACTACGTTTTCCACTGCACCAATGAGGGCCATCGTTCTGCTTTTCCCTCACCTGTGATTCAACACCCATCCGAGGCGGAGGCTTCTCGATTTTGCCTGAGACTTTGAATGATCATTCAACAGCTTAATTTTGGAAAACGAACAAGACGAATTAATTAGAGGTGCTGAGATTCTTCACAGTGAAAAAGAAAACTGTGAAGACGGCGGATCTATAAAGTGCATAAAAAATAAAATAATTGTTCAAAATGCAACCTTCTTTTCGCCCTTAGAGCGCGCTGTGAAGACCTTTTCGAGAACCAGACCTAATTTTCGAGTTAACGAGATTTATGTCGAGTGAGTGCCAAAAGTGTGGTGAAAAGCCATCAAAAGGCTCTAGCCAAGCAAAAAATGCACCCCGAATTTGAAACGTAACATTATCTTCATTGTTACCGCGCACCGTGAAAGCTTTTCTAAAAATTAAATGCAGCGTTGAAATTAATGAAATTTATGACACCGAATGACTGCTTAATTCTCAGAAGAAAAGCTTTGTTCAGCGAAAAGAGCTTTTGAATAATCCTGCATTTGAAAAAGACATAATACACGCCGTCCTGAAGAGTCAGTTTCTTCGGTGGCTATCAGCAATCTCTTGTCGACAGGATTGATCCAGAGAGCATAGACTGGCATAAACACATTTAATTTGAAGCTATGATTTTGAATTACAATTTTTTTGAAATTCCTTTACTGCCTTATGTTGAAAGCTCCCACATTCAATTGTCATTGCAATACTTTTCATAGTGAGGGACTTGATAAAGGACAATTCCACTGATGATATCGCTACTTCGACAGAAAAGCTTCTGCCATGCACTTTGCGTACAGCATCAACATTTTTTTCCTAAAAATCCGATTTACTCTTTTTCGTTTAGGAATTTGAATCAGCTGTAATGAAATCGGATACGCTAAAGTTGGTAGAGCCGTTTCTTCTAGCACACGATGCTACCACTTTCGCCGGTGACCATTATAAACATTCACAAGGACGTCCAAAAGAGTGGCTTAGTCGGTTAGTTGTCGATATTTCCAATACCGCCTTAGCGCGATATGAACAACTGCTGAATTTGACATGAGTTTTGTGTTCATTGCACGAAAACGAATAACGCTTTGAAGATATTTGACAAGGAATTGCTCCATCCACCACCTGAAGGCATGTTGACAATTAGACACAATTTCGTTCTCTGATAAAGAATAAAAATTTCGATATAAGAAATCATTTAGATTGAGCATAGAATAAACTCACGATGAATGTTTGAAGAGTTAAAAGCACTAGTGTCGTCGATTTTGATAAGCATCGTACCGGTACCCAAAACTAGGTGAAGTAACTGATATCTAAAGACTTATCATAACAATGAGAGGAAAACGGCACTGATTAATAGGGTGAAACACCATCATATTTTTCGACATATTCATGTTTTTTTGTTGTTATGTAAAAGGATGTAGCCTCTTGCAAAAGATAATACAAAGCGCCATATCACCTTGTTATTACAAGAGGGATTAGAGCATTCTTCGCATTTCTTGTAAGGTCTGGAGTAAGCAGTAGCTTTTTGAGTTCGAATCGAATTATTATGCAAAACATCATTGAAAGTACTACCTTGAAAGTTGAAAGAGGCAGACTAAAATTTGAAAATGCACTATATGTACTTTGATGTGGATTTCTATGCTATGAGTGCACTCACAATTTTTTTGATTGTTATGAAATCCTTCATAACATCCAATGATACGGGAAATTCAGCATGTATGATATGATATGTGATAAGGGCGTCATTGAGAACCGGAGAAATTTTTGAAAAATCTTAGACAGTTCTGCGCTTTCTTCCTAATTCAGTGCAAAAATTTTCAGACTTCTTCCAATGCTTAAGTCAATGCGCCGAGAGGCGAAGAGTATGGCCGCGTTTCATTTCGCGATGGAGGCCGCGATCAAAAAAGACCAAAACAAGCTTGACGTCTTCCAGGTGGGATATCAGCTCGCAGATTTTATTATTAAATGCAGGAATTTCTTTTATGAGATCTGTTATGGCACTTATATAGTGAAAAGTGAGTGTATCATCTTTAATATACATATTTTGGGTGCCTTTTTTGCTGAACAAAAATTAAACTCAATTAAAGTCGCTATACGATAATTTGAAAACGGTACTTTCAATACTGATATTAGATTTGTGAAAAGACCTCTACTATGCGCCGTAGCAGCTAAAAAACATTGATGTGTATTTTTTAGACGGCTCAGCACCGTGGATGGCTTTTCACTAGACTTTTAGCAGTTATTTGGTGGCTTGAAAAATGTTGATCTTAACGGTAAGCTTGCTTTTTCGAAAGGCTTTTCTAATGCGCTGTAGCAACAAGCTGTAGCAATAAGCAGCAAAAAAAACGCCAACACCTAGAAAATAGAAAGAATCTTTCATTGATAACTCCGCCTAGTTCTTGAATAATTTGTCGTCTTCAGGAGTTTCGATCTTTATAGAATTGTAGGAAAAACTCTGCCTATTTTTCATGGGTGGTAGCTTTTCTTTGTTGCGTGTTGCTACAGCTTGCTGCTACAGCGCATTAGAAAAGTCTTCCGAGAAAGCCAGTTCACCATTAGAATCAACGTTTTTCAAGCCATCAAATAACTGCTAAAAGTCTAGTGAAAAGACATCCACTATGCTAAGCCGTCTAAAAAATACGCGTCAATGTTTTTTAACTGCTACGGCGCGCAGTGGAGGTCTTTTTTTAAATCAAATACAGTATTGAAAGTACCGTTTTCAAGTTATCGCATAAAAAAACGCTAACACCCATATAAAGTAGGGAGAATCTTTTCTACAATTTTATAAGGATCGAAACTCCTAAAGAAGACATATTATCGCAGAACTAGACGGAGTTATCGATGAACTGGAATTACAATATTAGCAATGCAATACGCAAAATCATTTTTAAGAAACCTTTCACTGTTATCTAATTTTCTTCACTCATAACAATTACTTGTGCACCAAAACATGGGGAAGGTATACAAAATCAAAGCGTGGGGCATAAAAGTAATACGAGAAATCTAGAGATTTTATTGAAACGGAGAAAAAGTCCATAAATGAATAACGACAATCGCACACCTCTTTAATCACCGTGCAAACAGCAATTTTAGTGATGATCTGAAAGAGCTCAATTTTCGTCATTTAATTAGAACTCTTCCTCGCTTTCGAGAAAATCTTAAAGATTCTTCTGATATGTCGATATTTCACGGTTTGTTCTGCACGCTCATATGCTTTTGGCCTATATATAACTTTTTTTCATAAGGAAAACTCCGAGTGTGAGACGTAATATTTTTTTTACTCCCACAACGCATCAAAAAGTACTCAAGAAAACAAGCACGGGTGAAACTGCCGTTTTTCAAGCTATAAAATGGCTGCAAAAGGATGGAAATTTGTTTTCAGCGAAACAGGTCACCTATGTTACACGCCGCCCCAAAAGAGTTAATATATGACAGTGAACACAAACGACGGCCGCTCTATATTTTGTCATTTTATATCAAAGCGCATAAACATCCATCGCTCTATATTCTTTCTTTTCCCAACAGAGCACTCATACATGAGATCTTGAATTGCAGATTTCTGACTCGCTTTCGCAGTTCTTTTTAGGGAAATCCTCATATGATAGACGGAAACTGTTGAATGACGTTAAGGGCAATGTTTTCACAACGAGAACTCTTCATCTATCTTATGTGAATTCCGTTTTTACAGCTTTTTTGCATGTTGAGCTAATTGAGCGATGGAAATCTCCATAGTAGCGCTACTAATCTCTTACAGATCAGCATGTCTTCGAAATGCTTTTGTCCTACGCAGCGCTGTTGAGAAAAAAATGTGCAGTAATTTATTACGCAAGTTTTGTCAGGGCCATTGTTTTGATCGAATCGATCAGATACAGAGTCTCTTAACGAGCTATGAATATGACCATATCGTAAATGGCATGGGGCGTGGCAGTTTGAGGCACTTTGTCGCAAACATTTCATAATGAACGTCGACCGAAGTAGTAGCCCACCTCCTGATCCTACTCATGTGTCATGTCTTCTTGGAGCAGTGAGGACTCCGAAAGTGCAGCATGGATGTTCTCCACTATCACCACTATGTCTTACATCCCATCTAGAATATCAGCACGCTGCACAGTCGAAGAAAACCGCCAGAGAAAATTCTCAAGTTGTGAACTGCCCCTGGCGGTCGAGGACTAGACAGGCTTTCCATCCCTATGCTAAGGTAGGTTTTTGGCTCCTTTTGGTGGTATCTGCGTCAGTCTAATTTATAGTGCTTTTGTTCTGTCACCATAAAAGAATTTCTAGTGCGAGATCTAGACACGTGCGCTTACTTTCGGTCTGAGACCTGTGCAGTGCACTTATTGAACCTAGTCTCGCTTAACAATTTCTAAACCCATCGCGCAATGTGTCAATGTTGTTGTTTTTTCTCTCCTTTCACTTGATTTGCCATCGGTTCTGCTCTTTTATTGTCTCATTGGTTCCGTCATTCAGTTGGACAAGCACTTTATCAATATTTTCTGCTCCCATTTCTGCCAATGAAATGTTTGGCCAATACTTCCTGCTCTTCATACAGGGATATTAATTGCAGATCAATTGCCAGCTTCATGCTTTAAATTGTTCTGACAGCAATAAGCAGAAGCTAAAGCACTCGGCGTTGACCAATCCCTTTAAATGCACCCAAACCATCTCTCACTATGCTTGAATGCAATCTGTGTGTTTCAAAGCCGCAGCAATATGTTGTTCTCAATAACATAACTGACCCTTCAGAAGCCAATAAATTACATATCATATATATAATATATTACAGCTGGATGGTCGTACATTGCTTCAGTATCTATTTCGTGATCAGTAATCAATGAAGTAACGATGAACTAAAATCTTGAAATCGCTGAAGTTCGATAATCTGTGCCTTGATTTATATTATAAGGAAATCGATAATCACTCATAATTCTTTCTATTTTGACTGCCACTTGCAGTGGTATGATGTTATAGTATTCCCAATATGTGAGTGCTGTGCAAAAACGTTTGCGTCAGCCGGGACGGGATTCGATCCCAGAATCCCGGCTGACGCAAACGTTTTTGCACAGCACTCCACATATTGGGAATTATAAGGAAAATAATTGAAAAGGGCTTAAAACGATTGATCGTTTCAATGAGCCAAAATCAGAAGACCGTGAGTACAGAAATCTGTACGCACTCGACAAAGGTTAACTTTTGCGTAATGAGTAAATTCTTGGTTCCTAGATAGTATTCGAATCACATTCGTTTCGTTTTTTTGAACTACACTTTCTTGTAGCTCTGGAAGTTGGTCTTTGTCAACGTTTCCTTTTTTAACATTCAAGCAGTTGCATAAATTCTTCTGTCACTGTGATCACGCCAAGATTTTTCATGTTCTACATTGTGCTGTGCTGGATATTTCTCGGTAATTAATGGGATGACCTGATTCTTGAAACGGCTTTATAACAACTTTTGGGGTCCAAATGTCCTGTACTATTGTGTTATCGTGAAAATTCTGCCTTCACTCACCGACGTCCTTTCAGTTGGAGGTCGTCAACACCTATACAGGTTCCAGGAACATAATGCAGCTGAAATGACGCCGTTTGTTTGCACAGGTGACAGGTTGATAAATGAAGGGCACTCGACAGTCTCCGAATGCGGAAGTGATTTTTAGCGGGGGAGTGAATGTATGCAGCGTTATAGAACATAGGAAGTTATCCACAAGAGCTCCAAACAACTTATATTTTCCTTCACCAAATTCTGCTTTTACATGGTTCTCTTTCAAAAAAAAAACACACACACACAAACACAAAGCGTCACTTTTACCGTTGCATGACCATCTCGACAATTGGCTTTATATTGGTGCCAGTGATAACTGGTCTGGTTATCTCGCGTGTGGCATTTCATCTAGGAGTAGCGTTTTCCAATTCAATCACTAGACGCCTTGAACCAGCAGTTGTTGTACTCTCTTTTGAAACTTTGGAAATTGTATCCGCTATCACATACAAGCGTTACAGTCGAATCGCTTGCTTGTTTTCGCACTAAACCTCCAACGACGGAGTCTTATTCTACACAAATAGCAGTCTTTACTTGTCAAAAAATCTGGTGAGAACATTATGCCGCCGCTATTTGTCATATTTAAAAGTAATCATCCAATATTGGAGATTTTCCTAATTTTAATCAAATTGAAAATTGGAGGAAAATGCTAATGAAATGGGCTAAATTGTTCAAAAAATGACGAAACTTGGGTGTGAAGAATATCATCCTATGCTATGAATTGATTCGGTGATGACAAAAATTTTCGTAGTCTACGGTTCAAATCGATTGTCCGAAAGTTCAACCCGTTTTTTTTACAAGGGTCATTGACCTGATCGTCTTTCTGAAATCTGGTCATTTAGGAGATTGGAGCGATTGATGCCCTGAAGGAAGTTGCGTCGTCACCTGATGAAGTTGCAGCCAAATTTGCCTCAGAAGCACTGACAGTTATTGGTGAAGAAGTAAATTTTTTTGAAGATTGCATAACCGTTGAGCTTTTAAAAGCAACTTTTCGGAGGTTGCTTTGAATTTTTCAGACGATTTAATATTTAAAAAGGAAGTTTGAGGCTCTAGATTCCCTCTCTGTCGTTATTTAACAAAGACTAAAAAAGGATTACTTTCGGCTTTCTTATGTGTAGCGATTGATAATAGAATGGAAATGTGAACCTTACCCGACCTGGGTACCATAGTGCCAATACGCGATTGAAAATCTTTTGGATGCGTTAATGAACTGGGCCCTTTTTACGGCCTAGAATTTATTCTTTTCCTTTCCTCCCTTTGTGCGGAATTGAGCGATAAAACGAATACCTGAAAGAAGTTAGCATACACCACTCCTACGAGGTTTAGGGAAATTGTAGATCGCTCGGTGCAGATAGATATCGTTTTATAAATAGCACAATCTCTTTAATCCAGCTAGTGTGTTCTAGAATGTTCTGGCGACTCTGTGAGCTTTTCTTAGTGCTATAATGGTGATTTCTCAACAGTAGTCCTTGATAGAAAATCTGTTTTAACACACACCATTTGAAATGTTAGAAAAGAAAAGTTATACTGAACTTCTAGCGCACGCCGACCAATTCTTTTGTAGCCTGGTTATCATTATTTTAAAAGTATGCTTTATAATAAAGAAACAAGAGCTTTTAATTGTTTACTTATATGCATTCAGTTTTCAGGTGCCTTATAAACTTGCACAACAGGTACCAAACTGGACTGTGAACGACGTTCAGTACTGGGTCAAGAAGGTGAGACTCCTTCTCAAAATATCTTCATTTCAGTAGCTAACGTTTCAACGCTTTCGTCATCATTAGAGCCACGATGATCCAAGTCGAGTGTCTACAGCAGTTCTATATGCGCTTTTCGCTTCGTAGCCATCGCTCAAGTCGGATTATGTACCATGAATCACTGCGCAAATGGATTAGCGTCCTCGGCAGGGCCTTTTATAGAGGACCTAATCAGGTCGAAGTGGCCCAAGCTCATGCACAGAACATAGGACGATCCTTGAGCGATTATTGACCCATGTATTTAGGTTGGTTCAAAAGTAATGGTGGTTTCAGACTGCGATTACGATTAACACATATTTACCAACGTGAATTAAGTCTGCTTGTTCCTGTAGCGTGGAATTCGGTGTTTCAGGATTCGAAAAACTCTCGAGAAACATTTTCAACATCCTGTTGATTATGGAAGCGTTTTGTGCGCAAGGAGTTGCCGAAATGCTCAAGGAAATGGCAATCGTTAGATGCGAGGTCCAACGAATACGGAGGGTGAAGCAAAATGTCGTAGCCTATCTAGTTCAACTTTTGAAGCGTTCTTGAGCGGCGTGTGGCTGTCAGTTGGCTATAATTGAACGGCATTTACTTTCGCACTATCCTTTTTACCTTTCCAGTCTCCTTTGAATG
This sequence comes from Parelaphostrongylus tenuis, assembly GCA_019055375.1. Taxonomy (NCBI): domain Eukaryota; kingdom Metazoa; phylum Nematoda; class Chromadorea; order Rhabditida; family Metastrongylidae; genus Parelaphostrongylus; species Parelaphostrongylus tenuis. The sequence continues at coordinate 38,949 of JAHQIW010002140.1, read as the reverse complement.
GCGAAAGATCGTAGATTGGTCGACGTTGAGTTCTTCTCCAAGATCTCGTGTAGTCTTTAGGGGGCCAGCCTCAATGTTTGCTCTCATTGGTCATTGTCCACTTCTCTTGACCGGCCATTACGTTTTTTATCTTCAACGTCTTCTTTACGGAATTTCTTAATCCGCCTCTGACTGTGCGTTCCTTAACAGTTCTTGCGCCAAATCCGCTGTTGATGTTGCGAGTCTCTACTACTTTGCGACTCATTTTAACTCATGGTGTGAACCCGCAATTTTTTTCGCACCTCATAACATCCTCATCCTTTCACTAATCGGAAATAATTATAAAATAAACATCAAGTAACACGTCACTAGCAACAAATTATAGTGCGAGAAATACGCATTGAAAAGATCTACAACATAACACATTCGTGCAATCCAGTAACAATACTTTCCAATCGACTATGTTGAGACTTCCTTTGAAAATTCAATATAGTCTGATAGAATGTTTAAGCCTTCCAGAAATCTGGTATAACATCTCTAGTGAAAGACGTACGTTCCAGCGTTCTCGCACGCCCCATCCGTACCACACGCCTTTCGGTTCACCCCTGACGTAGGTCTAGCTGTAGAGACGCAATACCAGACCTCTGCAAGTCTTAACCATTCTGTTAGATTATATCGAATTCTAAAGCAGGGTCTCAACATAGCTGACTGGAAGATATTTCTACATACCTTGTTACCAGCCTTGAACCGACTGGAGATCATTTTATATCGCAACACCTAGCGATATTTCACTTGACGTGAAGTGATACATCTTCAGCGCCTCTACCACTAATTGTAGGGGTGAAACGAAAGCCATGAGGGACTGTATAAGGCATGTAGTAAGGAGGCCAAAACGTATGGTTGTCGCTCAAGGTGCCATGCCGGACCTCTGAAAAGCTTAGGACATTCTATCAGACTATCTTCCAATATCAAATGGCAAATCTCATCAATGCACAAACCGCCATAACTCTTGCGTCAACCTAATACTTGCTCTTCGGGCCTCAACCCATGCTGCAGCAATCAGGCTGGCACTGGCTGACATATAAAAGAAACCATGAGTTCAATTTCATTGAATTTCGCTGTAACTGATCAATATTCTGCTTATATTGATGAGTTAACACAAGATTTCTATGATTTTTTTCCTGCGGTGATTAACGTTTCGGCAAATTTGTCTTCATTTAAACTATGATGATTTGACTCGAGCGTCCACAACACTTGTCTTTGCACTATTTGGTCATCGTAACCGTGGTATTGAGACGATTTGACTAGTGCGTAATAGGTTTGTCCACTGCGTCGCCGTTTTGTTCAGAATCTAGCCATACCGATGTAGGTCAAACTCATTTGGCAGTTCTCCGAAGCACAGAATAGTCCTTGAGCAATCGTCGTCCAAAATATAGCACTTATCAGTTGATGCAACCCGACGGCTACGAAATAGATTGTCTCTGTAGGAAAGAAGGAGACCAAACCCACAGAGCGGAAAAGTCAAAAGCAGTTCGCTTCGTTTTCAGTAATCACTTATTATCAAATAACATGGACTTTAATGCGCATCTAAGTGGCACGACCAAGTCGTTTGTCGGATACAGCAGTAGTGGATGCGTTGAGTGCTTATCACCACCGTCATCTGATCGGTAGATGCATGGAGAACCAAGTCGCTCGTAACTAGCCATCTACACCGGAAGGAGCCATGGTAAATATGCGAAATTGTTCGTTTTAGATTGGCTTTGAAGACTACGTGGATCATTTTGCTAAGCAGATGGTCGACGGTGACATTCTTTTACATCTTAACGAGAAAGAACTCGAGCGAGACATCGGCATGTCTTCTGGTCTGCATCGAAAACGTTTTATTCGTGAGCTGGAGAGTCTCAAGGTGCGTTAAACTATCCTTTTCGCTGCAAATAAATAGTGAAGTCAGCATGATTCGTTCAGATTGCTGCAGACTACTCAGCAGTAGATGAAAGTAACCTGGATCAGCTACTCATGTCACTCAGCCCTGAACTGTCCGTCTACACCTACAAGGTATTTTTACTCTTTAATTTGTACACAACTCATCAAGTTATATTGACTAAAAAACCACGTTTCAGATGCTGTCTTGTGGAATTAATAGGTCTTTACTTGGATCACTAACGGATGAGCTGATGCAGACGGCTTGTGGTATCACTAATCCAATTCATCGACTCAAGATGACTCAAGCTTTCCAAAGTAAGATAGTACGCTCTGCGATCTAATATCTCCAATTACTTATTACCTGTAGTAATTTTATTGAAGACTTCCATAATAGAAAGAGTCCAATATGACATAAATAGATAGATACTTTTTGTACTTACTCATTGTACACGCATTTATCGGTGAATCTTTGAATATATCATATTATAAAATTTACTTCCTGATGATAATATTCTTTGGTAGCAAGAATTACTATAAATATCTAATATAAAAAAGGTCAAAGATCTTGGCGTTGATCAACCCTCTAAGATTTGTCATGCATTTGACTTCATCAAATATCATTAGAGGTAATTGGATGTGTATCTGGCGCGACCATTTTGTGTAGTCCACTGATGTAAAGTCAGTGCTACTATCCTCCCAGACAAGTCTACTACCAATCTATGCCTGGGATGCGGGATTGATCCGATGACCACGTGTACGTTACTACGCATTGTAACCAGTGCGCCACACGCGTCTCATCCATTGATTATTTTTGATATTATGATATGCTCTGTTGCAATGTATTCAAAAGAATATAACTGTAGAAGTAGAAAAGTAGGAATGTTCATTTTTAGATGCAAAACATCCCGACGAGGTTGAATTAGCCGTGCTCAGCAAACAAATCGACGTTTTTATCAGTTACCGAAGAAGCACTGGAAATCAGCTTGCCAGTCTTATTAAGGTTTTACTGCAACTAAAAGGCTACAAAGTTTGTACTTATTAGATGCCGTAAAGGTGATACCTTATTCGAAATACTCAAATACTTTTTCTTAGGTATTTATCGATGTGGATAAGTTGTATGCCGGAAAATTTGACTCATCATTGCTCAAGAACATCCAAGCAGCTAAGCATTTCATACTTGTTCTTACACCAAACTCCCTTGATAGACTTTTGAACGATCATAATGGTGACGACTGGATTCACAAGGAGGTTTGTTCAGTGCTATTCATTCAATCTAACCTTTACATGATTCGACGACCGTGTATTAACAACGTTGCAGTTGAAATGTGCTTTCGAATATCAAAAAAACATCATCCCGATATTCGATCAAGCATTTGAATTCCCACAGAATGAAGAACAAATCCCTCAAGACATTCGAATGATTACTAAGTACAATGGAGTGAAGTAAGATATTGTTCGCATTGTCTTTGATTTATTATCTTGTACCAATAATGTTTCCTGTGTAAACAAAAAAATCTAGTTAATCACTAGGAAAATCGCGTCTATTAATATCTTCCTGAAGGAAGTAAAAACTGCTTGTCTTTACCTATAGATTTATCCGGCCTAGGAAGAACTTTTGGGAGTCACCATATGACGACCATGAGAACATTTTTCAGATGGGTCCATGACTACCAGGATGCATGCATGGGCAAAGTTGTACGATTCATCGAAGGTGAACTGAATCGAACACCGAGCTTATCGACAGCGGTCAGTTTATCTTAATTTGCAACATATTTTATCCGTTAGTCGGATTATACTAATATATTTTTCATTTCAGCCTAGTAGTACGGGTCCTCCAAATCGACGAGCGGTTGGTGCACGGTCAGCAGCCATACAGTCAGGCATTCGCCAGACCTCAACGTCGAGTCATCACAGGTTCAGTACTCGTGTCGGAGAGCATCCACCATCCATACCGTCAAGTAAGAACGATAAATGTAATTCTTAAGCCACAAAATAGTTGCTTAAAAATATTTCAAGCTATTCTTCATTTCAAAAAAATTTACACTATTACAATCGCGTGCTTAGTCGCATCACTTTTCTTTAGCGCTTCTCTGCGCTTCCAAATAGAGCTCATGCAAAAATAGATGATTGGCTTTTCTTGGGGTCAAATACACAAACTTGGGTATAGTATCATAGTTTTCACATTTTACAGTCACTCCGGCATCGTCGACGGATAGATATCGACGAAAACATCACACTTCCGTCACAACGGTATACGATCGATCTTGACTGAGTCCAAGATCTGGCACGACTAAACCATCAACTGATTCTCAGTCAATGTAACTAACTCCGATACGGGCCGCTCATTCATGAATGTTATTGTGATTTCTATGTTATTACAAATTCTACGGGACCTTTTTTGTGTGTAACAACACCTCATTTCATTTTTAGTGTACTGAATGATTTGTGATATGCAGAATTTTACAAAAATGACCTACACTGATTACATAGTAATTTATGAATTATAAAGTGAACTTATTACTTTTTATAAGGGAAGAGACCGGTGTTTTTGAGCAGAGACTGAATTCATACAATGAGTTATACTTGATAATTATTAAATGGTTGATGATAAGTATTAGATTTCTAGTCAATTTCACTAAATAGAGCAACAGGGTAGAAATGTCTTAGAACCCACCATAGCGATAAGAATTTTTATAATTATCTACACTCGGCTTCTTATCATGCGAAGTGATCAGAACTATCGAAACAGGGATAATCGTTAATAATATCAACAATAATAGTGTCTGATATAATTTACAGTCTTGTCTCAATTGTGCATTGCTTTAAGTACGGTTAAGTGATAAATGTTTGCCAGTTTTCTGTTATGTACATCTGAACAAGCAACAAGTGATCATCCTATGTCAAGAAATTGGAGTCGCTTACTCCTATTAATTCCCAGGACCAGGTAATTCACGAGGTTGAAACTCTCCCGGGAACAATCACAGACCTCTTATGCTTAGATACGGGCGTATTCAAAGGACGCACGAAGTTGTTCTCTCTGAAATGCTACAGTGGCGTAAACTTGCATATATGAGGTATTTAATGCTTCAAATTGGTTAGCTGCTCCTGCTTGGATGTACTGAACCAAAACATCTCCGTGAATTGCTTATCACTGATATTTTGAGACTCCTTGTGGGGTAGAGCACTAAACATGAGGGAGAAAAGAGTTTGTCGAAGGTACTGTTACTTCATTTTTGACTGTTTATATTGACCTCGCTCAGGTCAATGATAGTATGATAATCCCATAACACGTTTTAAGTCTTTTATGAGGTCTGGTATGGCACTTGTACAGTGCTGGACACGTGTTCTTCATCCCAGGCCTCCAGTAGCACGGTGCCTTTCGGTTAGCCGGTCCTTTGTAGGGGGCAGACCCCGTAAATACGAAGGTTTCGACGCTTAATTATTCTAATCACCGCGTGTCGAATGAAACCCCCACCCCGATATTGCAGTGACCAACAGTTGAGCGCTCGTGATTGGTAGAATAAATCAGATTTCATAAGAGGCTCAAAATTTGTTTTAGATTATAATATCAATATTGTTTCGAGCGATGACTCAATCAAAATTAAATTCGTTCTATCAGCCATGAGCACTCGACTGTTGGTCGCTGCAATGTCGGTGGATTTTTTCACTTGACATGCGGTGATTAGAATGATTCGGCGTCGATTTCTTCATATGTAGGAGGTGTGTCCCTTGCAAGACAAAGGTTGAACCGAAAGGTACCGTGCTATTAATGAGCCTATAATGGCCAAACACTGTCTAGCATTGTACGAGTGCCACATCAGACGATATAAAAAACTCAAAATATGTTATCAGATTAATGGACTGTAAACTGCTAGTTCCTGGCTTCAATAAATGAGAAGACTTGTTGCTTTGTACCTACAGATGGAAATTTTTGAAAAAATAACTGCAAGGATTGAAGAAGTATCAAAGAGCTAATTCATATTGAATGTAATTTTTCTGAATTCAATCCAATGACATTGTGTGGATTTGAGCGAATTGCTAACAATCTCCATTTGATGAACACTGCAACATGTGATGTGCAATTTGGATAGTTCACCATCGGTCCACTTAATACTCATCTTAGAGAGACATACCAGAGATATACAAACTGGACAAAGAGGTGTGCATGGACGAGATCCATTCTGTCCGAAGGGAAAATCTCCCTTCGCGAATACGTGAGACATAAAGTTTACAGACAGGCACTAAAATAATCCAAACTGTGCGTGAGATTCGCATATATATATATATATATATATATATATATATGTATGTATGTATATATATGACATTATATGATCTGCCGTTCAGGAAAACTTAGGAAAAGAGAGTTTGGGTGAGCTGTTAGGGGTACTTTTCATGGATTAACTGATGGACTGTACTGATAAATGATTACGCGAATTTCCTCATAGCCTAGAGATTGCTCGAGAAGGGCACCTATTGACTGGCATATTTAGAAAGAATATTAAATACAGCACAAAGCAATTATTAGCAGAATCTACGAAGGCAAAAGTGCATATCGAATAGGAAAGGAGCACATAGTAGGTGTTCAATTTTCTCTCAGTCAGAAAGCACATGCTGGTTGGCCGCTAAACCACTGGCTCGTATCTCATTGGTAGCAAATTCATGCTTCTCTGAAAATGATTCATTGAAAAGCGCTCGATAATCGGGAAAAATTATGATGTTCGTCGAATCAGGACAATGAAAAATTCCGTGGTTACAAGACTGTACATTTCTCATGCTCTCACAAATCTATGGAATGGAAGAAATTACTTTGCTAGGTGGAGAGAACTGAACTCACCCAGTTAACACTTATGTTATTTGCGTCTGTAGGTTTCAGTCGCCAAAGTGCGTACAGCACCAGAAATTTCTGATTCTTAGCTTAAGGCCGCTTATCGGTCTTAACATCTCTGAAATCTGCAGGATTCTTACGAAAAGCAGAGGTTGTGAGCACAATTCATATCTCAGACATTATTGGCCTCCAAGACTCACAAGGCTGCTGAATGTTTCTACCTCTCCACCTAAAATGTCTATCTAAAATCTTAGCACCATAAGACATCGCACCGATAGCCAACCTGCCAGTGCTCGGGCACAGATCATGCAAGCTATCAGTCGCCGGTTGAGCATATCGTTCTAACTATTATAAGCACGTATTACCTAAGTCATGCAAATTTTTTCCACACCACATGGTATAGGTTCCAGTTGTCAGTATATCTTCTATTCAGAATGCAGTTATGAATTAGAAGACAGGTAGTGCTATTTGAAAGCCTGCTAAAAGATTTAATTTGACACGGTTTCATCCATAAGAAGGGTGCGCATATGGTTCAGTGGCCAGAGGTGCTTCTAACACACACGTGGTCCACTGCTCGATCCTGCGCCTTGAGCTCACCAAGCTTTATATTCCTCCAAGGTTAGCAACTTGGCATCATTGTCTGGGCGAAATTTAATGCAAGTTCCATTAAGCCACCTGGAGTTATTGTAAAAGTCATATATGCATTCAATCACCTCTACTATGCGTGACCCCTTTGCGGATGGCGACATAATCGATATCGAGAATGGCGCGTGAGCTTCATTCTTCAACGAAGATTTTTGTCTTTGTTCCTGGAAATACTCTATGTTCTTTGTACTACTCCGATGAAACATGATTTTTTCTACAAGCTTGTATAATTTTGTGCATATGTATATCCTAAGTGTCAAGAAAAGAAAGCTTTGAATGTATAACGTAATATTATTTCGCTCTCAAAGTGCGCAATGAAAACGGTTCTGGAAACTAGATTAAGCTTCGGTTCTTTATAGTTATATGAGTACAAATAAAAATCGACCTCATGCGCTTAAGAGGTAATTTTCATTGGCATGTTAGCAACCATTGTAAAGCTTAGATTTCTGGCTACAGCCCCACTTCGCCGATTTTCGGAAAGACCAATTTATAACGCTGTAAGATCTACACAAAACTATGTGTCAGACGCGCATATTTCTCGCCGTTTAGAGCTGTTTCTTTGGACTATTGGTAATAGTACGACAGCCTAATCGCTTCTGATTCAACGCTGTGCTTATATCTTGTAAAAACCGTTTCTCTGGAACGCAGCCGGTAAAATAAACTTAATTCCCATCTGCGATCCAGGGGGTCTTTTGCAATTCACGTGTGGCTGGCTCAGGCGGTCACGTGCGCTGGCGCGGTCTGACTACTGCGCCAGTGCACGTAGCTGCCTCAGCCAGCCACACGTGAAATGGGCCAAATACACCCTTGATCGCAGATGGGAATGCTGCGTTTCAGAGAAACGGTTTTTTCAGGGTAAGATTCAGAAACTATTACGCTATCGTATGACTATCAAAAGTCCAACGAAAGAGGTCTGTCCGGCGAGAAATATGCGCATCTGCAACGCAAGAAATTTCCTTCTGTAGCAACGTAAAAAAGGCAAAACCAACGTCATGGAGGTGTAGCCTAAAGTTTCAGGTTTCGAATGCTTACTACAACTCCCATGAAAAGTTCCTCTCCAGCGAATGAGCGCATCTGCAACGCAAGAAATTTCCTTCCGTAGCAACGTAAAAAAGGCAAAACCAACGTCGTGGAGGTGTAGCCTAAAGTTTCAGCTTTCGAATGCTTACTATAACTCCCATGAAAAGTTCCTCTCCAGCGAATGAGGCCGATTATTCATATTTCTCCTTATAATCAGAAAGAACTAAGCATCGAAGCTGCTGAATCTAGGGTCGTCGAACGAGCCTAATGTAGTTCAATGAAGAGCGATCCACAAAGTTTAACCAAACAAATATGGTAAGCCGAGTGTGAAACATAATTTATTTTTGCTGCCACAACGCACTACAAAACCCTTTCCGAAAACCAAGCACACTATCGGAATTTCCAAGATTTGGGCTTTCGAATGGTTGTATTATTTTTAGATAAAGAGTCGTATTCATCGAAATACGACCTTTGGAAATTTGAGGGTCAAAATAAGCCACATCGTCTGCAAAGGCCTAATCTTGGCATAGCGCATCTATCAGGAATTAGTCAACGTAAAGAGAGTTATCCTTATGCTTTTCATTATTTCCATATGTCTACAATGAAGCGAATATTTTCAGCACTGAAGGGCCTCGTAAATTCATCACCTGTATCACCTGTCGTCCCGTTGATCGTCGAGTGACTCGAACGGGTACCAGCAACTCTTCCAATTTTCCCTATCGCGTGCAAGAGTAGCCCAGTAGGTCCTCCTAGCTCCAGGGATTCGCTGAGCATCATATCTTTCTTCCATCGCTTTTGTGAAGAAATCGGACCAACGGGTCAGTGGTCTTCCTTTAGAGCGCTTGACGTCCCGAGGAATCCAGTCGGTGACGGCTCTCGTTCATCGGTTGTCGTTGAAGCGCATCACGTGTCCGGCCCACCTTATTTTCGATATCCTGGTGTGTAGAACGGCGTCTCTGATTTTCGATCATTGACGTAAGTCGGAACTTCGGAACCTTTCTTTCATTTGCGAGATACGGGATACTCCTAGCATCGACCTTTCGACTGCGCGTTCGATAACGCCAAGTGATCTTTCATCCTGCTTACGTAGCGACCAGGTTTCTGCTGCATACGTTCGGGCAGGGATAATTGTCGAGTCGAAAAGGTGGGCACGGAGTCGGATGTTCTTTGTCCTCTTCACGACATCTTCGATGCCTTGGTTATCCAGAGCCTCTATAACCGCTTCTGTTTCCACTGAATCAAAGGCTTTCTTCAGATCGATGAAAGTGAGACAGAGTGGTTGTTTGTACTCCCGTGAAACTTCAATGAGTCTTGTAATCGTGTGGATGTGATCTATGGTACTAAGTCCTTTTCGGAACCCTGCTTGTTCGCATGACTGTCCTTCGTCCAGTGTTCTGTCAATCCTGTTTTGGATGACTCGAGTAAAGAGTTTATAGACAACGGACAGCAAGCAGATTGGGCGATAATTGCCTATGTCGTGAAGGTCTCCCTTTTTGAACAACAATACGGTCTTGCTGGTTTTCCATTGAATAGGAACCATGCATTCTGACAGGTACCGAGTGAAGAGCCAAGCCAGGGTGTTGATGAGAACTGGCGGCAGATTCTTTAGGTGTTCAGGTCTAATCCTGTCTGGACCGGGTGTTGTTCTGTTCTTCACCGACGATATAGCATGTCGGATTTCGGAAGGGAGGACCGGTAGGACGACATGTTCGTCCTCTTTCAATTTATATGACGGTAAGAGGACATGGCTAGCGAAGAGATCCGAGTGGTATTGGTGAATGATTTTCTCCATAGCCTTTCTCGAAGCTGTAAGTGTCCCGTCAGGGTATCGGAGTACAATCATCTTGGTCTTATAGTTGGCGAAGCCTCACTGGGCTTTGCCAATGCTCTTCCTAGCTTCTGCAGCTTCTGCCATAACTGCTGCTCTTCTCTCTTTAGGGTCTTCTTTTATCGCTTCTCCGCAGCGTTTCGCAAGCTCGGACGTAAGGTTTCGCTTGCCTGCAGCTCGTGCGATTCCACGTTGACGTATCAGCTCAAGTGTCTGCGGAGACAAGCGTCTCTTCGTGACCTTAGGACTCTCGGCTTCTATAACGCTAACGCGAAGATAATCAGCGAGTCGATCGTATTATTCGTCGATGTTGTCGACATCGGTGTCTTCCCAAGAGCCCACTAATGATTTGAATACATCCCAGTTTATGGTAGCTCTGGGACTTCGTTGTTTGAATTTAGCGGCTTTCTCTCCTCTCCTCGAAAATCGGAACGTTGCGCGAAGGAGGCGATGGTCTGATCCCGTGTAGAACTTAGGAACAACAGCGACGTCGGTCAGGCAAAACCTTCTATTTACTATGATGTGATCTATTTCGTTATGGTACTCTCCATTGGGAGACTCCCACATCCATCGCTGCGAAGAGGCTCTTGGAATTACGAGTTACCATGGATGGTTTGGATCGTCATGATAAACTCAGATAGCCTCTCACCCTGTTCATTCCATTCTAGTCCGTGGGTCCCTATGTGACGTTCTTCAGACGTTCTTCTAGGTCCAATTTTTGCGTTAAAATCTCCGACAATGATTTTGAAGAATGTATGATCTTTTCTGAAGAATTTTTCGAGGTCCATATAGAACGCTTCGACTTCGTCTTCGCCATAGCTTGGTGTTGGTGCGTAAGCAACGGAGATTGTCAAAGCCGGCATAGAACCAAGTCGTTTCAACCGTTTCAGTTATCCGATACGGATTGTTAGTTGTTCAAACGCATCAATGTTCACAGTCAAATTCGATTTGACGAGGACGCCAACGCCACCGACACCTCTGCGATCGCATGTACCAAGGAACAGTTCTTCTCCGGTGTCATAAACAGCGTGAAAAGGATGGCGCCTTCTCGTCTCAGGAAGGCCAATGACGTCATACCTTATTCTTCTAGCTTGAATCAATAGATCTTCTACAGCGGATTGGTGAGCAAGGGTTCTTGCGTTGTAGGTACAGATCGTCATTTTAGTCCGTTTCGATCTTGGGAGCCTAGTTCGGCCCTGAGATTTTAGCAGCCTCTCCGTACTCGTCCTACCTGGCGCTGCCGTACCAGGGGCTCTTTCGGGGTCAGGGGAATGAGGCCCATATTTGTTACTGTTTTTGGCATTTGATATCCAACGTATAGCTTGCCAGGCTCTAAACGTGGGGGCTGGGTACTCACGAGTAGCTTGCCAGTCTCTCTCGGAGGAGCGGGAGGAGCCTATTTGTTGGAGGCGACTCCTAACCGCCTCCCATGTACTTCCCAGCCGCTTAATTGCAGGCTTTTGGCCGACTTGACTCGTAGAAATAGAGTTTTGTCAAGTCGGCGCTGCAGAAGCAGGGAGCTCATCCCCTGAATCCACCTGCGTCTCTGGGAAGCACACGGTCGCTTTTGGTTCGCGTTTTATTCCCCTATCCACCACCTGGGGACACGCTACGTGCCCTCGCGACTAACCGGGCGGGATCCCTCAAGGAGGGAGGTCCGTGGCGTTAATTCATGTCATGAATTATTCACATTTTAAGAGGCATTCATTCGCTTTCATCTTTTAATTGACGATCAGAGCAACACCGGTCACCTTTTTCCTAACACTTTATTTGATCCGTTATCACAGTGCTTTTTTTTATCATTTTTCACCGTGCGGATCCCACTATTTCTAGAATCAATTCGTTTTTTCGTCTTCTTCTTGAACGTCGCAAAATATTGGTTGAGCGAGTTTCCTTGCAATATCGAGGATAGCCTGGCTGTAGCGTTCCATGGGCGTTGTTGTTAACCTGTTGACTACCGGAGAGAATTTGGGGATGAAGCTCGGCTCCATGCGCTCCACAACGAGCATCACAACCACTCGGCCACGGAGCCTCCGTACCGATCAATACTGAGAATATTTCGAACTGGCCGAAAAATCGCAGAAAACGATTATTTTGCAAGTTGTGATCTCCTATGTAGCGACTCTCCAAGTGACAGAATAGATATCAATTTGATAAGAAGGGTAAAGGCTGCTCCAAACCAAATATCGCGCTCTCTTTGCAATTGTGTCTCCAAGGCGGGAAATCCTTCATTTCGATTCGATTGATCTCATCGAGCGTTCAGTTCGTGGGGGGTGCTCATTTTGGTCGTTCTTTTTTGCTGACCGGTTGCTTACTTCTTACTCTTTACTCTTTCGTATTCATTTTACTCGGCAAATTCTGTAACGTTCAGAGCTAACATCGCTTTGATATGGCTGAAACACGAGCGCCAGCGGTCTCTGAGGTTCATCCACAGGTCAGTACCACTCCAGTAAGTCCCTATTTCACGTTAACGTGCTTTAGATAATGAGCTATATCTTCTAGAAAGAGCCCACTCGTGATGCTGGAGCCGCTGGCACGGCAGTTTCGGAGATCAAAATAACCGGGTGAGCTCTTCTTCATTCCTCTTCGCCTCCGATCGGTGCTGTTCCAGCTTCTATCTGACGGAAATGTCCTGTCGTTTCATTCGACTCATCAAATTTGAATTGGTTTTTTCCATGATTAGGAGAGAACAATTGAGAAACCGACCTCATTCGCTGGAGAAGAAGTGTCCATAGGAATGTTAGTAATCATTCGAAAGCTCACGTTTCTGGATAGAGCCCCGCATGGTCGACTTTCTGGAACACTTTTATAGTGCTGTGAAATCCACAGAGAACTATGTTTCAGACGCGTATATTTCTCATCGGACAAAGCTCTTTCTGGAATCAGAAGTGATTACGCTTTCGAACGATTACTGATAGTACAAGGAAAGAGCTGTATCCTGCAAGAAATATCCACGTCTAAAATGCAAGAAGTTTCTTGCAGCAACGTCAAGAAAAACTTTTTCGAAAACCTTTGACGTGGCTGTAGCCTCAAGTCTGAGGTCAGTAATCCTATGAAAAGTTCCTCTCTAGCGAGTGAGATCAGTCTTCCATTTGTTTTCTTATAATCAGAAAGAATCTTAGAATTTTAGGTCTAAGCAGGTGCGACCGATGTGGGTAATCGATGATTTTGACATCGGCCGACCACTTGGAAGGGGAAAATTTGGCTCGGTGTTCATCGCTCGCTCGAAGGAGGAGAAGATTGTAGTTGCACTGAAGGCAAGTCACTTCAAGTTTTATGCCTTTTTTGAGAAACCGAATCGATTTCTACAAGAAATTTCTCGAACCATAAGAAAATCGTAGTATACCATTTGCAATCTGTTTTCGTAGCAATAATTATTGATCGGTCACACAGTTCTATGCATCTTATTTTGAATGAATTTTGATATCTGATAATTATTCTTTGAGCCAACCTGTCATGTAGTCTTTTATGGGCAACTTACAGAGCCCAATACACGTGTTTCGGTCTTGGCGGCCTCATCAGCTGGGCAGAACCGTTCGTCTGCCAATCCTCTCGAGAGTCCTCTATCCTCCTACATAGAGTAGACTGTCAAAGCCGGAAGACGTTTAATGGGCTCTATAAGTTGCCCATAAACGACTACATGACATGTTGCATGAAGAAATAATTATTAGATATAATGAAATTTGAACCTGTTTGAGTGTCTCAAGAGAACACCAAACAAATGGTATGATGTTTTGATATCCTTTTCCATTGTACTGTTCAGGTGCTCTTCAAAGAGCAAATCTTCAAGCACAATGTGGCGCATCAGGTGAAGCGGGAGATTGAGATTCAATACCATCTAAGGTGGGTGGATTTAAGTTGATGTCGTTCGACAAATCGCTTGAATTTCACTGAATACTTCTATGATCTTCAGGCATCCGAATATTCTGCAGTTGAAGGGCTATTTCCACGATCAGCAACGTGTTTACATTATTTTGGAATTCGCTGAAGGTGGAGAGTTGTACGAGCGAATGAAGAAGAAGGTCAGATTGGATGAAGCTGAAGCTGCCAAGTAAGTATCTGATCTGTCCTTGAATTTTATTGATTATCTGATTTGACTCATGAGGTCTTGCGTACTTGTATATTAGTGTGGTTTGAGAATGCTGAGTAGTAGACAAAACTTTCAACATCGGCCAGTGATTGAACCCGCGTTTCACCGTTTGCCGTTGAAACTTTTAACTCGTTACTATTATCGGGTCTTCAAGAAATTTTCTGGACTTTTTTCGTTTTTGTTTATTATTCTTCAAGCTTTTGAGTTTTTGTTTCTATTATTGTTTAGAGCACCTTCTTGTGATTATTTTGATATATAATACGCATCAGTTTTAAAATGGAACTGTCCCGAGAGCAAAAATTATTGCGAGCATTATTGCGTGCCAAAGCAGCACTTGAACCCAAACGATTTTTGTGTATGATGAACAATCGTCTTTGCTCTTGAGACAGTTCCATCTTATAACAAATGTATAAGTATTATATATCAAACTAATTGCAAGAGGGTGCTATAAACGATAGTAAGAGCAAAAACTCAAATGAATAACAAATAATTAACAAGAACAAAAAAGTCTGCAAAATTTCTTGCCCACCCAATAGAGATGCCGTGCAGCACAGATATATTCAGCTCTTTAAATCTGTCCCGACTAAGTCTGCTTTCCTCCCATGTTGGGAACTAAACACCACACTGAACTATGAGGTGCTCCCATCGATTCACAACAGCCTGCGACGTCCGCGGAGACTGAGGAAGTGTTTGATAGATTTATCCCGAAATTTTCCAACGGTAGCCGAACTCGCAAGCAAGTCCAGTAACTTTTGTGGATATCGGATGTAAGGCAACGAACGAAATGAAAGGGATAGAGTCTGCTCAACATGTAACGATTGACGATATAATTAAGGTTTATTTAGAGTGTTTTATTATGACCCCGCTCAAATTTCAATACATCTCATTATTATTATTTGAGCCAGCATGACATGTGGTCTGTTATGGGCTCTTTTACAGCCGATACATGTGTTTCGGCCTTGCAGCTTCCTCATTCGGGCAGGCCTTCGTCTTTAGCCAGTCCTCTCTGGGTTCCTACTCACCCTGTAAAGAGGTCGGCGACGACGAACGATTTACACAATCGCCTTTAAGTGAAAAATCACAAGATCGGCAATTTTCGACACTCAAAAATACCAGCCAAAAGCAATCGAGTGTCGATAATTGTCGATCTTGTGATTTTTCTCTTGACGGTGATTCTGTAAATCGTTCCCCATCGCCTGCCTCTTTTATATTAATAAAGGAAGTAGGAGCCCCCGAGAGGATTAGCTAAAGTCGGAGGGTGTGCTTAAATGACGAGACTGTAAGGCTGAAACACGTGTGTCGGCTGTACAAGAGCCTAAAAGAGACCACATGACATGTTGGCTCGAATAATAACTACAAGGTGTAGATAAGTAGTGAAAAATGCATCTATGAAAAATGCATGGTGCATTCTCCAGCACTGGATGCTTTCTCCATATCTATATGCCTTTACGAACGATGAGGGGCCTTTGGGCAGCTCAACTTTTCAAACTTTTTTCGCCTTAAAGGCTGTGGCATCTAAAATTTTAGCAGTCATAGAAAAGCTCCAATCTTGTCGGTTTCAGAACTGTGTTTGTTTTCTGAGGAGGCCTTACTACGCCGTAGCGAGCGAATAAAATTGTTTCACGCTCAGTTTGTATCTTTTGTTCGGCTTAGGTCTGTTGATCGCAGTTTATCAGACTGTAGTAGTATTCATTCGATAGTACAAATCTCGATGGTTTCGAACCTAGATTTCAAATTTCAAAAGGTCCTCGTAGTGCGCCATAAGGGCGAAAACAAAATACGTTCTACATTGGGAGTCTTCTTTGCACACAAGGGTTTTATGTCCAAAAAAGTTGATAACCGTGTAAGGAAAGTCAGGTTTAATCAGAATACTACATGAAACCTAGAGTTTCACCTGGAACAAAGAAAAAAATCTTTACTGAACAGCGGAAATCGCGCGCCGCTTGCGAAATCGATTATGCTCTCGTCCGCAAAGAATAAGCTAACCCATTTCATTACAAAATAGCTGAATTCTTTTGGTGGTTTAAGGTTTGTACACGTTCGGAAGAGGATGGAGAATATGTGGACGATGGATGGTAGACACCTGTTTTTTTTCACAATCTATGTGACTTTAGATATGTTCGTCAGTTGGCCGATGCCCTTAGTTATTGTCACGTGAGACGGGTCATCCACCGTGACATAAAACCGGAGAACATTCTTCTCGATAGGAAGGGAAACGCAAAGGTAAGGCTTACTACGCACTAAGGTGAGCTAAGCGGGTTATTTTGAATGTCTTTGGATTGCATAAGCATTTAAAAATTCGTATAATTAGAGGGAATAGCTTGATTTTGTCTAATGAATTGGCAATGCTAGGTGGTTTGTTCAGTTTCAATGAAGTCTATCCACTTTTTCATCTCGAATCTCCATAGTGAATACTTCAGCGAGATTTCAGAACGAAATAGTAGATCTTTAGGGGATTGAGCACTTGTAGTTTTTCTTTTTGACAGATCGCTGACTTTGGATGGGCTGTGGTCTCTGCCGATTCTCGTCGTGAGACTCTTTGTGGCACTCTGGACTATTTGCCCCCAGAAATGATCAGTGGGAAGACTCATGACCACACCGTGGGTTTTTCCTCACGTTTTGACTTTTCTTTTTTCGAAGATAATTGACGTAATACAGCATTGTGGATTGGCTTTTTGTTTTCAAAGCAATGTAAATTTCATTATGAAGTTGTTATTGGACAAGTGTCCTGATATCATTTCTAAAGGAAAGACGATTATGATAGTGGGAAAGGAGATCATCTAAGGACCTTATTATGGGATAGAGTGGCACCTTCTTGCTGCTAACAAAGACATATTCTTAATTCTCAGCAGTTAAGCGGTTCATTATTATACCATTTGGATACTTCAATGACACGACCTCGTGGATTGCCGGAATCCCATCGCACCTATCATCCATTCTTGTTATGGATCTGCTGTAAAATGGATGTCTGCTGCAAACACGACGACGTCCACGATTATCTTCCTTTATTCACGATTTGTTTCCAGTGCATTCGGTTAACCTGCGCTCTAATCACGTTCACTCATTCCATAGGCTGTTACCCTCGACAGTGTCTGTACACGCTTCACAGTGTTACTCATTCGTATGTCAATGACGACGTTGTGAGTGGCGTGGCCGGGAGGTAATGATGCTCGTCGCGGCTCGCGTATGGTCGCACCCCCCGCCACGCTCTCAGGCAGTGAACAATGAACGCCTATGAAACACCACAGCCAGGCTTTTCTCGAGACTGCAAGAGTGCGCAATTAACCAGTATTCTACGACGTTCAAGAGGAAGACGAAAAACGAATTGAATGCTTGAAACACTGTGATTTGCACAGTGAAGAAAAAACTGTGAAGATGGATAATAAAGTGTTCATGTCGTCGACGATATTCATTACATGGCTTGCTCGTATATATTCTATGTTGAAATGTAATGTTGACCTTGGAGATTTGATACTTCAGAAGTCTGAACAGTCAGGCTGAATGTTTGATTTCTGGTTATTTATAAGATAACATCATTCTGTCGCTTTGGAGGTGATATACCTTGGAGAGATTTTGGAGCGAGGTCTGTAATTTTCTTCTTCTATCCAACCTTAATGGTTTCCCATGATCATGAGACTCCATGGATTTTTTGGAATGCGGTTCGCTACGGTTATGCCATAAGTGCGTATGGTCCTTCGGTCATGATCCAGCTCCTTCATTATCAATGCGATGAGGTGTTGAACAGTTCCTTTGTGGGGATTTTGTGTTTGTCTCTCTTACGCACTGTTAGGCACTTCATTAACCGTATTCACTGTTTTTTTTCAGTGTGAGAATCCCATTACTTCTAAAATTTAATCGTTTTTCGTCTTCTTCTTGAACGTTATAGAACACTGGTTGTGCGCGACTCCTTGAAATCTCGAGGATATCCTGGTTGTAGCGTTCCATAGGGCCTTCTTTTTGACTGCCGGAGAGTGTTGGAAGTGGTGTCGACCGCGCGTCGCGACGGTCATCACAACAACTTGGGCGCAGCGCCGACGGCGTGTTGGACAGTTCTTCTCTGGAGATCTTATGTTAAACTCCTCTTCTGGAGGGAGTGGTAAAACGCTGATGTAAGAGCTGTTTCTGAGTTGTCGTTGTGATTCTATTCAGAGTTCTTAAGAAGGGCTCTTTCACTCTGTAGTCGATGAATGCTAAGAGTGGCTTTTGTTTTTATGATGCCAACGCTTTTATCTTCCTTGTTGATGAAGTCATCAGCACGATGTTTACTCCTGAAAAAATACCCTATTCGACAGGCCTTTCCTGTTATCCCTCCTTGTTCATAAAGGTTATAATGATGGAAGTGTGGGGTGCTCTCTACGATTCATTCTGATCCTTATTGTGCTAATGTGACCTTCGGATTTGATGATATTTCACAAGACTATTCTCGGTGTGAAGTTAGTTTTCTGTTCTCGCAAAAAATAATTTATCATGGAGAATTCGTGGTGTAGGCAGGAGCTCAGCAAAGTGGTTTCCCTGATGATTGCGGTCTATTACTCCACTTCCCTTACTTCAATCACGGCTTCTTCCTTACAGCTTTTTCTGCCATTGGTATATATATATATATATATATGTATGTATATATATGTATATATATATACATATATGTGCATTTATATATATATATATATTTGAATTCTGATTTATGTGTATATCTCAACGCTACATCGTGGGATCCCAGATCGTTCATTCGAATCATTCTTCCGCAACCTCACTCACGAAGTTGTTCAGATTTGTGTGTGGGCTCGATTGCTATCTGAAAATGTCGACGTTCTTATGAGTGTTGTCGTGTAGCGTTTGAGTAGATCATCATTCTATAGTATTGGCAATAAAGTGATCGGAGGTCTTTGCGGACTCTCTACTGCTTGTGCTGCTAGGGTTGAGGATAGAAGTTGGACAAGCGAGGTGAAGAAGTCTTATGTGATTTGACAAGATATGTAGATAACGAACAAAAGCCAGCATATATAGCTCAAACTATTCTTACTCTGATCAGATATGTGCTGTGTTGCACATCCAGTGCGGAATCAAACGCTTTTAGGTTGATAATTGGGCGATCGGTATCCTGTTACATGAAATGCTTGTAGGACGGCCACCATTTGAATTTCCTGAAAAGGAGGAAAACGATGCAAGCGATCCATGCTTGCAGATTTATAGTAAGTTTAAGGTTTCTCCATGTCTTATTGTCTTCACAGTGCTCACTGTGCAGAATCATCATGTTTCGGAGTGTGTGTCTGAGAACAGTCGAAATATGAGAGAATGCGGTCATTCTACCACATTTTTATGACTGCTAATCCTTTCTCGTCCTCTATTTATGTCATCGTAAGATTGGGTACTTTTTTGTTTGGTAGCACAAATTTTCAAGCCTATCCTAGACAGTAAGTTTTCATAAGGAGTGTTAGTAATCATTCAAACGTTTAAATCTCAGAATAGTGCTGCATGTGGCCGATTTTTTGTGAAGTCTCTTTTATAACGTTGAAAAATTCAAAATAAAACTATGCTTCACACGCGCATATTTCTCGTGGTACAAAGCTATTTCTTTAGACTATCAGTAATCGTTCCATATAGTAATATCTACCTTTTCCAATGCTGTGCTTATATTCTGAAAAGACTGTTCCTCCGCTACGCAGCAGGGAAAATAAGATTGGTCCACATGCTCGAGCAAGTGTTCTTTGGGCAATTCACGGACGATGGGGTGGGAGGCAAGGGTGGGTCTGCGCACGCAACAGTCGATGGCGCTTAAGTGAGGTGTATTTCATTAGAAATTGTTTTCACGTTTTAGAAGAAACTCCAGATTAGACGTTCGATTCTAATAGTTGAAGATTTTCGCTACACGTTCATGTGCTTTTTGTGCTTCCAGCGAGATAGTAGTTGAATTGCGTGGCCGATGTGGAACATAATTTTATTTTTGATTTCTCAATGTCATAAAGGGATCTTTTCAAAAAATCGGCCGCATACAGCGCTAGCTTGACATTTAAGCTTTCGAATTATAACTCACATTCTCTATAAAAACTTCTTTTCCAGCGTAGGAAATAGGCTTGAAAATCTGTGCTACCAAACGAAAAAGGATCGAAAACTGGTTGCAGGTTCCAAAGTATGTAAGTGAAGGTCCGAGTGAATTGATAAGACGTCTGGTCGTGAAGGAACCAAGCATGAGGTCACTTTTTTCTACTTTTTATGACTCTTTGAATCACCGCTACTTCTTAGATATTTAAGATTACCCCTTTCTGAAGTATTAGCTCATCGGTGGGTGGTAAGCATGTCTACAGCAGCTGCAGTCAACACTGAAAACCTTGCATCTTCACTTCAAAATACTGCCCGATAATGTGATTAATTAAGATTTCTCACAGTTAAGTGTTGTTGTGCAATATAAATTAATGTATTTCGGACATGTTGCATTGCTAGATGTTCGACAAACTCTATGGTAATCCTTTTTTACTTCTACTAACATTCATTTGTGAATTTCTTTGTCCCCGTGTGAAGACTGACAATCCTCAAGTTCATGGGATCTGCCCATCAGTATCTTCTTATTATGCACTGACGTGTAAATTGCAATTTGATAATTTGATTAATTTGTAATTAATTTGTAATTTAAAATGGCTATCTGAAATTCTGATTCCTTGTAAATGCTATTTAAATCACCATAAAGTTCCTAACACCTACTATGTTGTTGTTCATGGGTGACAAGTAGAACGAGGAGTACCACGCATAGGCACCATGACAGGCGAATATTTTTTTTTTTTGATACTAAATACGCTCAATTCGAGTAGTGGTCATCAATGAATTGTAGATAAAATGAATGTGCCAACGAGTATTTTATGAAGCAGACACAGTATAGTGTATCTCGATGAAAGGTCATATTGATCAAATATTCAAGATTTTATTACGAAGATGGTATATCATGACGCATTGAGCAAAACTTTTTGTGTCGAAGCGGATAACTGAATCCTGCAAGTACTAATATGCATTACAATGGCGTCTGAGAATTCTGAGTTACCGGACACTTGTTAATTCTATTATTCAAGGGTTGACTATCCTTTAGTGTGCACTTTTCGTTCCTTCACTGCTTACTGAAGAGGAGAATACAGATTCCATGCAACTTGTTCAATGCTACAAATTGATGGCGTATATCTATCGTGGTCTCTTTTCAAACATGGATGGCGTGCCAGATTGTTGTTGAGCGAACAACTTTTCTAAGATGTATTCATATGTGCATCTCCAGGCCAAAGTTATTTGGACGTATGACCAGGTCCAACTCTTGGGAAATCAGATGCACAAAATTGTCGCAGTCGAAACTGACTTAAAGCCCTCTGTAATGTGCCTGATAATCATTATTTGAGCCACGCATGTCAGTGGTCTGTCAATGAGGGCTGACTTATAGAGCCCGATACACGTGTTTCGATCTTGCGATCTCGTCAGTCGGGCGTTGCCCTTTCTCGTCTTTTGCTAATCTCTGTGGGTGCTCCAGTCCCCACAATAAGAGTCAGCGACGACGTACGTTTTACACTCTATGTCCAGTGAAGAACTCACCAAACACAGAGTGTTGTACACTCGAATGCTCGTGGCTAGTATATTTAATATAACATATCTTTCATTTCGAGTGTTTTCTTAAAACCACTCTTATTGTCGCTAACTCTTATTGTGGGGACTGGAGCACCCACAGAGATTAGCAAAAGACGAGAAAGGGCAACTGCCCGACTGACGAGATCGCAAGATCGAAACACGTGTATCGGGCTCTATAAGTCAGCCCTCATTGACAGACCACTGACATGCGTGGCTCAAATAATGATTATCAGGCATATTAAAATTTGAGCTGTGGTCTTAAGAAAACACTCGAAATGAAAGATATGTTATATTAAATATACTAGCCCTCTGTTATGCTCGAGGAATAGTAATACTTCTACCTCAGTATACCAATTATCCATGCCGTTTAACACATAATGACCGAGGTGAACTGAGTGCAATGAATGCACAGAGCAGGGCAAAAATCAGCTGACATTTCATCCAGCAGACAGGATTGTGAAAAGAAATTTTGGGTACTTTTCTGTTAGACGGCAGCAAATGAATATTCGACCCTTTCGCTGGACAAGAATTTTCATAGGAATGTCGTATAATCATTCAAAGCGTGAATCTTTGGCTAGCGTCCTACGTGGCCGGCTTCTCAAAACATCCTTTCATAACGCTGTAAAATCTAGAATCAAAACTATGTTTCACACGACAAACCTTCTTTTTCTTATCTCGCTAATATTTCGCTGGACAAAACTCTCTCCTTAGAGTGCTAGTACTCTTTCGATAGCACAAGTCTCAAAGAACTCAAAAAGTGTTTGCTTTTTAAAGAAGCTCTTTTGATAGCGACATCGTAGAATAAAGAAAATATTGATTATACACCTCGCCGTGCAGAGCTCTTTCTTTAGACCATCAGTAATCATTCAATAGCGTAAATTTCAATGATTCCAACGTTCTGTTTATTTTCTTGAAACACCGTTTCACTGCAGTGTACCAGGGAACAATAAGATCGAGCTTCACATATCAGCGGCTTGTTTACCAGCTTAATCTACGGGCGGGACGATCAATCCATGGCTTGAAGTGTTAAATAAGTGAGGGTGCAACTTGTTATTCGAGTGGGAATTTTTTGCGTCCCTTTGAAAGAAACTCCAGATAAAACGATTGACTCGAGATACTACGAGATTTTCTCTACACACTCGTTTGCTTTTCGTGCTTCCAGTGAAATATAAGCGTAATAAAAATGAAGTGGCGCGGCGGGTGTGGAACGTAATTTGTTCTGAATGCTACAGCGTTGTAAAAGGAGTATTTTCGCAAAAGGCATAGGGCACAAGCCAGAGACGTAAGCTTTCGAATGATTACTAAACTCTTATGAAGAGTTCTCGTCAAGCAAATGGGGTCGAATATTCATCTTGTCGTCGTCTAACAGAAAAGAACCAAATTTTCTCTATCGTTCTAAGAATTTGATTAGTATGTATGCTATTACGTAGCATACGTCCTTCATAGTTCGTCATACAAACTCATTGCTGCTGCCATTTGAAAATATTTGGAGCTTTTGTTGAGTTCATTTCACTGTTCCTATATCCGTCCATTCCACACGATAACAATAGCGACTGAATTGAAAAGTGCAATCCATCGCTGTTCAAGTTACCGACCAGTAAACTATTCCAAATAAAGGTTATCTTATTGCTACACAGATCCTATGGATATGAATAATACAAGGTACCCTCTTACACATGACGTGGTCCATGGCTCCACTCTGCTCCTCGGGCTCGTCCAAGCCTTACAACTCTCTGAAGTTGGAAAACTGCTGATACTTGCCTAGGAGAATTACGGTACAACTTGATTCATCATCTTTACGCGACCTGGAGTCATTGTAAAGCGAGATACGCACTCAGTCACCTAGACGATTCTTGACCTTGTTAGATGCATAGTTCATCCGTCAGGCTTTGATCAACGCCAAGAACTTTATTTTTTGGGTGGGTGCGTGGCGCAGCGATTTGAGAAGCCTTTGCATCACACACGTACTCTATTCGATCATTCGCCCTAGGCTCACTGATCCTTGTACTCCTCCAAGGTTGGCAAATCGGCATCACTTGCTAGGAGAGTGGTAGTACAACTTGATTCATCAGTTGGCTCATGTGAAGTCATTGTCAAGGTCAGATATGCATTTATTCACCTCTACGATGCTTGATCTTGTCAAGAGCATTGCTCACACCCTGAGGAATTCGTCAGAACCACGAGCATTATCTTCTACACCTAATGCTCATGAGCCTTGTCAGACTCAGGCCATGTTCTACTTACTATGCATGAATGATCAGCCTTTATGTTCTGATTAGTTAGACGATGAAAGCAATTTATGGCTTAAGAGTTGTTATATTCAATGGATGCTAAACGGCAATTTCACAAGCGGCGCTAGACGTCGTCACTGCTCTTTCACTAAGAATTGAAACGACCGAAGGCCATATCTCTTGTCGCATTACTCCAGAATAGCTGCCATTGCCTAGTACCTATATCTGTAGTTCTTTTACATATACCTAAAAGCCACGGACCTCCCTCTTTGAGGGATCCCGCCCGGTTAGTCGCGAGGGCACGTGGCGCAGTCCCCAGGTGCGTGGGATAGGGGAATAAAACGCGAACCAGATAAGGCGACCGTGTGCTTCCCAGAAACGCAGGTGGATTCAGGGGACGAGCTCCCTGCTTCTGCAGTGCCGACTTGACAAAAACTCTATTTCTACGAGTCAAGTCGGCCAAAAGCCTGCAATCAAGCGGCTGGGAAGTACATGGGAGGCGGTTAGGAGTCGCCTCCAACAAATAAGCTCCTCCCGCTCCTCCGAGAGAGACTGGCAAGCTACTCGTGAGTACCCAGCCCCACGTTTAGAGCCTGGCAAGCTACACGTTGGGTATCAAAAATGCCAAAAACAGTAACAAATATGGGCCTCATTCCCCTGACCCCGAAAGAGCCCCTGGTACGGCAGCGCCAGGTAGGACGAGTACGGAGAGGCTGCTAAAATCTCAGGGCCGAACTAGGCTGCCACGATCGAAACGGACTAAAATGACGATCTGTACCTACAATGCAAGAACCTTTGCTCAACAATCCGCTGTAGAAGATCTGTTGATTCAAGCAAGAAGAATAAGGTACGACGTCATTGGCCTGGCTGAGACGAGAAGGCGCCATCCTTTTCACGCTGTCTATGACACCGGAGAAGAACTGTTCCTTGGAACATGCGATCGCAGAGGTGTCGGTAGCGTTGGCGTCCTCGTCAAATCGAATTTGACCGTGAACATTGATTCGTTCGAACAACTAACAACCCGCATCGGACGATTACGGTTGAAACGATGTGGTTCTATGCCGGCTTTGACCATCTTCGTTGCTTACGCACCAACATCAAGCTATGACGAAGACGAAGTCGAAGCGTTCTATATGGACCTCGAAAAATTCTTCAGAGAAGATCATACATTCTTCAAGGTCATTGTCGGAGATTTTAACGCAAAAATTGGACCTAGAAGAACGTCTGAAGAACGTCACATAGGGACCCACGGACTAGAATGGAATGAACAGGGTGAGAGGCTATCCGAGTTTATCATGACGACCCAAACCATCCATGGTAACTCGCAATTCCAAAAGCCTCTCTCTCAGCGATGGACGTGGGAGTCTCCCAATGGAGAGTACCATAACGAAATAGATCACATCATAGTAAATCGAAGGTTTTGCCTGACCGACGTCGCTGTTGTTCCCAAGTTCTACACGGGATCAGACCATCGCCTCCTTCGCGCAACGTTCCGATTTTCGAGGAGAGGAGAGAAAGCCGCTAAATTCAAACAACGAAGTCCCAGAACTACCATAAACTGGGATGTATTCAAATCATTAGTCGGCTCTTGGGAAGATACCGTTGTCGACAACATCGACGAAGAATACGATCGACTCGTTGAATATCTTCACGTTGGCGCTAAAAAGCCGAAAGTCCTAAGGTAACGAAGAGACGCTTGTCTCCGCAGACACTCGAGCTGATACGTCAACGTGGAATCGCACGAGCCGCAGGCAACCGAAACCTTACGTCCGAACTTGCGAAACGATGCAGAGAAGCGATAAAAGAAGACCTTAAAGAGAGAAGAGCAGCAGTTATGGCAGAAGCTGCAGAAGCTGGGAAGAGCATTCGCAAAGCCCAGCGAGGCTTCGCCAACTATAAGACCAAGATGATTGCACTCCGATACCCTGACGGGACACTTACAGCTTCCAGAAGGGCTATGGAGAAAATCATCCACCAGTACTACTCGGATCTCTTCGCTAGCTATGTTCTCTTACCGTCATATAAATTGAAAGAGGACGAATATGTCGTTCCACCGGTCCTTCCTTCCGAAATCCGACATGCTATATCGTCGGTGAAAAACAGAACAACACCTGGTCCAGACAGGATTAGATCAGAACAGCTGAAGAACCTGCCGCCAGTTCTCATCAACACCCTGGCTCGGCTCTTCACTCGCTACCTGTCAGAATGCAAGGTCCCTATTCAATGGAAAACCAGCAAGACCGTATTGTTGTTCAAAAAGGGAGACCTTCACGACATAGGCAATTATCGCCCAATCTGCTTGCTGTCCGTTGTCTATAAACTCTTTACTCGAGTCATCCTGAACAGGATTGACAGAACACTGGACGAAGGACAGCCATGCGAACAAGCAGGGTTCAGAAAAGGATTTAGTACCATAGACCACATCCACACGATCACAAGACTCAATGAAGTTTCGCGAGAGTACAAACAACCACTCTGTCTCACTTTTATCGATCTGAAAAAAGCCTTTGATTCAGTGGAAACAGAAGCGGTTATAGAGGCTCTGGATAACCAGGGCGTCCCTACTCGGTACATAATGATCCTTCGTGAGCTTTATAAAGATTTCACGACCAGAATATCTCCATTCTACAACAATATCACCATTGACGTAAGAAGAGGGGTTCGACAATGCGATACAATATCGCCAAAACTATTCACTGCCACCGTACAAAACGTCATGCGAACATTAGAATGGGACGAAATGGGAGTGAAAATTGACGGTCGACAATTAAACCATCTTCGCTTTGCTGACGATATCGTTCTCATAACACCAAACATCAGCCAAGCGGAACGAATGTTGACTGATTTCGATAACGCCTGTGGAAAGATCGGTCTTCAACTGAATCTAACGAAAACAATGTTCATGAGGAACGGATGGGTTTCTAATGCCCCATTCACGCTCAACGGAACGACAATTTCCGAATGCTCCAGTTACATCTATCTAGGTCGTGAAATCAACATGGAACGACCTAGCCCCAGAGTTGAGCAGGAGGAAACGAGCGGCTTGGGGAACGTTTAAGAGCATCGAAGATGTAGTGAAGAGGACAAAGAACATCCGACTCCGTGCCCACCTTTTCGACTCGACAATTATCCCTGCCCTAACGTATGCAGCAGAAACCTGGTCGCTACGTAAGCAGGATGAAAGATCACTTGCCGTTATCGAACGCGCAGTCGAAAGGTCGATGCTAGGAGTATCTCGTATTTCGCAAATGAGACAAAGGATCCGAACTTCCGACCTACGTCAATGATCGAAAATCAGAGACGCCGTTCTACACGCCAGGATATCGAAAATAAGGTGGGCCGGACACGTGATGCGCTTCAACGACAACCGATGGACGAGAGCCGTTACCGACTGGATTCCTCGGGACGTCAAGCGCTCTAAAGGAAGACTACTGACCCGTTGGTCCGATTTCTTCACGAAAGCGATGGAAGAAAGATATGATGCTCAGCGAATTCCTAGAGCAAGGAGGACCCACTGGGCTACTCTTGCACGCGATAGGGAAAAATGGAAGAGTTGCTGGTACCCGCTCGAGTCACTCGACGATCAACGGGACGACAGGTGATACAGGTGATACCTAACAGAATCGAGTGATGAGCAAAAGCAGGGCCTCAGGCGGGAATCGAACCCGCGTTTCATCCTACCCAGGGACGCGTGCTCTACCATTACACCACCGTGGCACATTTGCGCCATAACTCTTTCTTCAACATCTCTATGTTAGCTATCAGCTACCAACTTTTAACAAGTTTGCTCGGGTATGCGATTTCGCTTTATAAACCCAGTTGATTGAAACTCTTGGGTATATATGAAACATAGTAACACTGCGAAAAATGCAGTGAATATTAGAAATTTCGAGTATTAGTTAGTGTAATGGCTGCCTGCTCAACTACGTTATCAAGCGAAATCGCATACCCGACCAAACCTGTTAAAGGTTGGTGGCTGATAGCTAACACAGAGATGTTGAAGAATGAGTAGTGGCGCAATTGTACCTCTGTGGTGTAGTGGTAGAGCACGCGTCCCGGATAGGATGAAACGCGGGTTCGATTCCCGAGTAAAGCAGTGTTTTTGCTCACCACTCAGTTCTCTTAAGTATATATGAAACATAGTAACATTGCGAAAAATGCTGTAAATTCTGGAAATTTCGCGAATTTTCAAACTACACTTGTCTGGGATTTGAATCATCTCCGAAATTCGTACTCATACTAGGTCATACCGAGTGTTTCGACCGTTCTCTACGAGATACTGAATGTGCTTTAACTACATAACAATGAGCATGAGGAAATCCGCGCATTACTTTTAATGTTCATAAATTAAATTTTCCTTTCATTTTAGGCAAAAAATATTAATTACACACATGCCGAATTATCAACTCTATAAGGCACTACAGTACCTGAGCAATTGATATTGAACTATACGGGCTATGGGCTAGAAATCAGAAATTCAAGACATTTTGACCAAATTCAGAGAAGTAGATCTATAGGTCTCATAAGATCAGACTTACATGTTAGTACGAGAATAAGGTCTTATACGGTGAGATTGCTGCTTTGAAATTAAAATAGCAGATCTATTTCGATAATGTCCAGTCACATGACTTACAGGAACGTGTTGAACAGGGTTATTCTCAACAAGATTTGTTCGACATATAAGGAAAAAGTGAGTTACTGCTATAGTGAGCGAAGCAGTCACTCCTCTGATATTGTAGAAATCCCTGAAGTCCTTTCATACAGCTCCCTATCTGTAGGCTTTACAATGCCAAACTTCTCAGCAGCCGCAAGACCTCTCTTAGCCTAAATTGTAGAGGTTAAACAGCAGCTCATACCTTACATTTCAAAATGCCCTCTTTCCACATGTCACATATTACATATTACATATTACAATTTGTAATGGTTTTGGTACCGTCCCAGCGAGGCTATCTTCGAGATTGCAATAAAATGTGCTCATCCAATATTCAGTGACGTTCATAAAAAGATAAATCCGTAATCAAGCGATGAACGCGAACAGACGAATTAAATGCTAGGAGTACTGGGACCCGGACAGTGAAAATAAATTGTGATACGGGTCAAATAACGTAATGAAGTGATTCTAATGCGATTCCATTTTCAAAAACCATTTTCCAACTCTTTGAGCACAGGGCCTTATCGGCGTTCACAGACTTTTGACAATCCGATAACTTGAATCTCGGTGATTCTAAGACTGCGCTTATTTCCCGTAAAGGCCTTTCAATTGTGCTGTAGAATCGAAAATCAGATTGGAATTCACACACACGCCACAGTTTTCGCAGCTCGGCTAAGTTGTGTAAACAGTTGTTGGGCGAGATCTCGCAGTTAACGGCACCGAGGCGGCTAGGGCTTGCAGATCTTTCAACAGGCTTTTAGCAGTTATTTTAACACAAACTTAGCTGATTCTGAAGCTTAATTTAATTATTCGAAAAGCCTTCATGGAGCGTTGGAAGAGCAAAAAGAAGATTTCGTTTCGCACTCCTCAGCTCAAGTTGCCTATGATTGAGCTTTATGGCGGTTTTAAGTGGCATTATGAAGAAAAAAAAAAGCCTCCAGTCAACGAATCGTCAGAACAAGGTTTCTTCTAGAATTCTAAGGCGCAACTCCAGAAAATTCTGCGAAACGGAGAGAAAATTTTAAATAATCAGCAAGAAACGCGATAATGCTCGCCAAGTGTGGAACTCAATCTCATTTTCGCTGTTACAGCACATCAAAAAGGCCTTTTCAAAAAAAAAAAAACAAATATTGTATTGGCATTGCCGCATTTTAAGCTATCGAATGCACATTGAAATTCCTGAAAAGAGCGAAAAAGACTCTGTTCCTGGAGCGTTGAGAAATAGATTGCGATGACGGGAAGATACCTTTGTCTTATTTATAAATTTTTCTGTATTTGGAGTGTGCACCTACTTGATCAACTGCCCCTTTCCGCCCTTCAGCTACCGCTTCAAGCTTCGATATCGCAACAAGCACTCGGAACAACTCCGTCTATAATTACACAGATATTTCATTGAAACACAAACCTCTTCATAAAGTATAAAACCTTGAACTCCTTACTGCAACTATTTCCGAACAAAGTTTTTCATCACTCTCCATGATGTTAGCAATTGCCATGAGCCCCCGTTCTTGAGCCTGAACGATAGAAGCGCATAAACCAGGATGTCTAAGCTTCACGTAAGAATCGTAACTAAATACCAACTCAATAAAGCTGGCATGGGACTAGGGGGATGCATTTCTCTCTACAAAGCATGTAAACTACAAACACAAGCCAATGCTAATGTATGACATTAGAAAAAAATGTTTTTAAACGATTAACTGGGATAGAACATGATTACTTTGCTAAAAATAGGGGAATGGGTGGCTTCCGCTGTGGACAGTTGCAGGTTCCTCATTCATTCATTCATGACCACCCTTAGCGCCGAAGAACATAGGCATGAATGAGCAGGCAGATTTCCCTCTGGAAAAACTGCAAATGACCAACCACAACATCTTCGTGCATGGCAATTTCTTTCAGAACTTCCGGCCAACTCTTGATTTCTTCGAAGATACGACGGCACGCATCCACATCCTGGGTGAGCATAGCGAAAGCAGCGTTGGCACACCTTGCTAACCGCACATCCTCTTCTGCTGAGTACAGGATCCACAATTTTAACTTGTCCGTACCTTTCTGAAATCACCTGGGTATATCCTATCACTTCAAATGGTTATCCAATTTGGTTATAAAGGAACTAAGATCACCTTCACTCTTAATGAATGCAACAGGGAGAATGAGATACGTACATTAACCCTTAACAGACGGCATTTGATCGATCTTCTGATGTGACGCGCGATTTTCGCTAATTAGTAGAGAATTTTCATTCGTTTCAGAAAAGGAACTTGGAGTTTTTTGCATAACTCTGATACTACATAACTACTCTGCAGGCTGATATACCATAGATATGTATATACATAAGTATATACACATGCATATATATACATATGTGCGTGTATATACATAGAAAGGTATGAATGTATATACACATATGCATATATACACATATATACATATATATATATATATATCTTGTACGCGAAGAAAACTGCGAATACGAAACATAATTTTTTTTCGCTCGTATAGCGCACATCAATACATTCTTTAGAAATGTGTGTCGAGATCGCTAAGATCTGTACTATCGAATAAGAATAATTTTAGTCTAATGAAAAGCTATACACAGACTCTAGCCGGGTAGGCAAACGAATTTTCGCAAAACACCGTATTGGGACGGTTCTTTCAGAGACAAAGCACAATGTTGAAATCAACGCGATTCAAGATTTCGAATAACTATTGAAGTTCCAGTTAAAAGTTGTGCACAACAAAAGAAAGACTTCTGAAAAACTAGGAGTCAAAACGACTCTTGCCGCCGCAAAAAGTTGAAATAACGATATATTCATCCTCCGAGGTTTCTACTACAGTAGAAAAAAGATTCACGTGGCAAAGTATTCCGTATGAAGAGGCATCACTATCGTCCATATAATAAGAACTCGAAAGGGGCAGTACGAAAACTAGACAGCCCTGTTAAAAACTAAAAATTAATCGCACCAACCTTCACAGTATCGTTGAAAAAGTCGTCGAGAAACAAAAGATTGAGAAGAAGTTCAGCAGCAGCCGCACGAAGGTGAGCATGGTCGGTCATAAACCAGAATTCTTCAATGCTTGGCACCGCTCTTTCCTTTAAGATACGACGCCGGACAGAGTCGCTCATACTTGCCTTCACAAAAAAAAAATTTGCAAAAATGACAAATCTATCTGCAGCTCGACAGATCAAAAAAGAATAATAAGGAGAAACATACCAGGTTTGTAAGTGTGACTAACGCATCATAATTCGACTTCCCCTCAATATCGGGATGCAACAGCTGACACAGGGGCTTGACAACCTAAAGTCACATCTTGACATTTTTTTGAATTACAACAAAGGTAGGTACTGAAATGAAAGGAAAAAAGGAATAAGGCAATTAAATGTTGTCTTTTCAAAGCAGACGGCCTTATGTGGGGTCTCTTTCATTAACTATTGGCGCTCACCTCATATGCTCGCTGTCCAGGAAAGGCTATTTCCGGATTGGTCTTAGCTCCAAGCTTCGCCAGTGCATGCGCAGCCTTAATTTTTCCTTCGGCTGTTGCTTCCTTGGATAAACGAAGACATAACTTTGTTCCTCCTTCACTAATTATTCGCCCACGTAAGTCTTCGATTTCCGAGAAAGCAAGCATCGCACTGAAATCGCACCAAATTCGAGAAGAATCGTTTACTTGTTCAAATCCCTAAACTCACCGAGCAAGCAACTCCAAAGCCTTATGTGATTCAGTTTTGCTAATGGCAACACAGGCGGCAACTGCTCCCTCCTCTACCAAGGAGCGAACTCGTTTCTCCACGTAGTCGTCAGTGTCTTTCGGGTGAACCTCCGGCACATGATGTTTGGCGAACTGTAAAGAAAAACTTAAGAATGCATGACAACATCTAATAGCTGTATTAGCCGCTGTTAGAGACAAAGTGATGGATACGACGCGTACACGAGTCGGGGCTTCACATGGATACGTAATGAGGCATCACCTAACTTCGGGTCGTTGGCCTACTTGCTAAACTCGACCACAATCGTGGACAGTCGTGAAGGTTTCTCGACAACTAGGAGAATTTAAAGAACTTGTAGAAGTGCCATTTATATATTTCATTGACTGCACGCGTTCACTTCATGTTGGAGACATTCGACTTCATTCACGTGGCCTTGTCGGTAGACTGCAATGCCTCACAGGCGAAACCCCGATGCAAAAATTTTTGATTACATATCAAAAATAGGAATTTATAAAGGCTCAACATTCACTGCTTTTAGATACCTCGCTCAAAACAATATATAATCTGATAACACTTTATGAGCCTTTCATGAGGTCTGTTATGGCACTTACACAGTGCCGGACACGTGATTTATCACTACACTTTCATCAGTAACACGGTGCTCTTCAGTTCAGCCAAGCTCTTGCAGGGCAAACCCCCTACATATAGAGGAATCGACAGAATCTACAGATAACAGCATGTCGGGTGATAAAATCCTCCAACATTGCAGTGACCAACAGCCGATCGCCCATAGCTGTCAAAATAACTCATACCTGCTGATCTCTGCAATGTCAGGGGATTTTATCACCTGACATGCGATGATTTTCTAAATAAATCGGCGTCGAATCCTCTATGTGTGAAGTGTCTCTCCCATAAGGGAATGGCTAAACTGAAAGGCATCGTACTACTGATGACGCTGTAATGTCGAGACACGCGTCCAGCACTGTGTATGTGCCATAACAGACCTTATGAGAAGCTCAAGATATGTTATCAGATCATTATAAAGACTCTTCGTAGTCCACAGATGTAGAAAAGTAAATTATTAGATTGTATAGATTAAAGAATATCAATAAACTTCGTTAAGGACAATATATAAGACACTGATGTAAGTTTATAAGAATAAGAACTGAGGATTAGAATTCCACTGATGAAGGTACACTACGTGAATTACTCCCAGCCCTTCTTGAATTTAGTAATTATGGAGCCGTTGGGAATACTTGTACTAAACTTACATTTCTATGAGTCCCCTCAACAGTTTACCTAACCAACACGAAACATTCGTCGTATCCCCAATCTCCAGTATGTAAATTACAGAAAGCATGACAAGCAAATTCCATCCAGAAAGCTAATAGTAGTGTTTTAAAAAAGTTTTGTGCCGTAAGAACGTTTGGAAGAAAGATATGAAATTCTAATATTCAGTTGCCAAAATTCGCATCAAAACCAATGCACTTTGGACGGTATGTTAGGAAAAGTCTTGATGAGTCCATAGGAGTTGTTTTACAACAATAAACTATGTGACAACTAAAAAGAAGCACCTGTGCCAGCTTCACCATTTCCTCGTTCACTTCCGGTTTATCGAAGGAATTTGTAAGATTCACATAGATAGTTGCCAAAGTATAAGCTGGAAGCAGAAATTTTACTACATATGAATCTGATTAGAAAAAACTGGTATGAATGAGAACAAACATACACACAAAGTGCTCCGGCAGACTGGGCGAGACAGAACAGTGCGCGAAGAAGAAGGGAATCCTCTGTGATCCATTCCTTGACATCCGCGTCCAGAGACAAGTATGAAAGACCCTCACAAGCAAATCTTCTCACTTCAATGCTATACTTGTCGTAATCCAATAGAAACTTTTTGCAGGTACGGGCAAGTTTCAGCGACGCTCCTTCGTTCATAGTGGCTCGAGAGGCATCATCACCACCAGCAGCAGCACACTTGCACAGACCCTAAACATACCGAGATATGCAAGATCATCAGCTCAGTAGTGAATAGTTCAAAAAAGCTGAAAGCTAAAACTTTCAAAGGAAGAAAGAATAAAGCTCTCGGTTTTGATTAATCTCTGAGGGATACGCCAGGCGTTCGTCTTCGATTAGTTCCGTTTGAGGTGCTTGAAAGCACATTTGGCCCTAACAAAGATTCGCGGTGGCCAAGCGATATCAGACAGGTCTGGTACAAAATCATCGAACCCGGAGAGATGGAAGCATAGTGAGCTTTGAGCGTGGGATTGAACCATCGACCACTGACTGATCAGTCACATGTCTGGCAAAGAGCATCTCTAACCATTGCGTCACATGTACTCTAGTTCTACGGAATAAGCATAGAATGTGAACTCACTCACTAATGCTCGCACTTTAACGTTCTCATCGTCCGATTCATAAAGTTTCCTGAGAACTGGCAAGCCAACCTTAAAAAGACAAGTGTAAAATCTCTTTCAAAAACAAATCTTACAAAAGAGGACATGTCACCTTCAAGATTGAAGTGGCTCTTTCGTGCTTTACTACTGTCATCACAATGAGCTCCGCAGCAACGCTCTTGAAAAAGAACCAATAGAAAAGCTTCTAAGACTATTATAGAAACTGTGAAGCTGTGGAAACCTGCATGAGGCGATCAGAAGACGACGCCATTTCCAGCATAACAGCAGTAACCTGATCGTTGGTCACAAGATTCACACCAGTATCGACAGGACCCTGAAAAGTGCTGAGAATCACGAACACTTTTCTCACTTTAAGAAAACTGAGAGAAGAGAGAGAAAAGAAGAGAGATACCTGTAGCAGAGTAATCAGCAATGATGCCAGTTTTATGCGAGCCTTATGATCTTCCTTATTATTGACAGCGCTTGCCATCAGGTTGCTACAAACTTATTTTAGACGATATGAGGAGAAAATATGGAAACGATCCAATTTTTCCAAACTTACTTGAAGACTTTGTCAACTTTCTCCTTGTATATGAGTCTTTTAGAGTCGAAAACCTAAAAGAAGAAACAAGCCTTGAATATGCTACACAGAATACAGACGACAAGAACTTTCAACGGTGCGCTTCCTTAAGAGTGATATGACGTTATAATTACATATTCAATGAAATTGGGTGATATGTAAAACTTCTAACCTCGAGTGGAAGTCAAACCCACGTTTCACCCTTTCAGGGCCGCGGAATTAGTAATAGCAGAACAGGAGCACCAGCAGTGCAGTGGTTAACACGAGCTTCCGGGAAGGGTGGGACACGTGCTTAACTACTCTCAAGGCTCAAAGTTCTGCATATTAGTGAGGACTATTGGATGAGCAGAATACAGCTTCCAAAAGAGATACCCAAAACACTCAAACACATGGAAAAAGAGCGTAAATTCTTTGAAGGTATACCATATCTTCGTCAAGACGCTGAAGGCAAATCGCAACATGTTGTCGCGTTTCGTGAGAGACCGGATAGTCACACTGTTCGGGAATCTGAGAAGCCACATCAAGGAGTGACAGCAGTCCTATAAGAAGGCTAAATCCTCGTTTTTGGACACATATTTCTCGCAACATATTTATGAAGTAAAACCTTGATCTTCGACAAACTTCCAAGACCACCCTCTAGGAATTCCGCCATCCATGTGCATCAGGTTCTTCAGCAGGAGATCAATGACCATTTCACGAACCTAAAATTAATTTAAAAAATTCAAATAATAAAGCTCGCGACGTTGATCAATCCCTGTGGGATGCATCACGTATTGTATGTATTCGACTTCATTCGTCAGTGCTGCTATCCTCCCAGACAAGTCCGACACCAAATCACTGAACCTCGAGAATTCCAAGGCTTAGTGAGCCTTTAACGCGGGATCGAACCGGCGAATCATAGACTGATCGACCACGTCTGTGTCGCAGAGCACCTATGACCACTGCGCCACAGCGCTTTAAGGTGACTGTTAGTTTCCAAAAAAAAACCACTATGTGAACGTGGACGTCACTATGCTCGAGATAGATCACCATAACCGGAAACGAATAGATACTGTGGTGAGGCCTTAATTATCAATGAAGACGTACAAACTAAGTATCCAAGCAATCAAGCATTATGCAAACAAAACTACACTCATCCTGAGAGCTTCGAATGAATCAACAATAAAGCAAATTAAAGAAACGTACGATGGCCGTCACATTTTTGTCAGTTAGCATCTCTTGCAACTCCAGTATCACACGAATAATCCAAAGTTTGTTGGCTGAAGCAAGAGAAAAATTACTTGGCCACAAAATATGAGAATTTAATAACGTTTCTCAGGAAATTCTATATATTCTCGCCTTCAGCGACTTCTGGATCAGGTTTGATCTCCTTTGCTCGATCCATTCCGGCCAATGCATTGAATACTCTTTGTACTAATAATCCAGCAGCATCCACATAATCTTTAGAATCTTTGGGACACATAAGGCGACAAACTCGCCGCGTAGAACGTAAGCCATCTGTGTCATGCATAGACAGAAATAGCAATGCCTGAAACATCAAGTCATAAGGATACAACATGTTCTGTTCTGTCAGGTCTAGTGCTATACAGGCGCCTGTTTTGCCCTACTGCGACTCATCAGTAGCACTTTAGTTCGGCTCAACCGATCCGCTGAGGTTAAATAATCTTCTTTACAGGAATCAACGCCGAGTAGGAATAAAAAACACACCCACCGCCCAAACAGTCGAGCTTACTTATCCTCAGGGATCGGTTTCACGGAGGGAGAGTGCTCCTGATAAATCCCAATAGGACGAAACAGGCGCCTGTATGGCACTAGACCTTACAGCTCTAAACAGGTTATATCTTTTTTAGATTATATCATTTTGAGCGGGTCGATAAAAGAGCAGGCGAAAGGAGAAATAAGTCATAAACTAGTTAAGTGGAAAAATATCGAAAAAGGCAAAGTTACGTCGAATTCTACTCACTCGGCCTTTGTTTTTGACTAGTTCGTCGAGAATTCTTACGGCTGCAACTGAGATTTTCAAAGGCACTCGATTATCTTCTGCGGTCGCCAACAACGTTGGCACAATATTCCCCTAAAAGCAACTTATATCGCAGATTTATTTGTACAATTCACTGTAAATAAAATGAGACAAATAACAACATAGCCATAGAACAGAGAAATCTACAAGATGACCAACCGCATTCCAAATTCGGGCTGCTCCAGCTTCGGTTTCCCTGGCAAGAACGAGAAGATTGTTGAAGGCATAAAGAAATTATATTAGAGTACTAATAACCGCTTAAGCCCTTCGGGACCGCAAAAACAAGGCTTCCGCATCCCTGACTGGCAACTCTGGACGATCTGCTCCACCTCCTCTGCATCTCTAACCTCCAGTGCGCTGCGTCCAGTAATGGCAGGCAGGCTGTTAATCTAACAATGGCACGCTGATGCTTCTCACAATGTTACGCTGGGGTTAGATATGCAGAGGAGGTGGAGCAGACGGTCCAGAGTTGCCAATTAGAGATGCAGAGGCCGTGGGTCCATGGTCCCGAAAGGGTTGAAATGAAACAACTCCTAGTATTAGTTATACCTGTACTCTCTGTTCCACATCTTTAGCACCGCCTTCAAATGCCAAATAATTCATTTCCTTCACTTTATTGTCTGTACTTGTGGCTTTCTTCACTTTTTCATTATTTGCAACAACTAGACGTTGAAGCAACTCGGAAATTGATCTACAATAAGCCGTGAGATTAACGTCTATATGATACGAGTTGAAAGGGAATCGAAAAAAAACAACTTGTCATTGGGGCTCAGCCTCAAAGCCTCTTTGGCGTCCTTGAATGCCGCACCGACGTTATCGAGATGTTCACGAGCAAGCGCTCGACGATAAAGGGCTTTTGCATCTGATCCATTGAATTCAATAGCTGAAAAAAGCCTATAGCTAAAAGCTATACGATGCACAATATTCTAAAAGACTTAAGTGCTGTAACGGAAGAATTCCTCAATTTGAGTAGACGTAGATCCATTGCGAGTACAGCAAAGTAGCGCTTTGATTTTTCAACACACAGAGCAGAACACGAATTGATTTCCATTCATACGCGCCGAAAACCACTGCACATGTCAACTTGATTTTGAGGACTTCTTGACTACGATTTTCTTAACCAACATAAATACCGCTGGATTCTACAGATTCCCACTAATAAGAGAGACACTTCTTGGGTTGAGAGAATGAAATGCTGAGTTTACAGAGCCCATTTATCGTATTTCAGCCTTAATACTCTTCCAATGTTTTCTGTTTTCAAAATCTCGATATAAACATACAATATGTCCTGTGTGAATGTTTCAGTGTGGATCATGTGGCTCTTACGAAGCGAGCGATACCGCTGGAACGTACGCAAACCTCTGATGAACCAACCTCGAAAAGGCTTCAAACACTCTCACAGACTCAATCTTAATGATCGTATTTTTCTTCTAGTAGAGGATTGTAATCGCAGCAT
>JAHQIW010002139.1:0-240462 GCA_019055375.1 Parelaphostrongylus tenuis | reverse complement strand
CGTCTTCTTTATGAATGCCTTCGCACAAATCTCCTCACAATCTCGTAGGAACTCGAGCTAAGGCGTTCCATAAAGCGTTCGTGGACTCATTACAGCAGACTGTTAGGTGAGAGGGTCGAACAAGCACCTTGATTCCTGATTTTCAGCGTCATAGTCCACATTGCTATGGCCCCCAATGCCCACGCGTACCAACCAATATCTTTCCCTGTACCATTTTTTGTAATAGCTAGCTTTCTTTCAAGAGATTGTGATATAGTTTTTACAAATTTTTGGGAGCGTGGTAGCGCAATGATGAGTGGCGCAGTGTATCAGGAAGCAGGATCATAGGCAAGGCCTTAGTTGATCCCCATCCTTAACACACTCTTGCAGTCACTCAAGCAAACGCCTTGTGGACCAGCTTAATTCAGTCACATCCGATAATGCAAGGGATGTCGTCTCAACCGGTGTTATACGGCATTTGTGTAGAAAAACAAAAGCTCAAACAGAATCCGAAGCAACGCGTGAAATGTTCGAAGATCTTTGCAGGGAATGGAATGCGAGGAAACGAGTCGAATGGAGGAAGAAGTACCAGATCCCGTAGTGAACTGCTCTAACGGGTCGTTGACTCGGAATAAATATAAATATAATTTTCTAGACTTTACCGTTTTTGTTAATTAATTTTGATGCGGAGACTTTTTTTTTCTATCGTTTAAAGCCGCTTCCTGTAGTTATTTTGATATAAAACCTTCGTAGGTTGGTTTCAAAATGAAATTGTCGCGGCAGCAAAAGCGATGGTTGAAGCTATACGAGAATCGTTGTGCACCAAGGCTGCACTTAAACCCGAACGATACTCGTGTGGCATTGGCAATCGTTTTTTGCTCTCGAGACAATTTATCACAGAAAAATGTGTAAGTGTTTAATGTCAAATAGCCGCAAGAAGTTGCTGTAAATGATTGTAAAAAAGAGCTCAAATGCAATAAAGTAGTAAGCAATAGCGAAGAGGTCCGGAAAATCTCCTGCCAAGTCAGTAAATAAACCTCTGTAAAGTTAAGAACGCTGATCTCGGTCTGAAATGAATATTCATTTCAGGTTTGGCTCGACGACTTGCCTTCCAAAATCACCTTAATCGAGAATCCATATCTTGACCGTGATGAGTACCCATCTGTGGTTAGTCTTGCGAGAATATTTTGTTTTCCATTAGTATTACTCTTTGAGGGCCACCGCTGATAGGCAGGCGGCGTCGCATCGTTGTTTGCGCGCCAACTGCAGGCAGGCAGCGTCTGCATGTCTGTGCATGCATATCTGCCTGTCTGCTCGCTTTCCCACGAGACGCGACGCCGCAAGTATGGCAGCTGAATGAGATTTGACGTCGCGCGAATTGATACAAAACGTACCATATGATCCTCAAAGAGTTTATCTCTGTTGTTGTAAAAACCTCATTTGTCAAGGTTATTATGTCGTTATAAATTCTAGAATGATCATGAACGAAGTAAGCAGTCGATAGCAATCGATGAGAATCCTCTTCGAGAGATGAAGAAAATGCGGCGACAACTTGGTATCGTCGATCTCTTCTCTTTTCTCATTTTTTCATCTTCCTTGTTTCTTCGTCAGTTGTCCGTTATTTAGGTGGCGTTGCTGGTCGTCTCTATCAACTCGAAGACGAAATTGAAAAGCAGAATTCTCGAGAGAAGGTGATTTGTTGTCGATTCTATTGAATTGTCCCATAATTCCTTTCGCACCATAGTTCTATTCAATTTTTTCCTATTTCAAATCGAGTTATTGCCATAAGAATGTGGTATGTTAGAGAATATTCTAGTAGCATTAGTTAAGGATAAAGGATAAAGCTCTCGGCGTTGATCAATCCCTGAGGGATGCGCCATGCATTCGACTTCAATTTTTAACTTCGTTTGAGGTGATTGAATGCATATCTGGCCTTTACATTGACTCGCGGTGGCCTCCCGCTGAACCGAGTCAGTGCTGCTTATCCTCCCAGACAAGTCTGAGACCTGTCTGGTACCAATTTACCGACCCTGGAGGGATGGATGGCGTGGTGAGCCATGAGCGCGAGATCGAACCATTGACCTCGTGTACGACGCAGGGCACCTCTAACCACTGCGCCACATGCGCTCTTGTAGCATTAGTTAAAGGATAGGATCCAGGTCAGGATACTAGCAGCCAGACCCGCCAGCTCAACCAAGCCCAAGTTTCATGGTGTAGCGATTGCTCTCGTGGTTTTCCAGAATTGCAGGGCATACTCTTTTTGGGAAATGTTCGACAACAAACAGACAATTAACGCGGACATTTGTAACGGGAAACGACACCGAAGATTGGCTGCATCAGTGCGAAAGAACGTCTGAAACGACTCAGAGTCGCTCCTCGCCATTATAATGGTTGACCCCTCGCATTGTTAAGTCGGCTCGCCACTTTTTGGAGAGTCTGGGCTAGACCGCGGTGCCATATCTACCCTATAGCCCTGATATCGCTTCATCGGATTATCATCTCTTCCATGTCCAGGAGCATTTGTTGGAGAGAAGATGTAAGTTCCTCAAGCACTTCAAATTGACCGCTCCAGCTTCTTCGATCGCTAGCCTCATTCTTTCCAGGTGCTGAAATTGGTTGCATATCATTGAGCATGATGGTGATTGTATTGTTGATTGGTTTTTTTATAAAACGAGTAACAATAGGGTTAGCAGAAGTATAGAAATGCGGAAGAAATTATGAGACAATTTAACCCATTGAGGACCACCGTTTATTTACAGGCGGCGTCGCGTCGTCGCTTACTCGGCAGTCGCAGCCAGGCAGCATCTGCATGCTTGTGCATATATGTTTGGCTGTCTGCGCCTGCTTTCTCACGGTACGCGACGCCGCTGTTACCATAGCTGAGTGAGATTTGACGTCGCGTAGTTTTCTACGAAACGTACCATATGGTCCTTGAAGGGTTAATATCTAGTCTGCAGATGTGATCTCGTGAGATTTCATGCCTTTACAGCTCGTCTTCAGTGCGATATTCGGCGCAGCTGCTGCTGTTCTGTTGTTTTTGCTCAGAAGATGAGCGAACAAGTCGATCATCTTGTGTGTGATTTTGTGATGTTTGTAGATCATTCTGTATTTATACGTGTATAAAGACTTTGATGGGTTGTAGATCGTTTTCTGAATGAGTCGCCGGATATTTCCGAGATGGTGATTACATATCTTTTTGTTCTAATGGCAATACAACTTTTAATGTTTCTATGCCAGGAGTCTTGTCCATCGGGGTTTTTTTTCGACTTCGATTCTTAGTAAAACCTCAATATTTCGTTACGAGGAAGAAAATAACCATCCCGAAGGAAATCGTTCTCTCTATTAATTTTGCTGTTGACCTCGAAGCCCTCTTTATAGTGTTTTCATGGTATGATTTGATGATGGTTAGTACCCGTATCCTCTCCACTCTATCGAGGCGTCTAATGTCAGGTTTGAAGAACAAGTTATCAAACTTGAGTAGTTAAATATCTAACCGAATGTGAGTATTTACTTAATCGCTTTTTAACAGTTAAGGAAGATATGATGTTTCAGCTATGTGTCCTGAAAAATATTAAATGATGTTCAAATCTTTGAACTCACGGCGAGCGGAGTTGAAACCGCGTCTCAACCGTTCTTGCGAGCTCGGCGACTCGCTGCATCGTTACCGGGTCTCCTGT
This sequence comes from Parelaphostrongylus tenuis, assembly GCA_019055375.1. Classification (NCBI taxonomy): domain Eukaryota; kingdom Metazoa; phylum Nematoda; class Chromadorea; order Rhabditida; family Metastrongylidae; genus Parelaphostrongylus; species Parelaphostrongylus tenuis. Next base: position 236,806 of record JAHQIW010002139.1, on the reverse strand, counting down.
TCTGCTATCACATTTACTGCGATACAAGCAGTTATCGATTTTGTCAACAACTACTGTCGTCATGATACTACAATAATGGATTTCGTTGAAGAAAAGAGCGCGTGTGGCGCGGTGATTAGAGGTGCTTTGCATCTCATATGTATGTAGTTGATCAATCGATCGTCGATGGTTCGAATCCCTCTCAAGCTCACGAAGCCTTCCATCCTTGTGTAATTGGTGAAATTGTACCAGATTTGTCTGGGAGAACTACATCACTGACTTGAGATGTCGGCAGGTCAGCGCGAGACTTTGTAAAGGCCGAACTTGCATTGGTTAACCTTTGTCAGTGCTACGAGTGGAGTTGAAGGCATGGTGCATCCCTCACCGATCGATCACCACCGAGAGCTTTATCCTTTTTGATTCCTAAATATCTGTTGTTAATGTGTTAATCAATTAGTAGTCGTAATCGATGGTTATTAGCTTGGTAGCGATATTTTTAGGATCTGTGAATGCTCCTAAGAGTACTCTTCGGATTGGTTCGGTTTGTGTTACAGTGAGTGATCCGGTTCGTCCAGAATTGACACCGGCTCGATACCTTGGTAATTCTGCTGTTGAGATTTTCAGGGTTAATTTTTTAGTTTACGTGTGGTATTTTTGTTATAGTCTGCGTACTTTGCTCGCCTCTTTAGAGTCTGATGTTCGACCAACTGCCGAGGTGGTTTCTCATTTGAAATGGTTGTTGCAAAAAGAGATTCTGGGACAGGATGTCTTCTTGATCGGAGTCCCTGGTGCCCTGCGATCCGACATAGTTCTTCGTTATCTGGTTTGTATTTGGTCGTTCCGTAAGTTTCGCACTAACGCAGTAAATACCAAATTCATTTACCAAAAATGATTAAGACTGCATGGTTTTAGTATCAGCCACTTGCGCATTTTCCTGGGAACTTTCGGTGTACAACTTGCCTGTAGTTGCTTTGAGATGGAACTGCTTGGGAAAGAATTCGCTTGCTACTCATGCATGAATGGCCCGTAAGGGAAATGTTAGTGAAGCGGCGCGCAAGATTATTGGAGCTTGGGGCGATGATGCTGTTGCAGAAAGGGCGGATAGGAAAGGATTAGGAAAAGATTCACGAATTTAAAAGCTGGAGGAGACAGTCTGGTGGCTCAGTCGAATTCGCGACGTCCGTAAGAAGCTCTATTAATCTTGCGCACCGCTTCTCTAGCATTTTCCCTTACGCGCCATTTGTGCATGAGTAGAAAACGAATTTGTTCCTAAGTAGCTTCATCTCCAAGCAAAATATAGCCAAACGATGCAACAAAATGTCCCCAAGAAAATGTGCAGTAGAACGATGCTAAATCATGCAATTCGATTCCTTTTTATTTGAACGCTTTCGCCGTGGTATGGTGTTACAGATATACCCAGTGATGTAGAATGATGTGCAAAGCTTTCGCGTCAAGCGGGACTTGAACCCGCATATCAAATTATCCGGAAGCGCGTACTTTAATCCGCTGTACCATTTACGTTCGTTTCGCCATCACTCTTTCTATACTACAACGCATCTGCCCAGGCCAAACCGTTGAGGAATGGTTGCTGACTGATAGTTGCGTTGAAGCGTACAAAGAGTGATGGCAAAGCGTACGTCAGTAGTGTAACGGGTGAGCACGCTCTTCAGGATAGACTGAGATACGGGTTCAAGTCTCGTCTGACGCGAAAGCTTCGCACATCACTCTTTATCATCGGATAAATCATTCAGTTTCAATTACTTTTGATTAATGGTGTTTATTGCCCTAGCGCCAGAACTTAGGAACGACCTAATATTTAAATTCTTTTGTCTAGTACCCATTTCTTGCCTTCTGCCTTTCTGAATTCCTTGTCCTTTTAGGAGTTATGTAAGAGAGAATATGAATACTTGGCTGTAACGCGAGATACGACCGAGGCTGACATCAAACAACGCCGAGAGATTCGATCGGGAACAGCTTTCTACACTGATCTCGTATGTAGTGTATCTATGTTTTTGGCAAATTTTCTATTTAAACGCTTTATCAGGCAAAGTAAAATGTTACGACTGTATAATCAACAATGTTGAATGATATGTGGAACATTAAACCTTAGCGGGGAGTTGAACCCGTGTCTTACCCTTCCAAGGGGTGTGTGCTAACTGCTGCTCAGCAGTGACTCCTGTTCTGCTATCCCTCTTGCTACCATACAAGGTATTGAAGGTGTGAGCAACGGAGCCGCCGGCGGTTTGGGGATGGCGGCTTATCGTTCGCCAGCGTATTTCGCAGGCACCGCGCGATTTTCATTATCTCATTAGGGTTTTTCCACCGTTTTGGAAAAACCTCTAGTTTTTCATGAATACGCCTTTGGTGCATATAATATCTTGTCTGCGAAGAAAAAACAACCAGAGTCAAACGAAGCATTCTTTTCGCTCCTAGAACATTTTTTAAGGATCTTTTTCATAAAGCAGACAATCTTCTAGAATTGTGCGGATTTGATCTATCAAATAATTAGTAAAACAGTGAAAAAGTTTCATACAGAGGCCCCAGTCGAGCATTCAAAGAAAAACGTGTGTGAAATGCTATTTTCTCTTCCACGGCGCATCAAAAGATCTTTTTTAGAACAATGTACATTATTAAAATCACCGTTTCTCAAGCTATCGAATGACTACCAAACCTCAATGGATGATCTGTGTACGGCGATTAAGTCAATTAAACTTCATTGCATTATATGCAATGCGCTCCCTCCTTGAAAGGTTGATGGGTTTGGTTTGGCAGGCACGAACTGGTCCAGCTCCCCTTCCCTCCCTTTCTCTCACTCTCCCTCTCTCTCCCCCCTTTCTCTCCTCTCTCTCTCTTTCCTCTCTTTCCTCTCTCTCTCCCTCTCTCTCTCTCTCTCTCTCTCTCTCTTTCTTATCTCGTCCCCAGTTATATTGAAAACTATTGGATCTGTGTAACAAGAAAAATTCCTTGTATATGTACCGCAGCAAAACGGTGACGGTTGTTCGCCTGAGAGAATTGATGACTTGATGGCACAAAGAGTGGTAGTAGAAGAGGAGCCACGGTAGTACAGTGATTAGCACACGCCTTAGATAGTGTAGGACGCGAGTTCTACTCTCGCCCGAGGACCAAAGTTCTTTATATCTTACGGCATTATCCGAAATATAGTTTCATTACTTAAGTTAGTGTTTTCATTCTTATGTTCGGTATCCCTTGCAACCTCATGATTAGTGCGCTGTTCGAGCGGCTCTGAATGGTCGTGTGCTGGTGATCGATGGTGTTGAAAAAGCTGAGCGAAATGTTCTACCAATCCTTAACAATCTGTTGGAAAACAGGTACGTCTCTCTGCTATTGGACTGGCAAGTAATTTCTTGAATTTTTTCGTTTTCGCTTATTATTTTTCATGCGTTCAAGCTTTTGTTTTTACTGTCGTTTAGAGCAATTCCTTGCGGCTATTCTGTTAAAGCACTTATAAATTTGTTTCGAAATGAAATTGTTGCGAGAGCAAAAACATCTGTTGATGCCACACTAGTAGTGTTTGGGTTCAAGTGTTGCAGTGACTTTTGCCGGATTACCAAGGCATGGGGTGGCGAAACAGTCGGGCGAACTTCTCGCCATCTCATTATTCTCAGCTGCAGTGTGATTACGATTAAAATCGTCGGCCTGCATGTGAGCCGTCAATGACGGAGACGTTTCAGTCTGGATTCAAAATAGCTGGCCGGTGAAATTCCTGTGGGAGCCGTCTCCTTACTTGTGCGTCAAATCCCTATTTCCGGCCTTGTATTTATTACAACGTTTAAAACCTGCAGTTCTCGCCGTCTGTCTGGTCACCCTTACCTCGTTATTTTGACAGAAAGTCTCAGCATCACTTGAACCTAAACAATATCGTGTAGCATCAACAGCTGTTTTTGCTCTCGAGGGTTTTTGCTTGAAACAATTGTCTAAGTTTTTTTTCCCAAAACCAACTAATGTTTAACCTTGGCACTGAATGAAATAACGCGTGATTTCCTTTGCTTCAGCACACACGAGGTACTTAATACAAGTTTATTTTGTACAAAGTAGTACAATAGAGATCTTACTCGTGGCTAACGTTTCGGCAGTCTTGCCTTCCTCAGAGTCTGACCTGAAAGAGTCTGACTGACCTGCATCAACTTAGTCGAATAATTCCGTAACCAAAGCAGAAGAGAAGGAAAAGAGAGGAAGAAAGGAGAAAGGAAAAAAGAAAAGTATTTGAATAGTTTCAAATCGTAAAATAATCGGCTAGATTTGACTCATCGTTTTGTTGTTATGGTGTCCACAATATATGTAGATCAGCCGCACTGAGTCTAACATGGGCGAGGTGTGTGCCTGACTCAGATCTGTAAAGATCGATCTAAGATATGGTACGAAATCATGCGTGACTAGGAGGCACTCATCTTTACGATTCATGGCGGGATTTTTGAAATGGATTCGAAACGCCTCAACGACTTTGCTCGCTGAGGTCTTATGTTCTTGCGTAAGGATATCTATTTTTACATCGAAGTCATCCCCCTCATGTATCTGTGTGCTGTGCGTACGTAGTGGGGCATTTGGTTTAAAATTACGTTAATCGGCTAGGTGTTCTTTTATACGGACATAGAGTGGCCTACCCGTTTCGCCAATGTACTCGCTGCCGCACGCCTTGCGAGAGAATGAGTAGATTGTCTCCTTTCTCATGCAGTCACCATCTTTACCGTTAGGACAAGTTATGCACTTTTTTGTTGTACATAGATAATCGTTCAAGCGATTGCGGACTAGCTGATGCCTGAGAGCATTCGGCGACATCTCAATCATCGCAACCGATCCATCTCAACCTGCCCTTTCAAACACCGTTCAATAGCTATACTTATTTCATTTGTAAAAAAGGAAAGCACAAGCGGGACCTTATCTTCAGCGAAGTTTTGTTGAGGGGCACGTGATTTCCTTTAAGCCTATCCCGACGGACTACATTTTCATAGCCATTTGAAATGGCTACTTGCCGAGCCAAGTTCTACGGATTCCACCTTCTGCTCTCTCCCAGTACACACATAGGCAACTGTAGGGACATGTTTTTTATGAGCGCCTTCTTTGTATGCGAGGGGTGAGATGAGAGGTGATGAACTAAAATATTTTTGATGCTTGGCTTTCGGTGCCACTTAGTGATATAGCCGCATTCAGATAGTTTTATTTGGACGGTTAAGAAAGGGGAGCTAATTTACTCTAGGAGTCTCACGGGTGAACCTTATGTACTCTGACTGTTCGTTCAACAGTTCAAAACATCTGTGTCTTTAGATGGTCTGGTAACTATTTCGCACAAATGAGAGAGTCGGCAATGGGTCAGCGACTGGCAACCGGTTCTTGCTATTGTTTTCATGTCTAAAGTGGAAGCCCCCGTAATTAGTCTCAAACCAATACTCTACTGTAGATACATTGATGACGTTATCTGTTCCACACAAGAAGAGATGGACAGATGTTTTGAATTGTTTAACGAACAGTTAGAGTACATAGGATTCACCCGTGAGACTCCATAAGAAATTGGCTCCCCTTTCTTAACGTCCAAGTAAAACTATCTGAATGCGACTTCATCACTAAGTGGTACCCAAAGTCAAGCAACAAAAATATTTTAGTTTATTACCTCTCATCTCACCCCTCACATACAAAAAAGGCGCACATAAAAAGTATGTTCCCTACTGCTCCCTATGTGTGTATTGGGCGAGAGCAGAAGGTGGAATTCGTAGAATTGGCTCGACAAATAGCCATTTCAATTGGCTATGAATTGCAGTCCACCGGGATAGGTTTGGAGGAAATAACATACTTCTCAGCAAAAAGTTAGCTGAAAATGAGGTCCCGTTTGCGCTTCCTTTTTAGAAATGAAATAGGTAGAGTCACTAGACGTTGTTTGAAAAGGGCAGGCTTGGATGGATTGGTTCGATAATAGAGATACCGCCAAATAATCTTAAGCGTCGGCTAGTGCGCAATCACTTGTACGATTGTCTATGTGCAACCAAAAAATCTGTCCTAATGGTAAAGAACGGTGGTTGTATGAGGGGGGGGGGGTACAGTTTACTCAATTTCTTGCAGTCATCCGGCGTCGAGTACATTGGTGAAACGGGCAGGCCGCTCTAAGTCCGTATAAAAGAACACCTAGTTGATAAACGTAATTCTAGACCAAATACCCACTGGATACGCACAGGACAGAAGTACATGAGGGGATGACTTTGACGTAAAAGCAAATATTCTTACGCAAGAACGCAAGACCTTGGCGCGCAAAATCTTTGAGGCATTTCAGATCAATTCCAAAAATCCCGCTATAAATCGTAAAGACGAGTGCCTCCTAGTCACGCATGATTTCGCGCCATATCTTGGGTCGATCTTTACAGATCTGAGTCAGGCACACACCTCGCCTATGTAAGACTCAGTGCGACTGATCTACATATATAGTGCTCACCATAACAACAGGACGTTGAGCCAAATCTAGGTGCTTATTTTACGATTCAAATTTGTTTAAATTTTTCTTTTTTTTTTCTTTTTTCTTCTCTCTTTCCCTTCTTTCTGCTTTGGTTACGGAAATGTTTGACTAAGTTGATGCAGGTCAGACTCTGAAGAAGGCAAGACTGCGGAAACGTTAGCCACGGATACAATCTCTGTTGTACTGCTTTGTACAGAATAAACTTGCATTCAAAAGCTCGTGTATGCTAAAGCAAATAAAATCACGAAATGTCTAAGTTTTATGTGTCGAATAAGTGCAAGAAGCTGCTCTATACGATAGTAGAGACAAAAAGTCAAGTGCATGAAAGTTTTTTTTGGAAACCTCTTTTGATAAGAGCTGTAGGAGAAGAAAATATTTGTGCTTTGAACCTCGCATGACAGTGCGTTTCTTTAGAAGATTAGAATTCATTCAATAGCGTAAATTAAAGATTTGATTCATCTCATTCATTTTCGGAAATTCATTTGTCACAGTTTAACAGAAATGACTCACGAAAATATACCCAGTGATGTTGAGTGATGTGCTAAACGTCGACGTCATGCGCTAGAACGTGAAAGAATGATAGCAAATCAGGCGTCGGTAGTCAGTCGGTTAAGTACGCTCGCCCAGAAAAGGTGAAATGCGGGTTCGAATCCGCCTGCTGTCAAAGTTTTCTACATCACTTCACATCATTGGGTATATTTTCATTGACATACCACCTCTATAAAGCGGTTAAAAGAAAGAGTTCTTATTTATGACGTAAGAAAGAAAAGTCCGGAAAATCCCAACTAATTTCAGTTTTTGAACCACGGAAATCTCTACTATCGAATGAATTTAGAAATGTTCAATGACCTGCCGTACACAGACTTTTACCTTGCAAACAGGCTATTCCGAGTGTGAAATGTAATGTTATTCATGCTACTTTGACACTTTAAGGCTTTCAAAGAAATCCGAGCGTAATGTCGTATTTGGCGAGATTAACCCTTTCGGGACCGTGAACCCACCTCTTCCGCATCTTTAACCTCCAGTGTGGTCGCTGGGCGGTGTGCTCCACATTTTTTTTATCTCTGACTCCAAATGTAGGAACGCACTCATTGTTAGTTTCATATTATTTTAATTGTACTACTGTTGTTATTTCCTACTTATGAGAACATAATATGTTTACGTATAGCATAAGATAGGAAAATAACAATAGTAATACGACTGAAATAGTAAAATAGTACATTCAATACGTTTCTACACTTGGTGTTGGGGATGAGAGAAGATGGATCCATGGGCTCGAAAGAGTTAAGCTTTCGAATCACTGTTGAAATCCTGATAAGGAAGCTCTGTCCAGCGAAAAAAACTTTCGAAATGCTGAGAGTTGAATGGACCCTCACACTGTGGAAAGGGTAGAGTCGGCGTGATTTTGATGGAACTAGGTGTAATAATAGTGCGATTTTTACAGAGAAATGCAGCTTGATGATGGACGATTCTGATGAGACCTGAGAAATATGACAAACTCACCAAGGTGACAGTCTAGTAGTGTGGTTTCCTTCTTCTCATAGCTTTTATTAAGATTTCATATCTTTTTAGGACTACACTATAAAAGAACTCAAGACATGGGAATCGAGCGGGTGTCCGAGCGTTTTCATATAATCGCTTTAGGCCTTCCGATACCTCGATTTCACGGCAATTCCCTTGATCCTCCGCTCCGATCCAGATTTCAGTGCCGCTATATCCTGGACCATCTTTTGAGGTATGTCTGAGGCTTTCTTCTTCTTCTTTATTGCTCATTATATTTTAAAAGGTTGTATCCTTAGCGGATTCTGTTAATCATCATGAGTGGAATTCAGAGCGTTCGTCGGATGTGTAGCGATATTGCACCAAATGTCTCATCAAATTCCATCAACGACTTGCTGTCGATGATCTATGCGATAAATTCAAAGCCGGATTTGGGTCTCAGCCTGGTTCCTATCGAAAAGGCCGAGAAAATAATGCGGATATGGGTACGCTTCTTTTTTTTTTCGTTATAACGCTTCTTCCTTCTCTTTGTGGGTATTCCATACAGGTTCTACTTGCAAGATTTCTGCATTATGAACTGCTAGTTTCGGTCTCATCTATATTTTTGGGTCGTTCCATAAGTTTTGACGCTAGAACAGTTAACACAAAACTTATTAACCAGAAGTAATTGAAATTGCATCGTTTTGATATCGTTCAAGTGATTGATTTGTCTGTGAACATTTTGCTATACACCTTTCCTATACTTGCTTACAGATGGAGTTGTAGTGGGAATAATCTTGCTTGCTACTCATGCATGGATGGCGCGTAGGGGAGAAGGCTAATGAAGCAGCGCGCAAGACTAATGGAGCTTGAGGCAATGATGCACATGCAGAAAGGAGTTTGGGAAATGGTTCGCGAAGTATAAAGATGAAGAAAACAATGTGAAAGATCAGTCGCGCTCGGGTCGTCCACAGGAAGCTGCATCAGTCGTGCGCGCCGCTTCACGAATCATTTTTCCACTACGCGCTAATCGTGCATGAGTAGCAAGCGTATATTTTCCCACGATAACCCACTCCATCTTAGATTAGGTATAGGCAAGTTGTTTACCAAAATGTTTGCAAGAAAATGCACAACTGAACGATACCGAAATCATGCTATTTCAAATACATCTGGTTAGTAAATTGATGTTTATTGCTCTAGTGCCAAAACCTATGGATCGACCCTCCTGGGGGACGGCGATTCGGTACCAGACTTGTTTGCGGAGGATAACAGAATTTACATGATAAATAGGTAGCTTGCTGTTAAGACCGAGTCTCTGTAAAGGCCAAAGCTGCATCTGAACACTCTCTAACGATACTTGATGAAGTCGAATGCTTGGCGCGCCCCTCAGAGATTGAGCAGCGCAGAGAGCTTTTCCCTTTTTATCCTTTTGTTGTTCACTTTGTCGTGAACGGAGCACTTTCAGGAATGTCTGTCTTCTTCATGTTACATCGTGTAATGGATCTGCGTTTGTTAGTTTCTTTCCTTTTTCTGCTCTATTCACTGAATCTCCGTGAAGCTGAATCTTCACAAAGCTTTCGGGGTTGAGAAATCTATAAAGATTTCTCCCTACCCTCGACTTCATCAAGCGTTCTATGAGGTGACTGACTAAACGTTTGGTCTTTACAGTGACCTGTGATGGCCTACCGATGTATCAAATTAGTGCCTCTATTCCTCCTGAAAACTCTAGTACTATTGACCGGCTCCAAAGGGTGAAGGGTTTGATGAGTCTTCAGAACATTATCGAACCATTGATCGTCTATTGTTTGACCGTGTGTGCGTCGCAGGGTACCTCTAATCACTGCGCTACACCCGCTCGGAAATCTCTATCTTTAATGAATTTTTGTGTTGTTTAGAGCATTAATCTGTTATATTCAACCGTGGACATATTCAATATGGTATATCCATACAAAAGTATGTTCAAGGATCACTACGTGAAAATCACGGAAGACTTCATTAAGAAGTTTATCTCAGAAGGTTAGCCATTTATCAAGAACATTTTGTTCGTTAAGCTACTTCTACAGTGACAAAGCGTATGGAAGATTTATATAATCAACGAGAATTCTTTCTATCATACCGCTTCTCGGAGCAGTATGATGTTACAGATGTATATCCGGCATCGTTGAGTAACATACGAAATTTTGAACGTCGGACGGGAATCTAACCCACCTCTCATCCTTTGCGAGGATGCGTGCTAAATAATTGCTCTACTGGACACACTGGGGACCGTTGACCCATGGCGCTAGCCACTGCCCGTCGCGTACGCGGCGGCTCGACGTTGAGTAGCCCACAGTGACTGCATGGTGCTTCCGTCGATCGGGAAGAAGGTTGTTGGTTCGATCTCCTAACACCACGCTTGACTATAGTTTTTTTGCTATTATTTCATGTTGTGGATCAGATCGATAGTAGCCTTCTCTCCTGTCGGCGCCAACATGAGTTGCCGTAACTTCGGCCTGCTCGCTACTAAGCAGCCCTATTCGTGACGGGGCTGGGCTAGCGCCGTGGGTCAACGATTATCAATGTGATAAGCTGTTATGCTACTTTTCTCACTCTTTTCGTGATAAACGAGTTTAGTAACGATATCTGATTACAATACCGAAATGTTGACGGTTGGTCGAAACCTTGAATTGTGAAAAGAGATAGATGAACCGGGGCGTCGGTAGTGCAAAATACACGGAAAATAGGATATACGGCTTTGATACCATCCGTGGTTCAGAGTTTTGCATATCCCTTGGATTAGTGGAGTGCATGAGATCTATATAGAATTTTAGAAGGAACTCTATCGAAAGTCCACTATGTCAATAGCTGATGTACGCTCATTAGGAGAAGATGCAGGAAAAGTAGAGATAACGATCGAACACCACTCAGGACAACCACAAACTTTCATGGTGAGGCTTTTCTTCGTCCTATCAATCTGCTTCGGGTGATCTACAAAGTTTGTTTGTAGCGTAAACATCTTTACGATAGAGGAAACAGAGCTTTCAGACGCATGTGAATGGTAGTTTCTCCGTTGAGGAACGTGATTCCATCTCGACCTCACAGCACGAGACTCTACTTGCTGATCTGGCTATCGCTCATTCACAAGGCGATTTCGCTTTGCTTGGTAAGATTGCACTATCTGTTGGTTTGTGTATTGTTAGATAGTAGACATTTTTTGTTTTGAAGGTACAAAGGGATCAGGAAAACAAAAATGATTGCCGAACTTGCAGCTCGATTGGGATTCGCTACTGAGGCGATGGTGTTGTATCAGGTGAAAGAGAATTATCTCCTATACATTGTCGTGTCAGGTTCCATGTAAAAATACAGTGCTTATTGTACCACCACTTTTGAACTAAAAGCTTAAAGTGGCGCCTATGGCGCAGTGGTTAGAGGTACGCTTCATCACACACACGGTCCATCAACCGATAGTCGGTGGTACGATCTCGCGCGCTTAAGTCTCACCAAGCCTTCTGTCCCTCCGGGGGCCAATGGATTGATGCCAGTTTTGTCTAGGAGTATAACAGCACCGACCTGATACATTGCTGGGCCACCGCGAGTCGTTATTAGAGGTCAGATATGCATTGACATCACCTTAAACGATGTTGCGAGTCGAGTCAAATGCGTGGCATTTCTACCAGTCATCAAGCAGCACGGAGAGCTTTATTCTACATTCTTTTTCTTCTAGATCAAAACTCTGTTTCTCTGATTAGAGAGATGAAGTTCTCGCCGCAGGTCAATGTTTAGGGGATGCAGCAAGGGGTCTTTGTCAATTTCGAGCTTTGCTTGAAGTGATTTACTGCATTCTGGCCTTTACAATGACTCACGATGGCCTACCGATCAATAAAGTCAGTGCTGCTACTCACCCGACAAGTCCGGTACCAATTCGCCAACCCAGAAGACATGGGGGCTTGGTAAGCCTTGAGTTCGGGATAGAACGCTGACCCCATATGATCTGTTATGTGTTTCGCATTGCGCCTCTAACCGCTGCTCCATACGCACTTCAGTTTGTAATTATGTTTATATGAAGGATATGAATGCTCGAGAGCTTCTCCAACGACGTCGGATGCTGGATAACGGTGATACGTTGTGGGAGGACAGTCAATTAGTTGCAGCGGCTAAGCGAGGAGATGTTTGTGTTCTTGACGGAGCAGAAAGGGTATCTTTTTTCGTCTCATCCACCTTATAACTTTAGTTTTTCTTTATTTTACTCATTTGAGCAAGACAAGTAGACTTGTGAACAATATCTATGACAAATCCTGGCATAGATCTTTCATTTCAGCTTCACTGGAGCGCACTCGAGTCACTCGCAAGTCTCTGTCATCATCGTTTCTTATTTCTACCTGACGGTAGTCGTCTAGTCGGAGCCGAAGAATTCGAGAATATCCAGCAGAAGACCGGGAATGATGAAGTACACTTGAACGCAAAGTACACTAGAAGAGGCCTGTGGGGTTGCCACTTATTGGAGTTTCATAGATTTTTTTGCGTTTTTCAGGGGAATATTTCGAATACCAAAGTCGTTCCGATTGGTTTCAATTGGCGATTCATTGCCAACTGATCAGACATGGTTTAACGAGACTGTCTTTGGCCTTATGCCTTTTCTCACTCTTCAAATGCCGAGTATTGAAGACCAGTGTGCCATACTAAAAGGGTATGACTATTTTATCACGAGAGTGTTATTATAGAGCTTATCGAAGTAGTACTGATTAGCACATCAGTACAGACAAGGAATTTCCGCTTTTTCTTGTTTCAGGTTGGTACCTAAGGCTAGTAAATCCACTAGAAAATTAGTGGAATTCGTGGACAAGTTGCGATTATCTGGCGATGCTGGTGTAAGTTGTTTCTAGCAATCGCTTATAAGCAAAATACTTGTCATAATTCTGAATCGGTGATAAGTTGAAAGGATACACACGTGTTCTTACCAGTAGATCAGGTCGTTTCATAAGTTTTGGTACTAGGGTAATACGAATCAAATTTATTAAGCAGAAGTAATTATATTTGCATGGTTTTGGTGCCGTTCAATTGCGCATTTTCTTGTGAACGTTTCGCTATATAACTTGCCTACACTTGTTCTAAGATGGTGCTGTCTTGGGTTCAAATTCGCTTGCTACTCATGCACAAATGGCTCGTAGGGCTAGATGCTAGGGGAGCTGTACGCAAAATTAATGAGGTCTTGTGGAGATGACACGGTTGCAGAATGCGGCAAGGAGCATGCTCGCGAAGTTTCAAAGCTGGAGAGAATAGTCGGGAAGATCAGTCGTGCGCAAGCCATCCGCAGGAAGCTTTACTAAAAATGCTCACCGCCTTATTAGTAGTTCCCTTACGCGCCATTCGTGCAAGTTTGTACCCAAGACAGCTCCATCTTAGAGCAAGTATAGGCAATTTGTATATGAAAATGCTGGCAAGAAAAGGCGATTGAATGGTGCCAAAATCATGTAAATTCATTTACTTTTGGTTAGTATTTCGGTATTTATTTGTGTAGTGCCAAAACTTATGGGGCTGCTAATAGTGGAAGTTATGCGAGAGCCTGTGGCCGAGTAGTAGTGACGCTCATCGGTGTTCTAAGGAAGGCTGATCACCATCCCACTCTCCGCTAGTCAGTAGCGTATACCCCACGGAAGGACCCCAGACTGGTTATCTTGGGGTTGCAAGGTGTGCTCCAAGCTCGCACAGGCAAACTGAATGTTGGAAGTGGATCCACACAGCGAAGAAGAACTTCAATACCGATGAAATATAATGTAAAATGAAACTGAGAAAGTGCACTTTTGTGTATCAGTGAAACGAAGGCGCAAAATAGTTTTTTCTTTGAAGTATTTTGGCTACTCGGAGAGCTATTCCGCCTTGTCTGTCGTTTATCTTGTCATCGGCGGTTGTTTCATGGTATAACCCAGCTTTATAACCTTTTACTTTGCACATAAAGTTAAGAAACTGAAGTTTTTTGAACGCTCATGCTACGAAATAGATCTGTTTTGGTTGGATTGAATGATCACCGGAGCGGTCCTGTGTTCTCTTTCCCTGACAAGAGCGTCTCTGCTTCCGATCTGTGGTCACGACATTGTTGCTAATCTGTTCCTGCTCAATCATCAAGTGTTATAAAATTTTGTTAGCTCTCATACTATTCGACGTAATCAACTACAGACTAGCGCATGCGGCGCAATGGTTAGAGATGTCCTTCAACAAGTGATACACATGTGGTCGATCATCCGAAGTTTTGATCCCCGCGCTCATGGCTCACCAAGCCTTCCATCCCTCCAGAGTCGGCGAATTGCTGCCAAACATTTTGAAAGAATAAAAGCATTGATTGGGTAGATCAGTATGCCACGGCCGAGTAATTGTAAATGCCAGAGATATTCATTCCAAGCACCTTGATGCTTCGACGAATAGAGTCGAATGCATTGCACAGCCTGCGTGACTGGTTGAGCTTAGCATTTAAAAGCTTCAATAGGCAGTAGAGCTATGCTGTGACTATCTTATGGCTAGTGCATGCTAAGGTTTGAGATAGTACTGAGAAATCTGGTGCTGTACATTTCCGAATGCCTTTCCAGTCGACTGTTCATGAGATTTCACTCGGAATTCAGTGTAATTCGATAAAATAACTTGATCCTTCTAGAGGTCTGATATGGCTGTTTCAGTGTTAAACGTGCCTTACAATGTATTCTCACACACCTCAACAGTAGGGCATACCTTTCGTTTCACTTCTACAATTAAGGGTAGCGGCGCCGAAGATGTATCACTGCAAGTCAAATGAAAAAAAGATCTCTTGGCATTGTGGTGATCTACAGTCAATAGTGTAGGGTACTTGTCCATTATAAGGCGACAATGGAATATTCGACGCCATTGGCTGGACAGAACTTCAGTAGGAGTATCAGTGACTATTCGGAAGTCTAAACCTCTGGTTAGCGCGGTACATGGTCGGTTTTTGGATAAACCTTTTTTGGCATTGTTACAAAGGGTAACCTTCATGTTTCACACACGCGTTTTTCTCGCAAGACGGCTCTCTCGTAAAGCTACTAGTAGTCATTCGATAGCGTAGGATTTAAAGAATCCAATGATGTGCCTCCGCTTCGAAAGGAACTGCAGATTAAGCCTGTGACTCTGATACCAGAAGATTTTCTATACACGTCCATATGCTTTTCCTGCTTCCAGCGAAGTAATAGTTGAATTACGCAGCCGAAGTGAGACACTTATTTTGATTTTACGCCGTTAAAAAGGGACTTCCAAATAGCGGCCACGTGCAGCTCTAGCCTGAGGTTTGAGCTTTCGAATGATTACAAAGACTGCTATGAAAGGTTCTCGTCTAGAGAATGTGGTCGGATATCCATTTGTCGCCCTATAATGGACAAGAACTGCATATAGTGATACCTTCCTGATCGAGTGATTAGCTGATTTTCAAGCGAGATTTCAAAAACAGTCGATCAGAAAGAAATTGCTAAATGCGTTTACCAGCCGTGATTAATCAAGTGTAATTCACCGCAATGTCAAGTGAACTTTTCACCTAACTTGCAGTGATACATCTTCGGCGCCGCTACCCTTAGATGTAGCAGTGAATCGAAAGGCATGTGCTACTGACGAGGCGTGCGAGAATACACCGAAATACACATTTAGCGCTAGAGGTGCCAAGTACATTGATCATGTGTTAAGGATTTAGAGGTAAGATCATCCAGCTCCAACTGAGTTTTAGCCTTTGTAAACGCCTCTTTTTGGGTAAGAGATGGGGGTATTCAACGCTCAACACCAGTTCCGTCGGTTTTTCAACACTTAGCAATACATTTTTGTAAACTGACTTTTATTCGACTTGGATTTGAACGATCATTACCTATTTTTTTCATTGATAGGATAACACGAAGCTGATGTGCAAGTTCATTCGGCTAATGTATCAGATCCATTGTCTTCTGCAAAGCATTCGACCATTTTAGTGCTAGCAGTTCCTGAAATCTCGTGGTAGTAAACCTTAGACGAAGGGTATCAGTGAAATGTCAGCTTGTTAATCGCTGTTTCTGCCTTGGAAACGATCAAGTTTAGGTCAAATCACTTTTGATTACGCTAGTGGAGAGTTGTTGTTCGATGAAGCGCGGCTTGTGGGAAACATAATCTCTTTATGAATGATGCAGGATGAGACAGATTGTAAGAAGCTTCTTCCTGAAAACAAATACATTTTCGAGCTCCGCGAGCTTTACGCTGTCTTAAGGTCATTTATACTCAGGAAAAGAAGCTTTCTCCAGCGAAATATAAAAAACTGTGCTCTCCGCGCTCCGCGTTTTCATAGTTATCCCGCTTATATCTCGTCGGACAAAGTTTTTCCTTCTACATTTCTGAGGATCTTCAGAGATCATAAATTTTTGTAAGATCGAAAATGTACTTGTGGTTCTGTTTTCGAAAAAGCCCTTTTTACGTTGTTACAGAGGGAAATTTCGTGCGTTGCAGGCGAGCATATTTCTCGGCGGACAGAGCTGTTTCAGTGGACCTCTAGGAATTATCCGATATCGCAGTGGTAGCTGATTCCAACACTGGGTTTCACCTGTATCACCTGTCGTCCCGTTGATCGTCGAGTGACTCGAGCGGGCGCCAGCAACTCCTCCAATTCTTCCTATCGCGTGCAAGAGTAGCCCAGTGGGTCCTCCTCGCTCTAGGGATTCGCTGAGCATCATATATTTCTTCTATCGCTTTAGTGAAGAAATCGGACCAGCGGGTCAGTGGTCTTCCTTTAGAGCGCTTGACGTCCCGAGGTATCCAGTCGGTAACGGCTCTCGTCCATCGGTTGTCGTTGAAGCACATCACGTGTCCGGCCCACCTTATTTTCGATATCCTGGCGTGTAGAACGGCGTCTCTGATTTTCGATCGTTGACGTAGATCGGAACCTCGGATCCTTTCTCTCATTTGCGAGATACGGGATACTCCTAGCATCGACCTTTCGACTGCGCGTTCGATAACGGCAAGTGATCTTTCATCCTGTTTACGTAGCCACCAGGTTCCTGCTGCATACGTCAGGGCAGGGATAATTGTCGAGTCGAAAAGGTGGGCACGGAGTCGCATGTTCTTTGTCCTCTTCACTACATCTTCGATGCTCTTAAACGTTCCCCAAGCCGCTCGTTTCCTCCTGCTCAACTCTGGAGCTAGGTCATTCATCATATTGATTTCACGACCTAGATAGACGTAACTAGAGCATTCGAAGATTGTCGTTCCGTTGAGCGTGAATGGGGCATTAAAAACCCATCCGTTCCTCATGAACAGTGTTTTCGTTAGATTTCGTTGAAGCGCAATCTTTCCACAGGCGTTATCGAAATCGGTCAACATTCGTTCCGCTTGGCTGATGTTTGGTGTTATGAGAACGATATCGTCAGCAAAGCAAAGATGGTTTAATTGTCGACCGTCAATTTTCACTCCCATTTCGTCCCATTCTAATGTTCGCATGACGTTTTGTAGGGTGGCAGCGAATAGTTTTGGCGAAATTGTATCTCCTTGCTGAACCCGTCTACTTACGTCAATGGTGACGTTGTAGAATGGAGATATTTTGGTCGTGAAATCTTTATAAAGCTTACGAAGGATCATTATGTACCGAGTAGGGAGGCCCTGGTTATCCAGAGCCTCTATAACCGCTTCTGTTTCCACTGAATCAAAGGCTTTCTTCAGATCGATGAAAGTGAGACAGAGTGGTTGTTTGTACTCTCGTGAAACTTCAGTGAGTCTTGTAATCGTGTGGATGTGGTCTATGGTGCTAAATCCTTTTCGGAACCCTGCTTGTTCGCATGGCTGTCCTTCGTCCAGTGTTCACTGTTCATCGAAATGCCAAAAACAGCAACATTGGGTTTATGTTCTAAAAAGATCGTTTTTCCGCAACGTAGTAGGTACAATGATCTAAACTCCATCTGCGATCAAGCGGGTCTTTGGCCAATTCACGTGCTGGTGCGTGAGTCGACCGCGTGAACTACTGGCGCGATACTTCTCTGTGCGTTCATATACCCGAAAAATTGGTAGTCATTGCGTCATCGAACGTGGCTGCCTGGACCAGCCTCACTTGAGTTGGCCAAAGAGGGCCTTAATCGCAAATGAGAATTCAACTTATCTTACCTGCTGCGTTGCAGAGAAACGGTCTTTTCACGATATAAGCACGGCGTTGAATCAGCTACCATTATCCTGTCGAGAGATTATTACTAGTTCAAAGAAAGAGATCTATCCGGCAAGAAATATGCGCCTCTGCAACGCAAGAATTTTCCCTCTGTAGTAGCATAAAGAAAGGCTTTCTGAAAACCGACAACGTGGGCTATGCCATGGAGTCTCGGATTCGAATGATCACTAACACTCTGGCGTAAAGTTTTTACCGAGTGAATGAGGTCGTTTTTTACATTTGTTCCCTTATAAGCGAATAGAACCGTACTTGTTATCTAGAAAAGCCTCCCTACAACCCTGCTGAATTCATAGTAATACTATATTTATAACACGCCTTAATTGATGGGACCACAACTCTACACAAAGACCCTTTCTTTTATACAACCCCTTCTACGTTCTTATGATGCATGTTCAAGTAGTTTTGGCATTCGATTCGTTCCTTTGTTTTCATCCTTTTCAATGATCTCCGAATATTTCCCGTGGCTGAAATAGTAATTATGAGATATATTGAAATCTGAGCGTGGTTTTAAGAAAACAGCCGAAACGAACGCTGTAATATTTCTCGTTTGGTTTCGACTGCTGCTTGGATATCTCGTCTTCTTCGAATATGTCGTTCAACCGTGGTGGTCAGATCTTGCTGCAGTTTTGGGAATAGTAAGGCTACAGCGTTTTTGAGGGGATTACAGTAAAGGGCAGGAGGAAGGGGTTGAATGCACTTTGCATCCTGAAGGGCTGATCATTAACCACTCGGTCAGCCATATCCCCAGTCGGATTAATGGTGACGCTATTTCCATTTCAGTCGAGTTTTTATTGCATATTATAGTTTTCACCAAGTGAAATGAAAGAAATTTTTTCAGCTTCGCGGAGTTGCTCACTCGCTTTCCATGCGACGGCTCATTCACATAGCTAAACGCGATTGTCTACATAGAGGTGAACTTCGAGGGCTTGTTGAAAAGGCTGCACTTGCAAGGTGAGTTGTTCGATTTCTTCAAAGAATGGATATTTTTACGTGAGAGCATACGGCGCAGTTGTTAGAACTACGCTACGACAACACGTGGTTGACCATCGATTGTCAATAGTTCGATCCACCTCTCAGTCTTAGCAAGCCTTCCTCCGGAGTCGGTGAATGGTACCAAACTTGGAAGCAGTGACTTGATACATTGGTAGCCTTTGCGAGCCATTATAAAAGTCAGATATGCATTGAAATAACCTCAAACGATGGTGCGAGCGTAGTCGAATGCATGACGTATTCTTCAGGGACGAGTTGACGCCAAAAGCTTTACTCTTTCGTCCTTCGATCTTGTACACCTTTTTCTCTATGTTTTAATTTCAGATTTCTTCCATCGGTTACACGTTTGTCGTTCTATACCGAACTTGACAAAGCTGGTTTTACGGAAGATTCATCGACTTCTACAGGTTTTTTTTTCCCTAGCGATCGCTGAAATGGCAGATGTATTGAACATATATCGTTCTTTACAGAACTTGTCGATGATATAGAGTATCTTCTTAATCGCAATCGTCCTGAAAGCCATAATGAGACTATGATTCCCGATGTATTATTCTATGATAACGATCAGGTACTCTTTACTACTTGTGTATGTACCACTTTGTTTGATCGGTATCACAAATTTTTTTCAACTGTGCTGTCTCATTACTTCACTTCGCAAACGTACTAGAACACTGGTAGAGCACGTCTCCCTGCAATCTCGAAGAATATCCAGGCAGAGGCGTTCCGAAGAGCCATCGTTATTGACTGCTGGAGAGTATTGGAGGTGGCTGGGGGATCAACATCGTGTCGATCTGCGTCGCGTATTACTAGCCACTCGACCACCGCCACTCTACTTGTGTCTTTCTCATACTTGTTCTTCTACGGTCTAACACTCTGTCATGATCGTGCATGTTTTCATCTGGATACAATGATGTCTTAGACAGTCTGAGATTTGAACGCTTTTCTCCGATAGTCTCATTATCCGATGACATGATAGGTATTAGCCAAGATTACGGCTTCCTGAGGGTGATTGGCTCGTAGTTGGGTAGTTTGTCATCTTGACGATGGCTTGCTATGGCTATTTTAGCTACTCGCTATAGGTATTCACTTACCCTCAGGAAAAATTATGAATGATTCCCTATAGGTAGTCGAACGTAAAACCGTTCCGATCAAGATCGATTATGAAGGATAAGGGTAAGGATCTCGATGAATTAATCTTTCTGGAACCGTGGGCCCATGGCCTGTGCATCTCTGACTGCCAACTTTTGGCCGCATGCTCCACCTCATCTGCATGTCTAACCCCAGCGTGCCATTATACGCAGCACGTTGGGCGTTTGAGATGAAGAGGAGGTGGAGCACACTGTTTAGAGTTACCACTTAGAGACACAGAAGCCGTGGGTCCACGGTCCCGACTAGGTTGACCAATCCCTGAAGGATGCTCCGTGCATTTCTCTTTAGTTCTCAGCTTCACTTGAGGTGATTGAATGCAAATCTGGTTCACCGACCCCTTAGCGATGGAAGGTTTGGTGGGCTTGAGCGCAGAATCGAACCATTGACCAAGTGATTGTCGCAGAGCACCACTGACCACCACGTGCTGTAAGATGCATTATACACGATAAAAAATCAGGAATCTGGGAATAAAATATGCACCGACAGGAGAAGACAAAATAATGAAACCGAATTCCTTACATAGTGAATCGATAGGGCTGCCACCACAGTGAAATCGTCTCTGTTCAACCTTTCCGTTGCTTACAGTGTTCAACTGGTCCGTGAAAAACCTGAGAACTATCAGAATTTTCGCTTGATGACTTTATTTCTGTTGTTTTTGTTCAAGCTTCCGACGGTTATTTAGTCGCTTCATAGAAAACCATCTACATTCATGGCTAGTCAGTTCTTACAAAGTAGATGCAGGACTTATTTGTCAGAATGGACTACAAGTGTGATTTTTTGGTGGTCTAATCGGAGGCTACATTATAGCTCACAATGGGCACGTGTGGCACGGTGATAGGGGTGCCCTGAAATGCACACGCAGTCGATGGTTTGATCCTGCGCCCAAGGTTCACTAAACTTTTCATGGATCCAGAGTCCATCAAATGGTACCAGACTTGTCGGGGAGGATAGCAGTACTGACTTGATGCATCAGCAGGTCATCGCGCGTAGACCATTGTACAGGTCAGATATGCATTGAAATCACCTCAAGTCATAGTAGGTGAAGGCGAGAGCATGGCGCATTCCTCAGGAATTAATCAGCCTCGAGAGCTTTATTCTCAGTGATTGCGCAGCCACGCTCTTTTCTGTGAATACTACTGTGCTTATCTAGAAGCTATCAATATGGAGAATATAACTAGATTCAAATTAGTCATTTATTGGTTCGTTTTACTTTCACATTATCAACCGGATCATATTTTGGTTAATTCACCTTATTTTATATTTCATGTAATCTGTATCAGAGTTTTTTTCACTGTGTGATCTCAGCGCGTCTCTTGCTTCTTGAGGATAGCCAGGCTGGACGTCCCATAGGGCGTTTGTTATTGATCGCCGGAAACAGTTGCCTCATTGCGCATCACAGCCACCCGACCACAGCACTCCTCCCATCTCGGTCAATTAATTAATTCAGTTCAGTCATTGAGTTCAGAATTCAGCAATGATTCTCCTAAGTTCATACAAAGCTGTGGTTCTGGTGCGACTTTTCTCTTCATTGGGCCAACCAAGCTTCAGTCCCCCTGTGTTCGAGAAAATAATGATTTTTTTGATTGGGCTATTTTTTTCAATAACTAGGGTAAACTGCCAACTTTTTGTGATGAAAGTCTGGGTAAGCCTGTCACTGTTACCGAAGGTTTTAGGAGGTGCTAACTTGACCGTGGTAGGCGGCACCTATAATGAAGGCTAAAATTTTGACTAGTAGCTGAACTCACACAAAAAAAACTTGAAGACCTTCATGTATGATCAACACGAGGCAGGAATCGAATACAAGAAATGGTGAAATTCTAACAGTAAATGAGAAGACGGATTGTGTAAAAAAAGAAGGACAAGATTTTGTTTTAGCTAAGTTGGTTTTGGTAGCAATGATAGTTCCTTAGTGAAGTTGTTGGATCTAATTTTCAGCATACGAGTGTTATTCGTGATATGGCACGTGATATGAGGTTAGGAGCCCATCTACTGTTAATAGGAAATCAAGGTGTAGGAAAGAATAAAATCACGGATCGTTTCCTTCATCTTATCCAGAGGCCTCGTCAATATATGCAGTTGCACAGGTTAGACAGAGCACCCTTTTTCTTCAAACATTTCATAGACAGGAATACATATAATCTGCTTTGGCTCGACCCAAAGGGGTTCTTATCAACTCTGAACCTCGGGCGGGAATCGAACCCGCATCACCCTTATCGAGAGCGCGTGCTAATTTGATGATTACATATATCCAATGTCTGTTGGTGTAGCTAACTTCAATGCTGATATGTGCTTGCCAGGCCAAACCCGTTGCGGTTGATTGGTAATAAATTGTCACGTTGTATTAGAAAAGGAGTGATCGCAGAGCAGGTGCCACGGTAGTGCAACAAAT
Source organism: Parelaphostrongylus tenuis (assembly GCA_019055375.1). Classification (NCBI taxonomy): domain Eukaryota; kingdom Metazoa; phylum Nematoda; class Chromadorea; order Rhabditida; family Metastrongylidae; genus Parelaphostrongylus; species Parelaphostrongylus tenuis. The sequence goes on along the minus strand of JAHQIW010002139.1, from coordinate 214,219 downwards.
TAGCACAAGCCCCGGAGAGGGTGGAATGCGGGTTGGATTACTGTTCGAGGTTCATAGCTCTTCATATTAATCATTATTATACGATATATACTTACAGCGTCGCGCAACTGTTAAAAGTGGCTAATAAGAAAAGTATTTGTTGATTAAATTGTTAACTTTGTCCACAAGTGATTTGTGTTGTTCTCTAGAGACACCACAGTGGAATCGATTACAATGCAAACAACTGTTGAAAATGGTGTTTTGCGATATGAAGACTCTGCCCTGGTACGGGCAGCTCGAGCAGGACATGTTCTGGTCATCGACGAAGCCGACAAAGCACCTCTTCACGTAATCGCAGTCCTAAAAAGTCTTCTGGATTCAGGTCTGTTGTTGATTGAATATTGTTCAGTTTAACATCGCAGCCGCTATTCAACCCTTTCGCGACCTTGGACCCACGGCGTTTGCATATCTGACTGACGGCGCTGGGCGTTCTGCTCCACGTCATTTACATTTTCAACCCCCAGCGTAGAAATCACTGTCGGAACCACTCCTCTGACACTCGGCATGCGCACTATCGGGAAGAAGGTTTCTGTTTCGGTCTCCTACCACGACGCTTCACTGTAGTTCTTTTGGTGCATATTTTTGTATTCAAAACCATATGCTCAATCACTGGCATACCGTGTCTTATACAACATCAGTGAAATAAATGGAAAATAAGGTTATGTATGCATCGTTACTCCATGGATGTGCACGTTTTGTACCAAAGTGGTGAAACGTTAGACAACTGAGCGTTTTTTGCCATAATAGTTGCGTTACAGAGAAACCTTCAACACTGATCGACATCAAAAAGATAACAACAAAAGAAGTACAGTGAAATGTTTTGGTATGAACCTGAACCAGTAACCTTCTTCCCGAGGAACGGTAGAGAGGATTGAGACAGACAGTGAATTCCAAGTAGGAGGTTAGAGATGCAGAGAAGGTGAAGCGACCGTCCAACGTTGTTAGGTAGAGATGTAGAGGACGTGCGTGTGTCCATGGTCCCAAATCCCAAAATTACTGACTTCTCCGTTTCGTAACAAGTGAGTAGTTATGTGGTACTTTTTGTTTTATTACATAGTAGAGCACGTGTGGAGCAGTGGTTAGGGATGCTGTGCGAGGCACACGTGATCGATGGTTTGATCCCGCGCTTAGAGCTTATCAAACCTTCCATTCCTTCGGGATTGGGGAGTTAGCACTAGACTTGTCTGGGGATAGCAGCACTGACTTGATACAGCGGCAGGCCACCTCGAATCACTGTGAAGACCAAATATGCATTTTCTTTTATAGGCAAAACACGAACTGCTTCTTGCTTTGTGTTATAACATTGTTTTAAACATTCTTATTGAGTTTTCTACCTATTTTGCCTTTAATAGTGATTTCAGGAACGCTTTTACTGGGAGATGGAAGAAGAATTCAACCAGATTCGCTCCCTGCGTGCGATCGCAGCATACCACTTCATCCTGAGTTTCGTATAATTATGTTAGCGAACAGGCCAGGATTCCCTTTTCTAGGTACTGCTCGTATATAACGTGATTGTTTTCAGGTGTTTTTGTCATCTCTCTGAAGTTTAGTGATTTGTTTCCTTCATCTGGAGGTGTTATTAATGACAGTAATTAATTTCAGGAAACGACTTGTTTGGTGTACTTGGTGATCTGTTTTCTGTGCACACTGTGGACAATCCTAGTCGGGAGAGTGAACTTGAAATGCTGAAAAATTATGCACCTGGTATGTAACTTTCAAAATTTGTTGTCACTATACAAATTCTTCATCCTTGCTACCTTATACTAGTATGATTTTATCAGGTTGTTCCGTAAGTTTTGGTAACAGAGCAATGAACACCACCAACCAGGAGCAGTTGGAGTTGCATGATTTTGGTATGATTCAATTGCGCATTTTCTTGCGAACATTTTGGTATACAACTTGCCTACACTTGCTCGTGGAGTCATCATGGAAACAAATTCGTTTGTTACTCATGCACGAGTGGCGCGAAGGGGAAGATGCCAGTGAAGCGGCGCCAAGATTAATGGAGCTTCTCATGAAAGGCCCGAATGCGGCTGATCCTCCAGGCCGTCCTTTGCAGTTTTAAACTTTGCGAAGCACTTCGTCTTTTTTACTTCCTCTTCTTTTCCATCCTTTTGCAACTGTATCATCACCTCAAGCTGCACTAATCTTGCGTTCCCCTTCCTAGCATTTTCCCCTACGCGCGCCATTCGTCCTTGAGCAGCAAGCGAATTTGTACTCAAGGCCGTCCAGTTTAAAGCAAGCATGAACAAGTTGTATATCGAAATGTTCGCAAGAAAATGCGCATTAGACCACACCAAAATCATGCAGTTCTAATTACTCCTGGCTGATGAGTTTGGTGTTATTGCTCTAGTGCCAAAACTTATGGAACGACCCAATATAATTATACAGATAGGAATATTGAGTGGTACGCTAAGATGCCGACTTCAGACGGGAGCTGTACTCGCGTTTCAAGCATACTGCTGAGCTTGCACTTTCACTCAGCTCTCTAGTAAGGGTGGAAGGCGGATTCAGTTCCCGCTTGCGGTTGAAGGTTGCACACCACTCAGTAATTCCAGTTCCGTATTGATGGTAACTATCTGAATATGTCATAGCATGCTTTGAGCCTTTCATGAGAACTGTCATGGCATTTATACAGCGCAAGACGAGTGTTTCGGCATTATAGCCTCGTCAGTTGCACGGTGCCTTTTGGTTCGGTCAGTTCCGCGGGGAATTATCCCCTGCTAAGATGAACCGAGGATGAAATACTTTTACGCGCCGTTAAGTGATAAAATCACCTGACGGGCAGTGTTATACACTTCATTGCTTGTGGCTGGTAAAATACACACACATTCAAAACACTCGAAACGAAAGCCGTGACAATAACGTTTGAGCAACCACTAGTAATCGAGTGTACAACACTGCCCGTTCGGTGATTTTATCACTTGATGGCGCCTGTAAGTATTTCGGCTTCGCTTTCTCTCAGCAGGTGATATCTCCTCGCGGAACTGAGTGAATCAAAAGGTACTGTGCAACTGACGAGGCTTTAAAGCCGAAAATCGTGTCTTGCACTGTAAAAATGCAAAAACAGACCTCATGGAAGGCTCAATATATGTTATCGGATTAAATTATTAGCCAAGTCCCCAAAAGGTCGAAAAGAATGGTATTTGAATATCTTCTAAACCCTTTTTATAATCAAATGACATTGTGCTGTTTGTACCTGTGATGCGGACTTTCACGAATGGAAGCAAGGCGCTGGTTAGCCCCTTATCCAGCTCCCTTTTACAATCATATGACGAACACTTTACGGTTATACCTGAGTTCGGGTTCCTCTGAGATTGCAAGCTGGTGCCGTTCGTTTCAAGTGTTCTTCTAAGGCAAAGGTCAGAATTCAAACTGTGTGATAAATACTTTTGAGTCAACATGTCACGTGGTCTTTTATGGGTAACTTATAGAACCCGACCCAAGTGTTTCGGCCTTGACAGCCTCATCGGTCAGGCAAGTACTATCGTCTTAGCCAATCCTCTCGGAGGCCCCTACATCTCTCAATTTAGAGTAGGCAACGACAAACGGTTTGCACGAAACGAACGGACGATATTCCAGAAATACCAGTCATGAGCGATCGAGTGAAAAACACTGCCTGTCTAGCTATTTATTTCACTTGACGGCACGTGTAATTCGTTTATCGTCGCCTTCTCTATGTAAGGGGATGTAGGGGCCCTGAGGATTGGCTAAGACGAACGGTATCGCCCGACTGATGTTAGGCTCTATATATTGCCCATAAAAGACCACGTGACATGTTGGCTCAAAAATTATCATCAGTTATATATCAAGGTGTCTTTCCCAACCAACTTGCTGCGTCATTCATGAAGAGGACAAAGTACTTAAGCAGCAATCGAAACAACAAGTGAAATGCTCGAAGACCTTCGTGGAGGATCACCTGTATCACCTGTCGTCCCGTTGACTGTTGAGTGACTCGAGCAGGTACCAGCAACTCTTCTATTTTTCCCTGTCACGTGCAAGAGTAGCCCAGTGGGTCCTCTTCGCTCTAGGGATTCGCTGAGCATCATATCTTTCTTCTATCGCTTTCGTGAAGAAATCGTACCAACGGGTCAGTGGTCTTCCTTTAGAGCGCTTGACGTCCCGAGGAATCCAGTCGGTAACGGCTCTCGTCTCATCGGTTGTCGTTGAAGCGCATCACGTGTCCGGCCCACCTTATTTTCGATATCCTGGACTGTAGAACGGCGTCTCTGATTTTCGATCGTTGACGTATGTCGGAACTTCGGATCCTTTCTCTCATTTGCGAGATACGCGATACTCCTAGCATCGACCTTTCGACTGCGCGTTCGATAACGCCAAGTGATCTTTCATCCTGCTTACGTAACGACCAGGTTTCTGCTGCATACGTTAGGGCAGGGATAATTGTCGAGTCGAAAAGGTGGGCGCGGAGTCGGATGTTCTTTGTCCTCTTCACTACATCTTCGATGCTCTTAAACGTTTCCCAAGCCGCTCGTTTCCTCCTGCTCAACTCTGGGGCTAGGTCGTTCATCATGTTGATTTCAAGACCTAGATAGACGTAACTGAAGCATTCGGAGATTGTTGTTCCGTTGAGCGTGAATGGGGCATTAGAAACCTATCCGTCCTCATGAACATTGTTTTCTTTAGGTTTAGTTGAAGACCAATCTTTCCACAGGCGTTATCGAAATCGGTCAGCATTCGTTCCGCTTGCCTGATGTTTGGTGTTATGAGAACGATATCGTCTGCATGCTGGACGCATTGTGGAGGATGCATGCTAGGAATTAATTGAAAGAATGGGAAAAGTGCTAGGGTACACATAATAAGTGTGATGACGGTAATTATATAATGAAAATAAATAATTTTTATTCAGATGTGCAGATGCTAATCTTCTCAAGCTCATAGCAGCATTTACGGAACTACGTGAGATGGCCGACGAAGGTCTTCTTCACTATCCATATTCTACAAGAGAACTTGTAAACATCGTGAAGCATATCAACGTAAGTGCATGTCGTTCTGCTTCTCCGTCATCTGTACGCATTTTCAAGTATTTGGGCAACCACTCCTTTTCCGTCTTTTTTTTTTTGAGTTTCAGCAGTTATCTATAGCTCAAATCTGGGCAATGTTGACGTTGTGCTCCATCTGTGATAGGGCCGTTTTTGTGCGCTCCAGCAGTGAAAAAATTATGTCTCACACTCGGCGCGTTTTCGCTTGTATTCTCTTCATGTATCTTGAAATTTTGAAAGAATCTAGGTTTTCGTAGTGTAATTGTAGAGAAAACTTTCAGTTGTTTTGCGTACTTAGGCTTCTTATCTTTAGTGGGTTGAGGAAAAAGTTTCTTAACATCCGCTGAAATTTAAGTTTATTTGTAAATTCAATAAAAACCATAATTATTCCTCAAAATAAAAACCACCATAATCCACGACCTTCTGCTAATGATCTGCAAGCTTCTAGATCTGCTCGAAATCGCCATTCTTGTTTGTTGAATTGGAAAGCTCTTGACATGCCTCTTCAATGTAATCAAACATCGCGAATTCGACGTCCAAGCAGGAAAGCTCCGTTGAGTGGAAAAGACCATAGTGGAACGGCACAGCATCTCAATTGTAAGCTGGATGCGGCAAGATCTTCACAATCTCGATTTCATTAAACTCTCCTTAGCCTTCTTTGCAGTATGAGGTTTGGCATTGTCTTGTTAAAACAACGCACGTTTTCAACGGATCAATGTCGGGAATTTTTCCTTCAACTCATCCTCGATCCGGAATCTTGCAGATCATTGGCAGAAGACCTTGGATATCGATAGTCTTTATACGGAAACTCAAATGTTGCTATTTTTAATTAAATTCATAAGCTTTGAATTTCTAGTGGCTGTTAAGAAACTTTTGCTCCAACCTATTATATTATAGTGCCAAATAAACCCGTTAATGAGCCAATGCCTATGCACGAGAAGCATACGTATGTGTAGGGCAATCGAGGAGTATCAGCATTATATCCAGATTTATAGTCAACTCATAGAAAGACACTAAATATATAACAAAAATCGCGCGCCACATGTGAATTGCGCTACGCGATCAATCAACTACGTGATGTATACATAGCCATGCACGCCCTAACCAAGAAATGTGCACCGAGTGCTAAACTCGACATATTTTTGGCTGCTTCAGCACTAAGTAGTCATTTTCAAAACGGAGTAAACAATGAATCGAGATTGGCGCTTTCGAATGGTTATTAGAAGTCTTGGGGTAAGCCCTGTCCAGCGCAGAACGCGTTGGGTGTGAAATACGATTTTAACTTTACTGTTACAGGCACTCAATATGCCTTTTTAAAACTAAAGAGTATTACTGAAATTATCAAGATTCTAGTTATTGAATGATTGCTAAGACTCAAAAAAAAGCAGGACTTTGAGTCTTAAGGGTTGATAATGTGCGCAGGACTACGGAAAATAATCCATAGATCTTTTATCAGGCTTTTTCGCAGCCATTTGCTTTGCATCTTATTCTGATTGTTCAGAAGTTTCCAACGGATTCGCTTACTACGGTAATAAAAAATGTATTCGATTTTGATACATTTTCCACTGATGCAGTCAATACGATCCAGGAAGTTTTCCTCAAACATGGAATTCCTTTCGGTTGAGTGATATTTTCGTCAATAAAGTTATAGCTTTTCTTCTTTTTGAGGAATAAATGTTTTCATTACGGCTCAACCTATTCAGCATCGATTATTATCAAAATGAACATAACCCTAATTAAGAAACTGCGGTTTATTCTAGGTATTGACCATCCACATGAGCGTGTGTTTCTATCGCATCGATTTCTCATCGAACCTCCATTGTTAGTTGGTGATTGGGGAGTTCGTGATAATATTCCGCCTGTGCATGTTAAAGCAGTTGAATCATCTATCAGCATTAAGGTATAGATCAGTAGTGAGCTTCATAAATATGTCCTTCTGAAATTAAAGAAAGAGAAAGAAGTATGAAAGATGACTAGTACTGTAATGCAGCTATTAGATATGTCATGTAATACTGTCTTTGTAATTCTGTTTTCGTCGAGATCTAATTAGGCCTACCATTTCTCCTGAATCAACACATAGGTGCCAAACTAGTGGGGAGTAGAAAACTGGATTAATGCATCAGCAGCCCTCCAAGGCCATTGTATAGACGAAATGTAGCTTCATTCGCCATCTATCTGATGACCACCGAGAGTTACTGTGTAGATGGAGTACGCCCCATGGTAATGTCAATATAATCAAATGCAGAATGCGTTTCTGAGCGGATAATCAGCGTAGAGCGCTGCAGTTTACAGATTTGGTTATGGATTCGATCACGGCTTGAAGGCTTTGTGCTTACCGCGATTGTTGTTGGATTGTGGTCGTGTAGACTCATCCTGGGATTTCTTCCTCTTCTGAAATGTCAGAGCGTTCCCACGTCGTCATCATGGTACTGACCACCCTTTGTGGATGAGAAGGAGCCCCAGATAAGTATGGCTCCAATTTCCCAACCACGGATAAATCGGTGACTGGGTTGATCCTAAGTAAGTTAAAGCCATGAACTACGTAGCTAAATGGTATCACCACCACTGCACCACCTGCTTCCGGAAAAAGCTACGGAGGTACGTAAATGGGATAAATGGTCATTGAAGCGAAAATGCCCCGATTTCATTATCAACACTTATTATATTGTGCTGCATATATGTTAAGTTCTCTAGGCAGTTTGATTTTATAAATCAGCACTGTTGACAGTTTCATAGGTCGAACTTCCATTGATTGGCAAACCTTTGAAGCTGAGAAAGGAACATATGCGCTCCAAGCAATTCACCGAACAGGCAAGTGTTTTGTACAAACTAGACCCTGTACAAACCCTTGGCCGGAGAATTTCGTTCATCTTCTAGGAATGTGCTTGGCAAATTCCCATGCTCGATGTGAACATATGCTCTGATGGGATAGTAAGCGGAAACACTTTGACAGTGGCGACAGTGAATCCTCCACGTCTGTATATTATTCAGAACATAGATATGTCGAATGAGGTACATTTATTACGCTTACCCGAACGTTCTACATGATGAGAGTAATCAATTTCGTGTTGTTAGCACTTAACGGACACATTGACAGCAGTTCAGAAAGGTTATCTACGTTCACTTTTTTGTATCACTCTGCCCAGTATCTTTTTGAAATACGTAAAGACAGAAGTAGTTCAACTACAGCTTATTCTACTAATGAAAAAGTATTTACAGTTGTATTATGCACATTTAACAGGTTCATGAGGTTGACATCTCAGGAATATTGCCTCCTTTGCGCCAGGTCTTGAAGTATCAGCCTAGAATCAAACTTAGTCGCTATGGTGAAGACTTAATTCTGATCCATGAGGAAGTCGTGAGTATCAAATTATTATCTGATCTGATCTACCCAAGCCTTCTCTTTTCTAAACGCGTGCCCACACTGAAAAGTTCAAATTTTAGACCAATTCCACATGTTTAATGAATATGAAGAAAAATTTGATTCAGTGCATAGGAGTGGAGTCTTCAGCATTGAGGAGTTTCAGAAGCAGTAAGTAATACTGAAGCTGTAATTTCAAGTTTATATTCAATGTTCTTCCACATCAATCTGCGACGCAGTGGTCAGGGGTGCTCTGTAACCCACGTGGTTGATGGTTCGCCTTTGTACTTTAGGCTCACCTTGCCTTCCATCTCTTTGGGGTCGATGAATTGTACCAGGTCTGTTTGGGAGTGCAACGGCCTTGACTTGATACATTGATGGGCCAGTATAGCTCACTGTTAAGGCCAGATATGCATTCAGTCATCTCTAACAGAGTTGAAATCGAGACGACTGCATGGTGCATCCCTTAGGAACAGCTTATCGCCAAGAGTTCTATCCTTTCATCCTTTATATTTTGATTCGAGTTAGCTATCTTTTCTCGCAATAGATCTCCACGGCAATCGTATAGCTTCTGCGGTTAATTTTTTTTTTTTGTTTCAGTGCTTGAGTATAAGGAATATCGTCTAGTACGTGCTGACAATCCCCTTCTATTTGCACGTGATGGAAAGCAAATTATCCGTTTTGGAAGCAATGGTATTGTTACGCACATGGAAGTCGGCAATGAAATCACTAACGTATTTCCAGTAGATGACGGAAAGGTTCTGATCAAGGCGAAGGTTGATTTTCATGTGTTTTCATATTCTGACAATTCAAACTATTATCAAATTTTCACCGCGAGAAGATTGCTGTAATGGTTTTTCTAAAAAACCCGTGGAAGCCCTTTATATGAGATCAAAACCAATGTGTAGTGTTTTCATTGAGTTCTAACTGATAGGTATAATCTTGATGAGTTTGACCGACAATCCTTTTTTCTGAGCGAATAGGACCTGGATAGGCATATTTCGGCAGACTTTTTATTATTTGGCGTTTTTCTAGGTCTGATATCGTTTGTTAAGGTATAGGTAGTTTTTGACGGTTTTGCCGTCTCATTAGTAGTACACCCCCACATTAAGAGTAGCAAACGAGAAAGATGCCACAGTGCTCCATAAGTGAGTTATCATGTGTTACACCCTCTTTCTTTCGTTTTGCGCCTGTTAGCATTTTATCAAGGCCTTTTCTTTTGTTGATTTTCAAAAAACCTCGTTGAAGAACTTCTTTGGATTGATCAAAAACCAGTTTATTGAAGACAAAGTTCAAATATGATAACAACCGCAAAAACATCGATTGAAAACAAGACGGTACAACACATGATATTTCACTTGCCAAGCAATGTGTCATGTTCCCCCTTTACTAATCTTATTATGGGGCTTGTGGTACTAATGAGGCGGGCGAAACCGTCGAAACGTATGCACACCAATAACATGTAATAGCAAACCTTGAAATAAGGCTAATAATAAAAAGTCTGTGGAAACACATCGAAGTCCCTTAACGAGCTTTTTCAAATTTAGTCGAATGTTCGTAAACTTGGTGCCCTGTTTCAACGTTTCTACCAGAAATCTCAATTTTTCTTCCTGCCAAGACCTTAGTGATAGATATGGAATCTACAGTGTTCGTTAAGGATAGTGATTTTCACCTTCTTTGCTATGAAAATGATCAATGGATAATCCGGCCTGTTGACACGAATCTCGCCGTAGATATTGACGGTTTATGTTTGCACAATAACTCTGTATTCTTATCTGCGGACGGTTACCATTATCTCAAAAGTTCTGGATTTCCACTGCTTTTGGTGAGTGGTTTGGGTGATTTTGTTAGATTAATTTAATTACGTCAAAACTTAGAGTAAAACTGAAGTGGTCGGAAGCGTAAGGAGCACATATGATGTGGTAGATGCCCGTCGTCCGCATTACCTTTCCGACGAAAATACCAAACAGTTTATCGATCTCAATCGAAATTTGCTTGTTCTACGTGATAATGTCGTTGTTAGGGCTCAGCCAAAGTGGAACGTTCCGAAAGACGTTGTTGCAGACGGTTAGATTATTTGTACTACTCTGTTTCCATTTGTAGCACAATGTACCAAATGCTTTTCCTATCACAATTAGTCACAGGTTAGTATATTTTGTACTAAGGTAATGTCCACAGTATCGGTGGTTTCTTGGAGGCAGTAGATACAACCAATGGTTTTGTTCAATATGTGCCAATTGCTGAACCTATTTATCAGAGTTATCATGGGTGAGGATTTGTACTTTGTTACTGATGAAGATAGTGTAAAGTCGTAAACACTACTGAAACTCTTACTACAATGTATCTGAAGCATATAAGCTCTTTTTCCAGCCCATGGTTAGCAACAATCGCTCGAACACCGTTTATCATAGTTCCTTATAATGAGGACAGAGTACTGACTGTTGATACCAGTGGTGGAATACGCTCATTTGAATTCTCTCCATCTACATTAGGGAGGTCATTCAAAGAATGGACACATTTAGTTGGAGGTAAGTACAGAAGCATTTTTTTTATTTGAAATTATACGATACGCTGTATGGGACGTTCTTACTCCTGAAGTCTTTATTTCTTCCATATCAGGTGATGAAGACAATAATTTACGAGTGGAAATTGAACATGATTCTGGTGATTTTGACATAACAAAGCTCAACGATCCTAAATTGGGAAAATTTGACCCATCGAATGCTCCTCATCACGGTGGAAATCAGTGGATGGGTGGAACTGGTGGATACTCAACAGCAGGTTTAGGAGGTGTCGGTGGACCGTTCAGGTGAGAGACGTTATGTTGCTCATTGTTAATCCCTTGGACTAAGATTTTACCTACACTTCATCTCAAAATAGCTAAGTAGTTTCACTTACAGTTTTTCTCAGGCTAGATGCTGGTCATGATATACATCAAATGCCTGAGTCGGCTAAGCGACAGGTGCCTGAACACATTCTCAAAAAGGCTAGAGAAATAGCTAAAGCTGAATATCAAAAGAAACTTAAGGCATGTCTTTCCTTTCATACCCTTAAACATATGTCGACAAACCTCTGTTCTAAACTATATCCAGCAAAAATGCAGTTGAAAGTTCCGTATAAAGGATATGCGCATTATGTTTGGTTGAAGTCCAAACACAACCCAAAGTAGGACAGCTGAAGAAAAAAAGACAAAAAATGAACAGCAGTGTTTTTTGAACTACGTTCGTATGCTTGTATCTAAATCGTGCTCAGAAGTAACAAATGACATTTACAAAAACTAATGACTTCTGATTTATATAAGTCTTTCAGGACATTGCAATGTCAGAGTATGATGCCGAAGCATACATGTCTCTTTGGAACAAAATTGAAAAACACTCCAGTCATCTTCGTACAATCATTGAACAGTTAGAAGCCAAGAGAAAAGAACGGCAGTGGGCACGCCATCAGACATCTGGAGATCTAGATGATGGAAAACTCATTGAAGGAATAACTGGCGAAAGGAATATCTACAGGTAGAGAAGAAAAGTTAATTCGGCTTTTTTTAGCATTTGCTAATAGTTCTCAATTGTTTTAGGCGTCGCTTGGATAAACTACCTGAAATTGGATCGCCACTCTTAAAACCGAAAAGGATGCGCTTATGTTTTGATGTATCAGGATCAATGTATAGGTTCAACGGATACGACAAAAGGCTTCAAAGATCTCTTGAAGCCGCATTAATGGTTATGACGTCATTCGAAGGAAAGCAAGATAAAGTAGCGGTAAGTTATGCATGTCTGATAGCCTTGATAAAATATGATTAACGAAGTTACATCTCATTACAGTACGATATAATTGGTCACTCTGGCGATGGTCCTTGCACTGAATTCATTATAAACGGCCACTATCCAAAAAACAACAAAGAGCGATTAGTGATTCTAAAGCAGATGATGACGCATACACAGGTTTGTAGAATTCTATATGATTCGAACAGATTCTTTTTGTTCTCAGGAAAAGCAGATAAAGTAGACATAGCTTCCTTCACGATTTTTCGTGATGCCTAAACTGTAATAATATCAAGCCGTTCCGTAAGTTTTGGCACTAGAGCAACAAACACCAAATTAATTAACCAGAAGTAATCAAAAGTGCATGATTCTGCTCTCGTTAAATTGCGCATTTTCTCGCAAGCATTTTGGAGTACAGCTTACCAGTGCCTGCTTCAAAGTGGAGCTGTCGTGGGAGCAAATCCGCTTGCTACTCATGCACGAATGACGCGTAGAGGAGGATGCCAGTGAAGCGGTGCGCAAGATTAATGGAGCTTCTTGTGGACAACGCGAACCCCGACTGATCCGACTGATCCTCTAGCCTGTTCTCTCGCGCTTTGAACTTCGCGAACCACTTTCTAGGCGTCCTTTGTGCAACTGTATCAGTGTCTCAAGCTCCATTAACCTTGCACGGTGCTTCATTGAAATTCTCCCATGCGCGCCAATCGTGCATGTTTAGTAAGCGAATTTAATTTTAAGGCAGCTCCATTTTTATGTATAGGCAGTGTGTATACCATAATGTTGGCAAGAAAATTCGCAAATGAACGGCACCAAAACTAATCTAATTTACTTGTGGCCGAAAAAAATTAGGTGTTTATTCTTTTAGTACCAAAGCTTACGATGGATTCTTATATTTTGATGACAAAGATTTCTCCATGTTCAAGTTAGACAGGATTAGTAAGGGCAGTTTCATTTCTGATGCGAATTTTTCATTGCTATACGTTAATATATTTGAAACCTCAGTCGAAATCTCTTTTTTGTGTCAGTATTAGTCTTATTTAGTATTAAGGAACACAGAGTATAAAGGTGCTATGTATTTGTGAGCCCTAAAGATTTTCTTTAGCCACATATATGGTAATGATGGAATCTTTTCTTGTCCATCTGCGTTTATCAGCGTTAATTTCAGTTTTGTTCAAGTGGTGACTTCACAGTTGAAAGTCTTGACCAGGCAGTTAAGACGCTAAGCAAAGAGAATGAATGTGACGAAAAAATTGTGGTTCTTATCTCGGACGCAAATTTGGATAGATATGGAATATCACCAAAGAATATTGTAAACATTATGAACAGAGATGACACTGTCAAATCATACGTAATTTTTATCGGATCACTTGGTCAACAAGCGGAGAGGTACGACATGGCAACAAGATATTTTTTCTCTATTTCAATCTTGATTTGTACTGTAATAATCAACATTTTTAGATTACAATCATCATTGCCAATTGGTAGAGCATTCGTTTGTGAAAATACGTCAGATCTTCCGAAAATTATGCAAAACATTTTCACATCAACACTAGGATAGATACATTTAACAAGGCTGATTATTAGGATTTTTTTTTCTTAGAAATATCTTATCATCTTGATAGTGATCTGAGCTAGTATGGAATTGTTACACATATCGTAAAAAAAATGATTTTCAATGTTAGTCGTATATATTTTTTATTTTGATGTGAGACATCCCTTTCAATAGTTGTTCTGTGTTAAGCTTTGTTATTACATATGGTTTATTTGTAAAATTACTAAAATGCTGTAGATTTGAACATCAATAACATGCAGCATTTATAGTACAAACGAGAAATAATTCTTCATATTTAAAGAGATAAACAGATTTGAGTTGCGATTTTTTTTTCTTACGGAAGACATCTTGACACGATTATGACTAAAGAGCGAACTAGTATATAGGTCGTGCTTCAATCTCATTTACAATTTAATGACAAAAAGTCGATTATTGTACAAGCTTCTAAACATCAAACAAAGCTATTGGATAAAATTACAATTATGCTACTTTAAACAATAATACTTCCGATTAATATAATCATGCAATTTGAAAGGTATCACGGATAACAAAAAGAAAAAAAATACCACACAGTACAGCAGCCATAAGAGCATAACTTGTAGAAACATAGTACATATAATGTGCTAATTTATCTAAAGGAATGACAAGACCACAATTAGAACGAAAAGAAATGACAAGACCGTAATTGTGAAAGATGAAAATATTGAAAACCGAAAAACTGTACAAACAATGAACCCGTATAACACAATCTGTTTGATAAATTTGGACTTATATGTTATGAGATACTGTTAGTAAATTAAATGGTAATGTAAAATTTGAATTTTATGCAGAGTTTAAGAACTCTGGATCTGAAATTGTTTAGCTATGCGATGTTATTTGATGGTAGGTGGAGATGTAGAATTGAAAGAAAAAAAAAAAGCATAATTTAGGAGTTTCGGCAAAAAGTTTTACAAATGCAACAGATACATCTGGGATGCGTTGATAATTTCGTAATAAAGTGCAATCAAAAACATCGAAAAAGTATGTCTGATGACAAAAAGGAGCCAAAAAAGCAAAGTCGAGTCACAAACATTTGCAAAGCATGCATCACAAGTACAGTTTAATTATACAAACGACCCGTACAACGCTATCAGTCTGCTTCTAGAATTAGATATTATTACGTTATGCAGTATTGTTAGAGGGTGGATGATAATATAAGAAAAACAGACTTTAGTTTTTCATAGAATATTTTACAAAGGCAACACATATATCAGGGTTTTGCTAATGATTTGGTGTTAAATTCCTCTCAAAAACATAAGAAAGTGATAAGGCAGATAAGAAGATTGGAGGAGTTGAGGTGATAGAGAAGGTCTTATTTATAAAATTAAATTTGAAAACAGAGGGATAGAAAGGGAGAGTGAGAGACAGAGAGAACGGCAGGAGAAACGTCGAATTCAACTTTTTGATGTTAAATGCGTGGCCGCAGCTTGTTCAAGCTGCTGACGACGAACTCTTTCTGAAGAAATTGGCTTTCTTCGAAATTCAGTTATCGTAGCCGGGACACCGTTCACCACCACGGTTAGCTTCTTCGGGAAATTCCTTGAAGTCTATATTTAATATGCCAATTTCAAATCTATCGTTTATATTACATGATGATCAAGTGTAAGACAAAGAAAAAAAAAGAGTATAGCCGTTATAGTGCTGATTTATACTAAGGAACACTAACTATAACAAATGTCTGTATTGAATCACAGTATTAGTGAAGTTTTATCAAAACAGTATCTCTACTGTTTTGAGGTTATTTTTTGACTAACTACAAGGAATACATAGTAGGATATCCTAACGAAGTGTACATACCTATAAATAAGATGGTCCGAGACTAATACCATTCTTCTACGATTTTTAACCACTCCACCATGAGTATTTATACTACGAACTGCTGAGCCACTTGATGATGACTCTGGTGAATGTCGTGAAGTCGACGGAGATCCAGCACTTTGGTATGCACGTCGTTTGAAACTAAGCAAAATCTCTTATTATTAACATAAACATACAAATGACTAATGAACCTAATAGTTATTTTCGAGCCATGCATGTGGTCTGCTAAGGGCACTTACACAATGCAATACACGTGCTTTGGCCTTGAAGTCTCATCAGTTCCACGGTGCACTTCGTCTAAGCCAATCCTTTTTGGAGAGGAACTTCCTTACATAAAGAAATCGTTGACATGTTTTACACGGCCCGATAAGTGATAAAATCACCGAATGGGAAGTGTTGTACACTCGATTGCTCTCGGCTGGTAATCGTGAAATATCATACATTTCGTTCGAGTGTTTCTTGAGACCACAGACCACATCACAAGCATAGCTCAAGCCATCAGTCATATCGAGATTTGAGCGTACACTCAAGAAACAATCGAATACCACTCACGAAAAAACAAAAGGAATCGTATAATATTTCACGATTACCAACCAAGAGCACTCGAGTGTACAACACTGCGCATTCGGTGATTTTTTCACTTATCGGCGCAACCGTTGCCAATGTAAAACATTCGCCAACGATTCCTTTACATGAGGAAGTTCTTTTTCAAAAGAGACTGGCCCAGACGACAGCAACTGACGAGGCAGCAAGGCCCAAACACGTGTACTACCCTGTATAAATGTTTATGACAGACCACATGCACGGTTCAAAAATGATTATCAGAAGTACTGAAATTTGAGCATGGTTCAAAGAAACACTCGAAACTAATGCTATCTGAACTCTTCGTCTTTTCATCGTGTTTCAAGTCATCCGTAAGTTTGTGATTTCGAGATTTTGAACATGTAAAACATTTTACTTTTTATAAGTGTATGATATCTTTTCTCTAGAACGAATACTTCAACTTTTGAGTCGTAAGCGTATCTTGAACGTTCCACTTGGCTCATTGTACTACCGCAGCGACACAAAACTATAAAAGGCACTTAACCAAAAGGCGGTTGATCTATGAATTACACGATCTCAAACAGTTCCGTGAAGGCAATACCAACGCGTCAAGATTTGATGCAACAGCCTTATCGAAGCGGTGTCAGGGCGAAGCCTGACCGTATATATTGCGCACCTCACAGTGTAAAAAATTGAAGAACTATGGCGGAAACGTTTAATCATTCACCGTATAGCCCAAATACTGATCCAAGTGATTACCACATTTTCAGGCCTCTGCAATATCTCCTGGCAGTGAAACGCTCTTCCAAAGGAAAAAATTTTGAAGTTAAAAAAAATATACAGCTACAAAAAATAAAACGGCTTACATATTTAGAATTTCAAGATCGTGAGCTTTCGAATGACATCAAAGACAACAAAAAAGACCAAGGAATGAACTCATTGTAGATAAACGAAAAAAAACCACAGAACTAGGTTATAACCTAAACTATCTTACACTTACCTATGCAAGCGTACATAGTTATGGTTTTTTTTAACCATAACACTGTATGAATCAACATTCTATTCACCTGCTAGCTGCTTTTTCTTGCTGTTGAACGACAAAATTCTGGACCACCTTCTGCATCTGAACGACATTTTCGTTCAATCGTGGCTTTCGCGTGGATGTTCCTTTTCTAAAATCAATTTAAGTGAACTTTCTAACGCTATACTAGAGCTTCTCACTTATGCAGTATTGAAGTAAATGATAAATTTAATTACATAGCATATAAAAAATCTAAGCTATGGACAAAAGGCACAATATGAAAGCAAAATCGGTATTGTTCTATTATGGAGGTGCCACTTCAACCCCTTGCAAAAAAAAAACGTATATCTTCGTCTTTCCAATGATCAATTAGTTATAGAATAGCACAGATCAGAAGAATTTCAACGATTAAGTCCGTCTTCGAAAAGGCCTTGTCATTGCACTGAAAGAGCAAAAGTGGTATTTTGTTTCTCATTGGAAAATTTCTCGCTGACCAAAGCTTTACCTTTGGAGTGTCATTAACCAATCGATAGACCTAATCTTAAGGATTCTCACAATCTATTTGGTCTTTATAATGGACTTGATATCACGCTGTAATAGCCAAAAGGATAATGGGTTTCGCAAAAAATGGATTACTTCAACTACCCTCTCTTCAATTTGGTCAATTGGGAAAAACGTACTTTTTGATCGTTTTTTATGTTTAAATAATCAACTGATAGCTTAAATCAAAAGAAATTGAAAAGCGCATTTCATTTTGAAAAAGACCTTGTTATTGCGCTGATATAATATTTTGTTCCTCATTGAAAGATTTTGCGCTGACCAGAGCCTCTCATAGTTTTGAGAAGGAAACGATAAATCAGATTTTAAGGATCCCAATGACATTTTTAGCTTTTTGAACGAGCTCTTTGGTGCTCATAACAACCAAAAAAATTAGGTTCCGCACTCGATGCTCCAGTTTTGCAAAGTCCAATCTTCTTGTCGCTGTTACAGCGTGATACGAGGTCGATATTCATTGATATAAATAATTGGAATCCTTGAGATTCGATCTATCGATTGATAATTGGAATACCAAAGAAATTGCTTTGGTCAAAGAGAAATCTCAGGAACAAAAAATGATTACTGCTCTTTCAGCACAATGAAAAGGCCTTCTTGAAGACACCACTAAAATTCTTATAATCTGACCTATCGAATAGTTATCTTTCGCTTCGAGTGTTTCCTTAGGACCACAGCTCAAATTTCAATATGCCTCAAAATCATTTTTGAGCCACGCATATCGTGTGATTTCTTATAGAAGGGCTGACTTATAGAGCCCGATACACGTGTTTCGACCTTGCAGTCTCGTCAGGTGGGCAGTTACCCTTTATAGTCTTTTGCCAATTCTGTGTGGGTGCTCCAGACCCCACACTAAGAGTTAGTGACGAGGAACGTTTTACACTCTATGTCCAGTGAACTCATTACCGAACACAGAGTGTTGCACACTCGATTGCTCTTGGCTAGTAGATTTATTTTTTCGAGTCCTTTCTTTAGACCACAGCTCAAATTTCAATATGCCATAAAATCATTTTTGAGCCACGCATGTCGTGTGGTCTGTTAAAAAAGAGCTGTTACCCTTTCTCGTCTTTTGCTAATCTCTGTGGGTGCTCTAGTCCCCCCACATTATGAGTTAGCGACGACGAACGATTTACACTCTATGCCAATGAAACTATCATCGAACACAGAGATGGTGAAACGTTCGTCGTCGCTAACTCATAATGTGGGGGGACTAGAGCACCCACAGAGATTAGCGAAAGACGAGAAAGAGTAACTGCCCGACTGACGAGACTGCAAGGTCGAAACACGTGTATCGGGCTATATAAGTTAGCCCTTTTGAATCAAACCACACAACATGCGTGGCTCAAAAATGATTTCGAGGCATATCAAATAGTTACTTGAACATTGGAAACGACCAGAGAATACGATTCCTCCAAGGCATCAAATTGAGGAGCGGATAAAAAAAGCGATCCAGTTTTGCAAAACTCAATCTTCGTTTAACTGTTACAACGTAACGCGCGGTTCACTTTGAAAACAAAATAAGTAATTGGAATCCTTAGAATTTGATCTATCGACTGACTACGAAAACTCCGAAGGGAAAAAAGGGTCAGCGAGAAACCTTTTGAATTTTTATTTTTGCTCTCTCAGCGAAATAGGAAGGCTTTCTTGAATATAAAATAAACCTTCCTAATTGTTTTGATTTGTGCTATTGAATGACTATTTGAACATAAAAAAGACTAAGAAATACGTTTTTACAAGGGTTCAAAGTGGCTCCTCTATAATAGAAGAGTACCGCAAAAATTCGCAGCTGCTTCCTAGACTGTAACAAAACCATTAACCGTTCTCTGATGCGCATAAACGACAGCAGTCATTTCTTCAAATATCGGTGAGAATCAAAACAATAGGCTTAAGAAATCATCAAAAGCGACACCAGTTACAGGTAAGTTATTTTAAGAAATGTAATTTCTAAAATAAAGTAACGGATGGAATGACCTATAATTTCAATCTATACTTTGAATTGATTCACAAGATGCTGCCTCCACTCGTAGCTAGCACAGTATTCATAAACGACGCTGCAAGTTTCTCGATGACTTTGAACATTCGAGATTCTTCGAAATAACGCAGCATTTCTATTTATTTGTTGCCTATTGAAAAGTCTCAAGACATAACTTGTCATCTTGTTGTTGACTCACTTTTCATGTCCTGCTCGCGTGGACAAGAATATCACGTCCATTTATCAACAACCTTAGGGACTCACCAAGAACGACTTTTTTCTTCTTTTAAGTCAGTCTTAACTGAATGAATACTAATTACTGATCTCAGTCGCAAATCCTCAAACCTTTCACAACATAAATGGTTGACAAGAGTTTATTCTTACTTAACCGTTTATCAGCAGTGCTATAATATCACAGATATACTCGATGATGTTGAGCGATGGGCAAAACTTTGACATCAGATGGACTCGAACCCTTATTCCATCCTTTCCAAGAGGTGCGTGTTTAACCAGTTGCACTACTGACGCCTGTTTTGTTTTGTTTTACTTATGCACGCTCTCCTGGAACGGATGAGATACATGATGTCAAAATTTGCACATTACTCAACATCATTGATTATAAAGATATATTTTTATCACTGCTTACAGTACTCCTACTGGTCATCAAGCCATCAATCGATTCATCGAACTTTGTTCTCAAAAAATCTACGTCAGAACGCAATGGATTACTTTTCTTAGCACTCAGCACTTTATAAGATCCGTCATCACACTTTCTTTTCTTTTTTTTTTCACTGTGAGGATCCCAGTACTTTGAACAATCAGTACGCTGTTCATCTTCTTCTTAAAAGGCGTAGAAAACTGGTTGAGCGAGTCTCCTTGCAATCTCGACAATAGTATTGCTGTGGCGCTCCATAGAGCGTTCTTGTACACTGCCGGGGAGAGTTAGCAGGCGGAGATTGGCTCCAAGCGCGGCGCGACGAGCGTCACAACCATTCGGCCACAGCGCCCCCTGGACAACTTTTTGATACGCGAAAATCCACGATGTGACGAAGATTGAAGAACGTTGTACTGCAACGTTGTCACCACTCTCGTATACTCGAACGATTCCAGGAAAAACCATTTTCGTCCAACATTCAGCTATCTTAATGTGGAGAGAACTTCACAATTGACTGTAGCAGGACAAAGAAACGAGAAGAAGAAACCTTCTGGTACCATTGAAACATCTGAAGACGAGTCATCGAAGTAAATAAGAGTATTCATGAATGATAAGACATCACAGATAGATATGAGTCAGGGAGGGAGTGGGAGCGTGGCCAAGTGGGTGTGATGCTCGCTGCGGCGCGAGGCTGATCCTTACCTCCCAACACTTTCCGGCACTCATCAACGAACGTCCTGTGGAACGCCACAGCCAGGAGATTGCAAGGAGGCGTGCTGAACCGGTATTCTAAGACGTTCAAGAAGACGAAAAACGAATTAAATATTGGAAGTACGCGGACCCGCACAGCAAGAAAAAGCTATGAGCCGGGTCAAACACGATTTTAGAAAATCAAAAATGACAAGATATCGAATAATATCCGGCAGTCATGCATGAAGCATCACACTTGCAGAGTGAATCTTATACCTATAGAGTCCTCAGATGTTAGCTTTATAGTATTAATTTTACGGTATAAGTTTTGGCAAATGAGCATAAACACTAAATTTATTGACCAAAAGTAATCAAAATCGCGTAATTTTGGTATAGCTCAATTGCGCATTTTCTGGTGAACATTTTGGTAAACACTTTGCTTACACTTGCTCTACGATGGAACAGTCTTGAAAACAAATTCGCTTGCTACTCATGCACAAATGGAGCTTAGAGGAAAATGCTAGCGAAGCGGCGCGCAAACTCAATAGAGCCTGAGGGGATATGTTTGCAGAAAAAACCGGAGAGCACTGCCTGGAGCATCTATCGTGCTTGCGTCGTCCACAGAAAGCTCTATCAATAATCTTGCGCTCTACTTCACTAGCATTTTCCCCTACGCGCCATTCGAGCATGAGTAGCAAGCGAGTTTGTTCCCACGACAACTCCATCGCCAAAACTTAAGGCACGACCTGATATAAAATAAAAAGCAGAACAAAACTCCTGACAAACCTCGTGTCACACATTTCACATTTGAAAGCCTCGAAACGATTGCGAAACGTGCAAACCGTACATTCCCAGCTACCTGCGTCACATTCATCGTATGCAGCAGCCACATCGTCCTTACGAGATCGCTTTTTACTCGTACCGGACATGGCTACTCGTAGTTGATATTCGTCATGAACAATTCCTGCACTTCTAAGAAGAACAGCACATATCATAAGTTTCAACTACAGTTAAGGTTTCGCCGAAAGATTCATCGAGAATATCATCACAGAAAACCATACCAATCACGACGGTTGCGAAAAAACATATGAAATATTTAGGACATGTGAGAACTATGTATTCTTTATAAGAGACCATGATAGAAAGAAACGTAATAATATAAGATCCAAAGCAAAATTACTACCATCGCAAAAAGTATGAAGGTAGAGGGGACACTAAGCAACAAAACGTACTGAGGACATTTGATTCATCTGGTAGACGATAACAGTAGTTCATTCCGTTTATTTGGAAAAATTAATATTAGGATGGTATATGACCTAAGTTAGGACATTTTTCTCAAGCACCTTTATATATTTAACTCAGCTGAGAAGGAATAATTCAGTGTTTTTCTCGACGAGGAGATGTGAAGTTGTCAATAGTAGAAATTGAGAAGAAACTGCTATTGAAAAGTTTTGAAAAGAAGCTGCTCACCAAGTGAACCAGAACTTGTCAGACACATTTTTATCCGATAGTTATGAAAGTGTTTGATTAAGTATAACGCCAGTCAACCTGACCTTTTCAGGCTCAGAAAAAGGCAATATTGCCAAAATGTCAGCTATTATTTCATTTTGCTGAGTGATAAAAAAAAAGCTCCTGGCGTTGATCAATACCTGAGGGATGCGCCATGCATTCGACTTCAATTTTTAACTTCGTTTGAGGTGATTGAATGCATATCTGGCCTTTACAATGACTCGCGGTGGCCTCCCACTGAACCGAGTCAGTGCTGCTTATCCTCCCAGACAGGTCTCAGACTGGTACCAATTTACCGACCCCGGAGGGATGGATGGCTTGGTGAGCCATAAGCGCGAGATCGAACCAGTAATCTTGGGTGCGACGCAGGGCACCTCTAACCACTGCGCCACATGCGCTCTACTGAGTGATATTCTATAGATTCTACTATTAGCATTCCCGCTACTGTTTATCAATAAAACCGTTAAAGACATTATGCAAGACATTAGAGTACATCTACCTCGACAGAGAAAGATAAGGCAAACAAGAAAAGTGGCAAAAAAAATTCATAAAAGACGCCTTATGTCAAATGATAAGCATAAGACATAGTTACAGGAGACTTGACTTCTACATGGTAATTTCAGAAAGCTTATAAGTATAAACTTCCAGATGAGGTCAAGACTCGTCCTCTGTCCCATTACTGACCTTAGTGAACTTGTCAATCGCATTTTTCTCTTATAGTTATGAAGTGTTTGATTAAGTATATTGCCAGTCAATCTGACCTTTTTAGGCTCTGAAAAAGGCGATATTGCCGAAATGTCAGCAATTATTTCATTATTAAGGAGTAAATAGAACGAATCGAAAAAAAAATCCTCGAATATAAAAATCATTTCAAAAGCGAGCTTTATATAGTCGTTGTCGATGGCGAGGGTCACAACAAAATGAGACTAACTTTAAATGAAATAAAAGTAATAAAGAAATATAAGTACCGAGAAAAAAAGATAATCCAACAAAGCACATAAGAAAGAAACAAAATTCCAAAACTTCAAAGTATTCCGACGGTAAACAGCCCTCTAAAGATACTCAGCAAGGTTTACTTTTACTGTTACCACAAGTGGTAAGAGCTACTTATTTTACCTGGCTAATGCGGCTGCACTTAAGTACTTACCTCAGTATATATACGGTAAAATTACCTTATACTTTACTGATCGAGTGGAATAGCGGAGTACGATAGAAATTCCTATTTTACGCAAAAAAAACACCGAACTTCGAGGCGAATCTACAATCACAGAACCTCATATAATCATCAAAAACTTGGAAATCAATAAATATAACTTAGACTACAACTTTCTCACGAATTAAACATTTATTTAGATAGAAAAAAAACGTCCCTAAATTGAAAATTTAAGTAGCAAAATATAGCCGAGCGCACCACGTGACCCATCAATATTTAGGTGCGCCAATCGCACTAGTCGAAGGCGGCGTAGCAGCCATGAGAAATACAGTATCGAACAATCCCCTCAGGACCTGCAGGCTATTTCACGTCGCTTGTACACTTATCGTGTTTTTATGAGCTTTCGTGCCCAAAAATGCTAAATTCAGTGGTATTTTTGCCATGTTAATAAATGAATAGACGTATTTTCTATATTTTTATTCTTTTTTATGACCTATTGCTGGTGAGAAGGTTAGGTAAACCTGTCGGCCACGGTTTGGATCCATTCTGTGGTGAGTGGTTAAGTCAAATCTCAAGAGAATCCAGCTTATTTCTTTTGTTGTTCACTATTTTCGTGTTTCTGGATAAGCTTATCTATCAGTGATAAGTCCACATGGAATGGTGAGAGTGGGGCGTGTCGCATGGTATCCACGTAATGTTTCATTTTGTATCCGAACATTCTCCAGAACCAGTGACAGGTGTCTCGTTGAAACTCAGAAACGCTTTTTACACAGTTTTTTTTCCTTTTTCTTTCTTTTTTCCTTTTTTTTCTGATCAGTGGTGATTTTCATCTTATGTGGTCCCTTACTCTCAAGGCGTCTGTACTCTCTACTTCTTATTTCTTTTGTTTTAGTGATGAAAGTTTTTTCCCTTGTAATATTATCATGTATACAATAGGGTTGTGTGCTATGGAAAACTTTGAACCTTAGACGGAATCGCGGAAGCGTGACGGCAGAACAGAAGCGTCGTGGTGCCTTGGTTCCATACGCCGCTCTAGGGGGGTATTATGCAAGTTCGATTCCCGCCCGACGTTCACAGTCTTGCATATCGCTCAACGTTAATGAGTATAAAAGTATAGCATTGTACCGTCATCGAAAAGCTGTTAAATAGAGGATTTTTATAATAATATCTTTTTCAGTATGGTATCTATCGAGAATAATATAAACAACTTCAAGGTGAGGATAAATGGTCAAATTTAAAAAAAAAAAAGATGCTCCGTATAAGAGAAGAGTCTATGCAAGTGTACAATTCAAGGAGTTCTGTGGTATTACCGAGGATCGTCTTGCAATACGTTACCTTGATCGCTGTAATGGAGATTTACAAGCTGCCATACAACTATATTTCCAGGTGATTTCTACAGTTTGAACTTCAACCCTTTGCGGGCGGCATTTGATCGATTTACGCAAGCGGGGAGCAATTTTTGATGCTCAAAAGGGATTTTTTTCTCCATCTCGGCAAAAAAACTTCAGGTTTTTCGTATCAGTCTGATACAACATGATTTACTCTACACGCTCATATACTTTTTATCCATATAAAACTCTTATATACGAGGAAGATTCTGCGTGTGAAACGTAATCATCTTTTTCTTTCCTACAGCGTTCTACGAAAACCAAATCAAAAACCATGTTTAGCCTCAGAATTGTTGAAATATGAGCTCCCAAATGAGCATCGAAAGCCCAACGAAAAGCCATCCACAGATCTTAGCTGGGCGAACAAAGCAAAGCGACTACGAAATTTAATACTAGGTCGTTCCATTAACTTTGCTATTGGAGCAATAAATACCAGATTTACTAGCCAGAAGGATTGAAATTGCATGGTTCTAGTATCGTTCAATTAAGCATTATCTTGCAGACATTTTGGTCTACAACTAAGCTATATTTGCTCTAAGGTGGAGCTGTCTTACGAACAAATTTCTTTGCTGCTCATGCACGCATGGCGTCTAGGGGAAAACGCTAGTGAAGCGGCGCGCAAGGTTAACGAAGCTTCCAGTGAGCGGGCTGAGCGCGGCTGATCCTCCTGGCCGTTCTCTCCAGCTTTGAATTTCGCAAACAGTTCCTTGGCCATCTTTTCTGCAACCGTATCATCTCCTAAAGCTCCATTAATTTGTGCCTACTTCGCTAACATTTTCCCTTACGTTCGTTCATGACTAGCAAGCGACTTTGTTACCACGACAACTCCATTTTAAAACAAATATAGGGATGTTGCGTTCGCAAGAAAATGGGCAGTTGAACCATACAAAACTCATGTAGTTTTAAGTATGTCGGGTTGAAAATCTTTTGGTTTATTTCTCCAGTGATGAAACTCATGGACCGACTTGATATTATCTTTGCTGCTACAACTGAACAAGAAAGGCTTTTATAAATCAAAAACATTACTGCAAGATTTAAGCTTTTGAATAGCTGCAAAAGACAAAGGAAAAAAGTTTCTTCCCGCCGATAAAGGCGAAATTCTTTTGTTTTTTTTTTTTTGGCGTGCGCTGTTGCGAAAGGGTTTCTCCGTGGTTTTGTACAGACATTCGAACACTTTTATGCGTATATAACTCTAGTATACGAAGAAAACTCTGGGTTTGAAACGTCTTCTACTTTTCGCGCCTATAGAGCACTAGAAGACTTACTTAAGAACCAAATTCAGTTAAAATGTCCAAAATTTCTACTATTGAATGAATATTAGTGTACAGAGGTCATCCACTGACCCTAGCCGTGCAAACGCAGTACTTTGTGTGTGGAACGTAACATTGTTTTTTGCTGTTACAGTAAAGTAAGGCGGCTTTTTCCAAAGCCAAGCAAGGTGTTGAAATGGCCAAGATCTAAGCTCTCCGTTAATTATGGAAATTTTAGTGGAAAAGCTCTGTTCAGCGAGAAAGACCTTTGTAAAGCTGAGGGTCGAGAACGATCCGCAGCACCTGTAATAGGTCAAAAATTAGAATTGGACAGTAATGACAGCCAAACAAGTAGGGTTCTTCAAGGAATGGCTCAAGCTTATGTTGCTTGCGACTTTGTATGAAATTGAGATGAATTTGTAGACTGATGGAATGCTTGAGGATGTGATCGACGATGATTGGAGCAATGAAGCTTTACATGGATCCGATGATTCCGATGATGAGCCACGAATCAGACGCAATTCAGAAGATCGTCGTGCCCTTGTTGCACAGACCACCGAGTTTAGTTCACGGTTCGTTTTTTGTTTGCCATGTTAAATTTTTGGAAATCGACTTGTCACATCAACGTTCGGTGGGTTGGTTGCTCGCTAGATTTGTTGTTGTCATAGTAGTCACCACTATATGGTGGAGTTTCGAGTTACAAGGCAGGAAACTAACCTCCAATTCGTAAAGGCGGCTATCACCTGTGGAGAAGGCCTATGAATGTGCTAATACGGTCGTCTCAGGATTTCAAGGAGTTAGTTCCAAGCGGAAGTGGAAATTAGTGGGCCCTCAGACGAAGCCAAATAAGCACTCGAATTTGGCCTTTACATCGAATGGCTATCGCCGGGTAATGGAATGAATGGAAGGGGAAGCACAATGAATGTGGAGACTGTATACTCAAATTTAAATAGAAAAAAAGAAAAAAGAACTTGAGAGAATTGTGACACTTTCGCGACGAATGATGTTCATAAATGTCAAAACAAAGGTGCAGATGTGCCTGATATGTCACCTATAGGTGTCACCTTCATTCCGGTTGTTTATCTTGGTGCGCAAAGGTTTTTGCTCAAGTTTCTGTGATCAATCAGTAGCTCATCGATGGTAATAAACGGAAGATTATAACGAAGTCTGTTTTGCAATTATGTCAAGGTATTAGGTCGTCCCACAAGCTTCGGCTTACACACCAAATTTGCTCACCAAAAGTAATTAAAATTTTATGATTTAGGTATCCAAACATTTCGGTATAGAATTTACATATACTTGCTTACAGTGGAGCTGTCGCGAAAAGCAATTCGCTTGCTACTTATGCACGAGTGGCAGGTAGGCGAAAATGCTATTGAAGCGGCACGCAAGATCAGTGGAGCTTAGGGCGATGATACGGTTGCAGGAAGGACGGCTAGGATATGGCAGACGAAGTACAAAGCTAGGCAGAACACTCTGGAGGATAAGAGGCTCTCTGGTCCACAGAACGCTCCGTTAATCTTACGCGCCGCTTCACTGCCATTTTTCCTCTCGCGCTATTCAAACATGAGTAGTCACCGTATTTATTCCCACGACAGCTCCATCTTGCAGCAAGTAAAACAAAATATTTACAAGAAAATCCGCAGTTGGACGATACCAAAATCATGCAGTTTCAAATATTTCTGGTTAATCATGGTGGATATTGCTCTAGTGTCAAAACCTATGGAATAGTCTAATGTTTTATATCAGAATGAAAGAAGAGTAGATCGATCCTTCGACTTTGATCAATCCCTGAAGGATGCGTCATGCCCTCACCACGAGCGCTCATGTTAATCTTGAGAGTGTTGGTATAATTGCTCTTCTGCTTAATAGTGGTTTACTCGGCGTTGATTACTCCAGAGAGGAGTATAACCTCAAGAGATTGGCTGAATCGTAGGACTGTGCCACTGAGGAGTCCAGTTAGGACGAAACAGGCCCCTGCCTAGCAACTTGACCTTAACGGCTTAAATCATGTTATAACTTTATCATGGTAATTTACATCAGAGCTCTACCACCTATGTTATTTGTTTTTCCTGCTCATTTTAGGCATACGTCTGTAGTTCAACCGTGGCGTCAATACATATTCGCTATCATTACATTGCCGTTTAACTTCTTCATTTCTACGATTTACGATGTGTTAGGATTTTTCTGTAAGTGAGAGTTTCCGTCAAACTTTTTTCTCCCCTGAAACAAATCTTTTTGAGATGAATTAGTCGTTGGTGAGCGTGCTCCTGCTGAGGATGACATTCGTGAAGATGTATCGAACTTCAGACGTGCTGTAGATGAGAGGTTCATGACGAGCGTGGAGTTTTTTGATGGAACGATCGAAGAGGCATAGTGTTTTTCTTTTGTTACTGTTATGGGTTTTGTCAATGAACTACACACATAAGCATTCGCTAGATCAGTTTCGAGTGTATACGTATTCTCAGGAGCCAGACCAATATGCGTACATAGATTTATTGCTCCTCAGTATCTTGAGTTCAGGCATTCATTGAAGCATGTCTCGCAGAGAAGGTATTTGCCGTATTCATGTTTACGCCTGGTGAGCAAGTACGCAACTTATTTGGGTAGTTATGTACTTTTCTGTTATCGCGACACATTTTTACCATAATTCTTCGCCAGACAAAGCCTCTCCACTAGACTTTTAGTGATAATTCGAAAGCTTAATTCTCGATCTTTTCATGGCGTATTTGATTTTTGAAAAGGTCTTACTGCGCTTTAGCAGTGAACAAAAGTGGCTTCACTCTTGACGCGCATGATCGCCCGTATCTTACTCATCTATACTAAAATTTTCCTCAGTTTTTGAAACATCCTGGGTTTCCATATAAAATTTGTAGAAGAAAGAAAACTTTTTTGAATCCTTCCAAGAGCTTAGGCTTCTATTTTGAGTATATACAATCTCATGCTAACTCGTTACTAAGCCTAAGCCTATACGACTTAAGCCTAAGCGCTAAAATCACATCAACACGTAGAGAAAATCATTGAGTATCAAAGTCAGGCCTTTTATCTCGATTTTTTTTTTCAGAACGGAGGAAACCCCATCGATTAATAAGTAAATCCATTCGACACTTGTAAACTGTGCTGCGCAGTTGGTCAAGGTGTTTCGAAAACCTGTGATTCTGAGAGTGGAAGCGTTGTCCTCGTTTCGCTTTGCGGTGCTTCCTGAAGACATTCTCGAAAATTAAACTCAGTTTAGAATTACTGAGATTTGTACTACCGAACAAGTATTTGAAACTGACGAACAGCCATTTACAATCTCTAGTCGTGCAAACGTAGTGCTCCGTGCCCTGCGAGTGCGAACTTTATATTATTTTTCCAGTCATGGCCCTACCAAAGGGCTTTTCGAAAAAAATCATGATATTGAAATCACCAAGAGTTAAGCTATCGATATAGTACGAGTATATGGAAGAAGTGAAAAGCTCATCACCTCAAAAGGCTGGGAAATGCGTCGCGATAATAGAAAAGTACCAATACCTTCTACAGCTTCCAGTAATATCAGTTCTTCATTTTTAGTACACCGACGAGACTAGTGCGCCGAATTTTGGCCGACGATGACTTCAATAAGACTCTGAACGAGTTTGATATATGTGTTATGGGGTGCTGATCCGCGTCTACGAAGCAGGGAAATACGGTAATAGCAATTTTTTCTGTGTCCTTTATTTCGTTATAAAGTGAATATCACCTTCTAGCCGCTCGCATGTTGAATGTTTCCAAGATCTCCCTGTTTTGTCGCAGTATCAACTCGTGATGAAAATATGGTTAGTATTGTTCAGATCAAAATCGTGGTGACAAACTATTGGGTTGTCCAATAATTTCTTCAGCATTTCAACACTTTGATAGATACAGTTGTCTATTTATCGACCAAAAGAAACTAGTTAATTAGCAATATATTTGTCGTTACGATAAATGATGAACAACCATTTGCTAAGCAAGGGTTGGACCACCTCCTTTCGGAATATTGGAGTTGGGGAGTACAAAAATCACTGAGGTTACTTTTGAGCTGGTTATAAATTTTAGATTTCTTTTCCCGCAAGTACTGGTTCAGGCCAGAAGAGTTGATGATCCCATGGAGGAATATCAGGGCTATACGGTTGATGTTGTATCGGGGTCCAGCTCAGTTTCATCAAAATGTGGCGAGTCGGCTTTACTATTTGAGGTGGTCCAGTGTTATCCTAGGAAGGACGATACTGAGTCGTTTTGGATGCTTCTCTTCACTGCTGCAGCCAACATGCGGAGTTTTTCTCCAATGACCTGACTGTCTGCTTGTGGTCGAGCAGTTCGCAGAACAGCATACATTGCCAATTTGAGAAAACTGAGAGCGTAATCATCCGAGCATGAGGACTTGCGTTTTTGTTGAGCTCGCGAGTCTGGCAGCTACAGTCCTGGCTTAGTTCCTAGTATCCTCCTAATATCCTACGAGTGTTCTAGTATCCTATCTCCTGAGCCAAACCTACTAGAATATTCTCCAACATACCACAGCTTTTGGCAATAGCTCGATTTTATCATAAGGAAAAACTGAATGAAACAGTAGTGCGGAAGAAATTATAGGGCATCCCAATATTATTAAGGCTATGACGCCATTTCTTTTTTGTATTTATTAAGTTAATGTGCGTCGAAATGCCGAGTGATGCTGAACAGATCTGGCCACTTTTACGTCAGTGTGCTTTGGAAGAAATCGAGTTTCGTGAAGAAGAGAATTTGCAGGAAGTGAATTATCTATCAAAGTGCTTAATATTTTCCGAAAAGACTTATGGACAGTGTATGAATTTAGTCTTCTTACCTGAATGCTTGTTAAGACGAATGCTTCGTGAAAATCGTGAGCTCATGGAACAACAGGAAAGGGAATATCGGGAAAGTGAGGAGCGTGACAGAGCGATGATAGCTGAGCGTCGTAGACAGAAAAAATTACAAGAGGAGGAAACGTTCAAGAGAAACAGAGAGGAACAAGAGCGTACGGAAAAACTCACCAAGCGCACGAAGGTCGAAGCTTTTTCGTACTATCAACTTCTGTTCGGCTTTTCGAAGCAATTCAATTATTTATATTGCTGAGTGCTATGCTATGCAAAACTCTGAGCTCTGGGCGAAAACTGAACTAGCGTCCCACCTTTTCCGATGCCTCTTATTGGATATGCATTCATAACAACGTAGCATTGCTAAAAAAGCGGTTGAATAAGTAACTGTGGTCAATCCAATAGATGCAATGTAATTGGGTTCAGGCTGATAGGTATTACCAGACTAAAACCCTAAACAATTCCTTGCTAACAGAAGATATCTTGTGTTGCAAAAGACTGATAGCAGAGTGGAAGGCCCGGTAGCGCAGTGGTTAGTACACGCTCCGGAAAGTGTGAGGTACGGTTTCAAACTCGCGACCGAGATTCACAGTTTTGTCTATCACTCAGCATTGCATTACTGGATAAAAAAGGATGAAGATCTTGGCGTTGATCAGTCTCCTAAGGGATACGCCATACATTCGTCTTTGATTTTTAACTTCGTCGAGTGATTGAATGCATATCCGGCCTTTACAATGACTCGCGCTCGCTTCCCGATGTGCCGAGTCAGTGCTGGTGATCCTCCCAGACAATTTTGAGACAAGTTTGGTACTAATTTACCGACCTCGGATAGATGGATGGCTTGGTCAGCCATGAATATTGGATATCTATCTATATCATTGTGCTCTAAAAAAGCGGCTTATCAGTGTAGTCTGGTTGGTTTCATTCCAATATTTCACTTATTCTTAACTACACGGTATATAGTTTGGCAGGAGAGAAACTAGAGTTGTCTTGTTCCTTCGCAGTGTCATGTTCGCCAAACCCTTCAAAGGTACTTTTCAGTTATTGGGTATCATTTTCACTCTTTTGGAACGCAGCATTTTATGTTTTTTATTTGAGATTTCTAGTAGTCACTCGGTAGCTCGAATCTTGGAGGTTCATTGCTCTGGTTGCTTTCATGAGGGACCCTTTTATGCGTCTAGCAGATGAAAATATAAATAGGTTCTCGCACTCGGAGCGTTATCGCGCTTAATTCTATTATCTATTTGGAATATTTTTCTCCCTTTCTTAGATTTTCAATTGGTTTCTGTATTGTAATTGTAGGGGAAATTTTGTCTTATCGTTTCGTGAACTCACACTTCCGATTTTCTCTTTATGTTGCCAAATAAACCTCTAAATAAGCCTAAGTCTAAGCAGGCTAAGCTTGCGCGCTGAAAGCATGTGAACCTACAGCAAAAATGTTGGAGAACAGAGTTATCTGTCTCATCTGTAGTTCTTATAGGCGATGAAAAAATTCTGAATTCAAAAAAGAATCGCGCGCCTCATGAGAATCGCGTAGCGCGATCAATCAATCGCGCCATCGATATAACCATTCTCTACGCACCCTAACCAACAAGAATTGCGCGCCGAGTGCGAAACCTAAAGCTCTTTGGATGTTACAGCGTACTAAGAAGGTTTTTTTTTTCAAAAACGACGGAGGTCATCAGAATTGTCGAGATTTGAGTTATCGAATGGTTAAGAAAAGTCCCGGGGAAAAGCTGTATCCAAGAAAAAATGTGTTCAGACGCACCGCTTATGGTGCTTAATATAAACTTTTAGTGCAACAACGCACTTTAAAGGGCATATCAAGAATGAAGTAAGCCATTAAATTTTTGAGATTTATGCCCATGAAATGGTGACTAAAACTTTAAAAAGTAGAAAACTTCCTGTCTTTGAAAGTTTGATAATCATAGAGGGTAACAGATAAGCACCTTTTTTGGATCATTTCCCAAAAGAGGATCACAGTGGTTTGAAAGTGACACTCGTAATAGAAAAATAATTGGATTAAGATATTGCGAAAGTCCCTTAATGCTGCATAATTACTTCCTCATATTTAGATTCTGAAGCAGCTGCGAGACGAAATAGTCGCTAATCATCCGGATGATAACTACGATGGAAAGGATTCTATCCGAGTGCTTGTTCGCTATCCGTCCGGAGAAACGAGTCAGCATAGGTTTTCTCCAGATGAGAACACACGAGTCAGTCTGAGATCTTAATGCTGTCTTTTGAGCCTGTATTTTCGTCCTAATGTGTCTTTAGGAAAGAATGATCAAATTTTGATTTTTTTTCTGCTCATCGTGAACAAATTGTACTGCTCATGACCTCTAGTATTTTTCAGAGTCTGTTCGGAGTTATTTTTGCGAAGTCATGCTGTCCGAACTATTTCGAAGCGCATTATGGGTTTCCTCGCAAGAGGCTTGCTTTTTACCCTGATAGGTGTGTTATTTTTATATACTCAGGTCGTTTATTTTTATGATTAACTACTTGTGCTTATATATTAGACGGCGGCACATTTCAAAACAATCTCATTCGCTGAACAGGAAGCTTCAACTTTGCCTTGCCGGTTTTTGAAAGCACCCTTGTAGAACGCTGTAGCATTCATAATAAAATTTTGTTCCTCACTCGCCTTTCGCCTCCATTTATACTACGTGTGTAAATCGCTTGAAGCACGAAATGCGTATCAGCGTGAAGAGAATATTCTGTAGCATCAGTGTCTTTATCTAAGGTCTGTGCCGATGCTAAGAGAAAATCGCTCAATAAATAACAGTATTTCAAACGCAATCGATCTTCCCGCTCCGTGAGTTAGCCGGTGAAGAAAGTCGCCGAGAAAGTTTATAGCTGAGTAAAATGTGAAGGGAGGCCGCAGCAACGACTCGTTAATTATGTAATTTGATGAATATGATGAAGGGAAGCTACTGTGACGACTTGTAATGTAGTCCCCTGATCTTCCACATATCTCGATAGTGATCTACCGCACTATGCGTCAAATCGGCGGCAACGGTTGTTATTTTACTGAGGATTTTTTCACCTCTCCGACAGTAATCTTAGATGGGCATAATTCTAGCACTGCGGAAAATTCTCTGCACGCTCATATGCTTTTCGTGCTTCAAACGATTTATACTCGTGGTAAAAATGAAGGCCAGAGGTGATTGAGTAACAAAAGTTTATTCTGGATGCTACAGCTTTATAGTCGGGTGTTTTGAAGAATAGAAAACGAGGAGTTGTAGTCGGATATCTAAGCTTTCGAATGAATAAAATACTTTATACGAAAAGTTTGAAAGAAAGAAACTTTTACAAAATACAGCGAATGAGATCGGTTTAAAAATTTGTCGCCTTTAGCATATAAGTAGCAACTACTTATATAATGGGGTAATTCTTAAGCACGAGTAGAATGAGTACACCACGTCCTCTCTTCATTTTGTTCGCCTCATCTACTATCGGTCACGACGGTGATGTTCTGAGGGTTGTGGGACATGCAAGTGTGAACACAGCTGGTTACTGTCCGCTAAAAACACGCTAGCTTGATACGTGGTCCTTCGTTGAGCACATCTGGACCACTTTTTTTTTCCTTGTGTTGTCACCTCTTCTCAAAAGGGACTGCATCTGTTTCCTTCTGATGTGGACTTTTCTGGGCATTGAAAATTAGTTAATTGGAGGGAAGTTAGATTCTTGACGTGGTAGAACTGTCAGCTGTGGTCTTAGCTGCTCAAATTAGCACTGGAAGAACCACTGGGTCATATAATGAGCGCAGAGTTATTATTCCATCAGCTGTTGGCTTTTCTGAAATGCCCCAAATGAAGCTCGTGGCACTTTCCTTATACATAACCTTCCTTATCTCTTTTATCGCATTCATGGAATATCGTGTGTAAATGTGTGGTACAGTTCTTCGAATCGAAGAACTATCCAGGTCGATTTGTTCGCTCACTTATTGTGGGCTTTGCACGGACTGGTTTTCTTGTTTTTTATGCGCGGCATATTTCTTTTTCCCCGCTTTGTCTTGACTAGAGTGCTGTTCTTCGAAAAAAAAATATCTATTTAGTGCGACTGTGATTTGACTCTTAGTTCCTACGAATGTGAACACTTTATCTTCTTATAAGGTTTCCTTCTCTAGTGCAAGACGGTGTAAGGACATTTGATGAGGTAGTGTCGAATAGTTACAATCAATTCCTGTAAAGATGTCAGACGTCAGTTGAAGGCTGCACTAAACTTTTCTAGCAGTCACAATGACGGTTGGAGTTTCATGTAATAGAGTAGACTCTTTGACCCATGAATGCTGATAGGATTGACCCCT
Source organism: Parelaphostrongylus tenuis (assembly GCA_019055375.1). Taxonomy (NCBI): domain Eukaryota; kingdom Metazoa; phylum Nematoda; class Chromadorea; order Rhabditida; family Metastrongylidae; genus Parelaphostrongylus; species Parelaphostrongylus tenuis. The sequence continues at coordinate 178,778 of JAHQIW010002139.1, read as the reverse complement.
TCTCGAATTTCTTTACCGCCCTATAGCGAATAATATTGTAATTTTTCTGCAGATATCATGAACTTCTCATGGAGCATCGACAATCGCTAGGCCTGGAGAAATCATCGTATGAGGAGCCAAAAACGTTTAAGGAATTTGGCATAAACTCTTCGCTAACGTTGTATATCAGCGATCTAGATTCTTAAGGTACGTTTAACACCTTTACGCCGATCGATGACTTCGTGTCATATTAAGCTTTGCGGAAGTGTGGAAGGTACGACATCTGTGGGTGTCATATGAATTTGTGCACAAGTTTTCTACTAGACTTATAATCAGTCGCTGAACTAATCCCAAGCGGATACTGTGGTGGACATTCTTTAAAAGGACGTCCTCTCCATTATCTCTCACATATACCTCTCATATCGAGTGTTTTATAAAGACCACGCTCAATTTCAATATATCATTGTTTGAGCCAACATATCATGTAGTCTGTTAAAGGATTCTTGTACAGGTGTTTCGGCCTTGCAGCCTCGTCAATCGGGCAGACCTTTCGTCTTTAGCCACTCGAAATAAGAGGTATTATAAAAATACCACTGCAGAGCAGCCTAGTGTCGAAATTGCCAATCTTGTGATTTTCCATTCGACGATGATTGAGTAGATTGTTTGTCGTTACCTACCTCTTTCTGGAGCGATGTAGGGGCTCTCGAGAGGATTGGCTAAAGACGAAGGGCCGCCCGATTGACGAGGCTGCAAGGTCGAACCATAACTATAAGGGCGAACTAGGTGTGTCGGGCTGCACAAGAGCCCTTTAAAAGACCACATGACATGTTGGCTCAAATAATAATGATGAGATATACTCTCAGTAATCCCTGGAGCACCTTTTTTCGGACAAATTCATTTCGTAGGTGAGATACTGTTGCAGTAGAAGAGAATGTGCCTTACCGAGTGCGGCTATGAGGAGGTGTAGAAACGCCCGCACCTGAACACCGACACTGGACAATTGAGAAGAACTTTTTTGCTGCGATAAGATCAAAAGAAATCGAGAGTGCTTCTTTACAGTGATTAGGTGTAATCAGGCTATTCATCCATCAACCTGCTGTAATAGGGTTTGTATCTACAAGCAGCGATGAAAACCTTTCACTGTAGTCACAAGTGATGTGGAGAGAATTATTCTCAACATTTAGTGTGTTCAATTTCTGGTCTATACTGAGTATGTGTATATGCGCTCCCTCAGGATTTCAACAAACATTCGATTTTGTAAATCGCGGTGATTAGCATAGTTGGTTTTTTAAAGGACCCTTGATTGCGTTGCCAAGAAAAGATTAGCTTTCACAGTATGCATTATTTCCGTTATCCACACTCTGTTCCAACACCTTCGGCAAAATGCGTCTTCTGAATTTCTCGGAGTCAGTCGATGGCCCAAGTCTTGGAAATATCGCAAACATACCCAGTAATGTGGAGTGTTGTGCAAAAACGTTTGCGTCAGCCGTGATCCGAACCAAGATCTCACTCTTTTCGGGAGCGTATGCTGTACCGTTTCACCAGTTTTTAGAACATAGTCGATCGCATCCCGAGATCGATCGCATCCCAAGATCGATCGCATCCCAGCGCCTCATCTTTTTATTCGAAAAATGTTGACTTTCTCTGAATTTCACATTGTGTCGCTGTCAAAAGCATAATCATTAATAACATAAAAAACGTAGTTTAAAAAAAAAGGAACGAGTCTTTCACTTTAAAATGTTTTGTGCTGTTAATATCCTTGTGCGCGCAAGACGAAAACGTCGCATGCACTCTGATATTAGCACTCAAAAATCAATCGCTATTTGAAAGTGTGAAAAAGCCTGACAAGTGTGTAATATGAAATTGAACAAAGATATTGTCAGTAATAACTCTGCTCTTCGCTTCCTAAACGTAATGGAAACGACCAGATCTCCGCTCGTTGAGATTACCAATCGAAAGTGGGTTCTGTGTTGCAATCAGTGACATTCAGTTAGTGTTTGAACTAAGTGAAAACTCCTAAATTCTTCCGAAAAAGTGAGATGTGGGTTCGAATCCCGGCTGACGCAAATGGTTTTGCACTGCACTCCACATCATTGGGTATATTACAAGATCTTACCACCGCAACAAGCGGTTAAATAAATGAATTCCGATTGATTGTCGAAAATATACTTTGTCTTTGAAATGGCCTTTTCCAGTACGCTGTAACAGTAAAAGTAAAATCATTTGGTTTTTACATGAGTTTTGATACTAGAGGATAAACGCCAAGTTTTTAATCATAATTTTAAGTAATTAATCCGGCAACATAAGATTGAAGGGCCAGCCAGTTGCGCCCCTGACGTCCACACGAAGTTGGTTGAGAGGTTGTCATTGAAGTAATATAAAAGGATTCGACTTAGACGATCGGAAATGCCCGACAAATTCGAATAGTGTTAATCCTGACGAGACCATAGATCCAACCCTCTGCGTCCCTAAAGTTTAGCGTGTTTCGTCTAACAGTGGCGCCCAGTCCCAACGTGTTGAGTCTAACAATACGCCTTACCCCCATCGTGGCATTACTGAAGCGAACACTCTGGGCGTTGGAGACGCAGAAAGTTGGGTTGATGATATCGTAAGGATTGAACCAGCGAAACTAAGCAAAGAACGAAAACGCTGCTCGCCTGGATACAAGTCCTTGAGTCTTTGTACGGTTGATGTCCTCGAAGGCGATCTAAGCATCGCTTCCAATTTCGTGCTCGTTAAGGAGCTACTGCGATAAAGGCTCCGTTGAGCGGTCATCATGAGGCGAGTATTGACAAAATTAATACCAAAAGAAAACTCTGATAATTCAGCTCAAACCGATATTGATTTGTTGCCTGGGAGATGACAGAAATGTCTTCAGGCTGATGGCTCATGCTTCAAATAGTGTTGTGAAGTAAATTTAATTACTTCAGGCTAATAAATTCGATGTTTATTGTTCTAGTGTTTAAAACCTGTAAGAAGACGTGACATTTTATACTGCAGCATCGCATTCTTTGCACCGGTATTAATGGAATCGACTGCGCAGCGTGAGTTGCAAGAAACCCATCCACCATCCGGAACATAGATCGTAGAATGCGCGCCGAGTGCTAATCTAATCTTCTTCTAGCTGCTACGGCGCATTAAACGGTCTTTTTTAGAAAACAAGCATGTCTCTGAAATTTTCGAGATTTAAGGTGTTGAAAGATTACTAAAAGCTTGAAGGAAAAGCTTTGTCCTGCGAGAAATGCTCGATTGTGAATTAGGATTTCATTACCACTGTTACAGCTCAATGTGAAGGCTTTCCAGGAAGTCAAGTACACCATTGAGATTATTGTCACCTAAGCCATCGAATGGCTACCAAAGCTTTTGAAGAGCTAGAAAATTCGTTTTACTCCAGGATAGGCAAATCTTTGATATTTTGAGCTTTTTCTTGATTTCCTTCTGGAGACCAGCAATTTTGGTACCAATTTTGGAGCACTTGAGAAATAATTGCCAGAAATACTATCTATAAACGAGATAGTGTTCATCATTGTGTCCACTTAGTATGTCTGAATTATTTGTTACATCTGATTTACGTTTGATATCTCTAGCACCGTCCGCACATCTCTCGCATTTTCTGAAATATTCATATTTTTTACGATCTTACACTTCAACGTCTAAAAAAGACGGTGATGCACGGTGAAGACAGTAATTGTTATCTGTCGAGAAAGGGCCAATTTAAGAATATTTTATATATTATATATATTATACAATAGACATATATTTAGGCAGATCTACAATATTCACCAATTCATAACACATGCTGAAGTCGTTCATGTGAATCCTATCACGATCCCGACCATTTCGAACTATGATTTCATTTGTCAGCTATCAAATGCCATTAAAGTCGTTACGACAAGTCATGGTCACAACACAGAATGAGCAGATTTGTAGAAACATTGACAGAGATAGATGGAATGGTAGAGCCAAGTTTCTTCAACAGTTTTATAAGGTCCTAATTCTTCAAGTGCACTAGTTATCAAAAATTGTAAGTTATCGATGAACTGACATCATATGCGTATGCGACATCACTTTTGACTATCAAATAGTTGTTTTCAGATTTTTAGTCATTGTGATAACTTTTCGATGTTACTCAGAACAGGAGCATGGTTAACAACGCAGGGTGAAAACACTAATCTGTCTTGGACAAGTTGATGAATTGCTGACTGTAGTGCTATAAGATTATATATAAGGGTTTTTTGCACACACAAAGATTTTACGCTCACTTAGAACACTTGAGCGAGTATAGAAGAACGTAAAGCACATATAGCATGAGAGAAGTTCAGAAATTTTTCTATATTAGAGAAAAATTGATTTATAGTACAAATGACGATGAAAGGACGGAGTTGCGTAAAAACTGGCGAGGTGACCGGAACGACATCCATAGTTGTCACACTGGCACAGCGAAAAATTGAACGTCATCCAGTACGCAACAAATTTGAAATTAGGTTTCATGGCGTGAGCGAAAGAAAATGTCATCTCAATCAAATGTACCATTTGCATGTCCTGATCAGTTCTACAAGGAGTTATTTCTAGCTTTGTTTTCGAGTTGTAGTTGGTCGTAATATATCGCATACCTAGATAGTCCATTATTTATACACAACTGAAAATTTCATCGTGTAATTCGAAATAACGGTAGAAAACTACGTCAGCTCATTTTCTGGATTCAAAGTGACAATCTTACATTTTCGATGCAAATAACTTATCTTGGAACGAAAAACGGTAGCTAATATAGCATGCCGTATGGGTAAACACTTTGGTGATTTCACCTATGAAATTAATTTCAGGCATTTTTCCAGTTCAAAAGAGATCCTTACAATTTGGCTGAAATAGCAACATTTATCGGTACAAATCCGTTGTCGGAAAAAATTCTTTATGGGAACTTTTTCCCTGAGAAGAACTTTTCACTAATAATCATTCAAAAGCTTGATTCCGTGCAAATAATAATTCATTCTGAAATTTTTGTATTTTAAAAATGATGAGTCATGGTATAGTTTTTTTTTGTTCAGTTTTTTTTTGCTTTTGCCAATCTTCAGTCATCTACATTACCAATTCAAACAACTGGCATAATATATGAACACGAATTAGTGAAGAAGAAACTATGATCAAGTAAGCTCCAAAATCTTGTGCTTTTCAGTATGACGGAAATCATTTCTCACTATATTATACGCATCGTCGGCTCGCATTACAGTGTTCTAGAGAGAGCATATACAATTTTCCTATCCCTTGTTATGAGTGAATAGTTGTATCTGCTTATGAGGGTGGTTCATATACAACCTCTTCTAGTGTGTCTATGTGCGATTGCGTCCTAAGTGATATCTTAATGGTCGTGTTTGGTTGTCTTTGGTGTTTCGAAGGTTTATTTCCGTCATCTGTTTTTTTTCTCTCTATTTTCTATCTATAAGCGATCTTGTGTACTGTTTCCCTTTGATTGTCTAATGTCGCTTATTAGAGAATTTCTAGTGTTCGAGTTCCTCTTATTTTTCTTTTTCCCTTTTTACTCGCGTGAACTACTGCTTGCTATTATTGTTTATCAGCGATTTTTCTATCTCGCGTTGTCAAGGGTATATTAGCGTCCATATCACACTTCGTTTACAGTTCAAAAGATCAGATTTTTCAATTGTTAGTGTTTGTTCTGAATTTCTCTAGTCGGACTGTTATCCAATGCACATTCAACTTTTCCTTGTCCCGATGTTTTGTGTTCCTTTATGTGTCTGTGATTTTATGCAGATTTATATCTCAACACGGTAAGTCATTGTGTGATCCTATATCCTTGACTGGCGATAGCGTATTAATGCATCCTTTACTCCGGGTAAACACAACAGACTGTTTTATTGTGCCTTCTCAGGTGTGTTTTGTCTGTTGTTTGAGCAAGTTTTTGCTATAAAAGTGTGCTATTAATTGTTCTTGAAACATTGTTTTTCTTTCAATACATAAGAAAGAAGTTGTGGTGGTTGTTGGTACTGCAAGCCCTGCTTTGCAACATAATGATCTCAAATCAGTGATGTAACGAAATCCTGAAAAGCGTAGTAGTCACTGCTTAATTTGAAAAAGTCAAATGACGTGGACGTTTTTTTTGTTTTATTTCGACGTAATACGGAAATGTGAGGGCGCACTTTTTAGCATAAGAGTTCGCCAGTTATGCAGGTTTGTATGACGAGAAAATGTAAGGTGTGCACGATGGCAATGTATTATATCGTGGAAGGCCGAAATAATATTAAGTCGTTCCATAAGTTCGAGCATACAACAGTAAACATCAGATTTATTAATCAGAATTAGATAAAATTGCATCATTTTGATGCCGTTCAACTGCGCATTTCCTTACGAACATTTTGGTATCCAACGTGCTCATACTTGCCCTAAGATGGAGCTGTCGTAGGAAAAATTCACTTGCCTACTCATGCACGAATGACGCGTAGAGGAAAATGCTAATGAAGCGGTGCGCAAGATAATGGAGCTCAGAGCGATAGTACGGTTGTAGAAAGGACCGCTAGAAAATGATTTTTGAAGTCAAATGCTGGAGAGAAGTCTGGAAGATCAGTCGCGCTTGGGTCGTGCACAGGAGGCTCCATTAACCTTTTGCGCCGCTTCATTAGCGTTTTCTTTTAGCGCTGTTCAGGCATGAGTAGTAAACGAATTTGTTTCCAACGATAGCTCAATCTTGAGGCAAGTATAAGCACGTTGTATACCAAAATGTTCTCAAGAAAATGCGCAATTAAGCGATACCAAAATCATGCAATTTCAATTACTTCTGGATAATAAGTTTGGTGTTTATTGCTGCGGTTCTAAAACATGTGGAACGACGTGATGGTAACAATGCAGTTCTGCATCTCCGCAAAAACAAGTATCTCTACTAGTGAACACCAATAACTATCAGTAGAAACTTTGCTTACCCTCCGAATCCAGCTTCGAAGCCTACGTAGGTAACACTAAGTGACTTGAAGGAGGACCTACCAAAAAAGAAACTGTAATAATGGTTGAATTTGGAGTTCCTTCAATCTGACAGAGCTGTGGGGCCATTTGTTACTGTAACTGGATAGATTGAAGACTATTTTCGATTTAGACTGTCGTGCGGATAAAACGAAATGAGCTGCAGCGTGTTCAAAGGTAGTTCATATGGTAAAGTTGATCAAACAGCAGCTGTTCGCCTCTGAATATTCTGCCTCATTCAGGTTAGAATTTCGAGATTACTCGTTAAATCGCCACCTGCTCGGAATGCTACATAAAATTCTACCGCAAATAAGTTTGACTCGTAATAGACTATTACCGGACCGTTTCTTCGTCTAAATGGCGCATTTGATCCATATTACCATTCTTCCTTTCTCAATACTATTTCGCTTACAACGATGAAAATTTCTTGTATGATGTGCACTTTGATTTTGTATGTAAAACAAAAAATGTTGTCAATTTATTGACGTTTTGTGTTCACGGTCTGAACAGCGTTCAAATGTGTCCGTGGTGATTACTTCCCACGGAAGCGATGCCATAATCCTTTGCTTTCCTTGTTTGAGCGTATATCTTCTTCACTGCAGCTTGTCTTCATTGTACCATTCTCTGATCGAGCTGAAACATATAAGATGACTTGTAAATAAGATCACTCGACGGAATGAGTATTTGGCGTATACAGCTACTTTCGTGGTCTAGTGATAATATTAGGTCAGTGTCTTTATGCTTCCAAACAAGTTCGGTACCAATTTTCTTATCTCGGATCGAAGAAGGACCAGTTCTGTCTGAATGTAGAATTGAATCGACGATCATCTCTGTATCTTAAGGCCGGACCTCTAATCATTACTCCGCACACGTTTATATGTTACATTTTCATTATTCTTTTCATGAAAAAGATGTATAGCGCATAGTCATAAAGGAGGTGTTACATTCGTGCGCAACATGCTAAGTTTTTACTACAACCCGATGTCATCTGAAATTTACTTGATCTTTCATAGGTATACTAGTCTTGATAGCATAAGAAATGAATGGTTAGGTTTTTAACTTGTTCTATCACCAAATAACTGTTCTTCAAAGAACTTAGATTCATAATACTTTGAAGAAGCGGAAACCTTAATTTCATTTTCCAAAATATTTCGCTATCTTTAAGGACAAATTCCTGGATGGAATTTTACGAAATCATACTTGATCCCTGAAAGTGGCTGTTGTTTTGTCGACGTTGTTAATTTCAGATAATATTTATCTCTGCCGTTGCAGAAATATTGTGTAGATGAAGCATGAATGATAACTTACACTGAATTTGTGCGAGATAACGCAGTCCATTGAGGAGTGTACGAAAATCCTCTGGATCGCGATCTAGGAAATACTGGAAAAAAATTGCTGTTGAATTAGTTAGTGAGAGTCTTCATATAGGCAGAAAGTGTAACTGATTAAAAACCCGATCATGAATGCTGTTTCTATCGAAAAAATTAGTCGGTCACCTAACAATCATCAAACCATCAGTAGCAAAAAAATCCAAGAAACTTAAATGGGCGGGTATGTTGAAACGCCAACAAGCAAAAGAAACTCTCAATAAAATTTTATGAGCGGAAATGAAGCAAGGAGCCAGCAGCGTAGAACACTCATAGACTAGAGAACTAGCAGTTGTGGAACGAACACACGAACGAGCGAACAACGATAAGTGACTGATACCACCACTGTTCTTTCCCATAGAAACTACTACGATTACTACAGGACTAATTTGCTTAGATCTGTCTGTTAGACATTATCTCATTCTTCTTCCTTTTCATTTTCTTTTTTTTCTGTTTAAATTACACTGACAACGTATTGAACAAATTATAGCGCTTTTTGAAATCCTTATATTGCATGAAAGTTTTTGAATTTAAATCACGATTTTACCTCTTTATTTCTTAATCTTTTTCAAACACTAGGCGCGATGTTAAGTATAACTGCAAGAATTCTGAGTTAGAAGAAGAGTTGAAACCCAGTCTTTCTGTGGCAAGAAGTCGACCATGGACAGCCACCAATCGGGTTATAAAAAACATAAAAAAAATAGTTTAAATGGGTGTCGATGGAGTCGTGGGAGCGCTCGCTGCCCCAAAAAGGATTTGTGGCGGTTCACGTCGATGACACAAGAACATCGGGCTCCATGTTTTGCCCTTGTCTCAGCATTCTTATGATTATTTTCCGAATTTACTTATGAGATCACACGCCGCTTGAGAAAATCGTCTTCTTCTCTAATGTCGTTGAGTGCTCGTCGAGTTAATTCTCTTAGTATAGTTCTACTAGATGAAATTCAGTTTTTCAGCAGGACTTGCGTGGGATTTTCGATCTGAACGAGCCGACTCCCTTCCCCCCCCCCCCCCCTCTAACCCCCCAGTGAAAAATTTGAAACCATTCTGCTACTCTGGAAGACAACTGAATAGACTGATTGATTAACTCGTTGGTGTTGAACCGCAATGAGCGTGCATAACACGATATCCCTAAACGCTGAGGCTTTGTATGGATTAGTATACACCAAAAAAAAGCAGTAATACCTTGCTCTTGGATGTCAATCCATGTCACTTTATATATAGCGATTTTTCTTTTTTTCCTCACCTCAAGATCAATTTACTATGCAAGTAACTCCTGTTCTTCAGTGCAGAAATAAAAATCGTCAGGAATCCATACGATTCTGAAGAAATCCCTTAGTAAGCACAAATATATTTTCAAGCTTCTTTCTCCTCTCTATATTAAACGGACAAAATCGAGCAGGCGTTCGTTTGTTTTTTTCGATTTTTTGAATGCCATTTTTGAGAGATACATGTATCCAGGCACCCTTTTTTTTACTTTATTATCCGTCTTCACAGTGTTTTTTCACTGTGCGGGCTCCAGTATTTCTAGAATGCTAGTATTTAAATCCTTCTTCGTTTTCATCTTGAACGTCGTAGAATACTGGTTGAGCGGATCTTCTTGCAATCTCGAGGATAGTCTGGCTGCGGTGTTCCATAAGGCGCTGTTGTTGACTGGCGTAGAAAGTTGTAGGGTGGAGCCTGGCTCCACGTACGCCGCGACGAGCATCGCAGCCATTGAGCTACGGCGCTCCTTGTTAACAATTAAAGAAGAAAAACAATGGTGTGCGCATAAATGATTATTCTGAATAGTCTTGAAATAATTTTCACATGCATTTGAGCATTGAAAAATAGTCACAGTGGGAAGGCTCCAAAACGTGTGAAAAGTTTGCAGAATTTCTTTCTCCGTTTTTCTGCGATGTGAAAGAGAAGCAATGAAGACGAGTTTATTTCCTCATGTTAACTCAACTGAGCTTGTAGTTTCGTTCAAAATTGTAAATTGTTGGATATAGACCAGTCCTGTACTCCGGGTACAGTCATACTATCTTCATAATTATCTGGTTTGAAGAGCTTCCATAATGATAAGTTATCGTCAACATCGACATCCTCAAATTGATATATCAGCAGCCTCCAAATCGCAGTCTGAGCCGATATTTTATCGAGAAGCATCCAATTTCTGAACGAACAATGTGTATAGGATTACACGGCTTAGACTTGCTGAACAAAGACCTATCGAAATAGATTTCAAAGATAAGCAAAAGTGAAAGCTTCAATTATCAGTGGTACTACGACAATCGATACCTGAGCTGTTAGCAATGAGTAGCATTTTCTTGGAGGATCTAGAAAAATCGGTGAAAAGCTCTTCGAAAAGATTGTTCTTCAAAAGAAAAGTTGATTCTTAATTCATCACACATCATAATTATTATCAAATGCACCGCTTATAAAAATTAATGGTTTGAGATGAAATCGATAACACAGTGTAGTTATAATTGCAATGAAGCCGACCCTTAATTGAATAGCGCTAACAAAGTGGGTTGTACAATCAATGAAATGCTTTTTAAGCGGTGGATAAAGTATACCCTATTTCAGAAGAGTTAAATATGAAATTAGTATTCGATAGGGAATTATGAAATAGCAAATTATGGTCAATCTAATCAATTATCCATTGAAAGTTGTACGTTCACAAATCAATGAGCGTGTCATTAGAAAATTAAGTCATGACAGTTGATGGAAACTAAGTCTTAAAAGATTTTTTGTCTACGAAATGCACTAGCAAAATAACATACATATGATGGGAAAGTATGCAGTATTGAATCCCCTTTTTTGGAAGATTCTTGACAAGCAGTTTAGCCGAATTCAACAAATAACATATCACCTGAACTAGTTTCTAATTAATGAATTTATCGGATATAACGTTTCTCTGTATGAACAGGTTCGTCGTCTAACTCCGGAAAGAAAGTTCGAAGGAATGGCGGCTCGGATTTGTGTGATTTGAACGAGTTACTTCACACGTCAGTTGTTGACTCGCAATGAATATAAATCTATTATTGGATTTTGATCCGTTAAACCATTATTTCAAGTGTTTTATTGAGACCACGCTCAGATTTCAATATATTTCATAATTATTATTTGAGCCAACATGTCATGTGGTCTGATAACAACTCTTGTTATACAGCCCGACACACGTGCTTCGTCTTTACAGACTCCTCAGTCGGGCAGAACCCATCCTCTTTTAGTCTTTTTAGACAGCCCTTTTGGAAGCCTTACTACCCCTATGAAGAGAAGCGACGACGAAAAATTATGATATATATTGAGATTTGAACGTGGTCTGAATAAAAAGCTTGAAATAAAGGTATAATTTCAAAAAAAATAAATACCAGCCAAAGAGCAATCGAGTGTTCAACAATGCATGCTCGGTGGTAATTTCACTTGACTTGCAGTGTAAATTGTATGTCCTCGCTAAATCTTTATAGCGAGAATAGGGCTTCCGAGAAGATTGGTTGAAAAGACTACAAGACGACGAGTTCTGCCCGGCTGACGGGATTGTAAAGCTGAGACACGTGTATCAGGCTATACAAGAGCTCATTACCAGATTACATGATTTGTTGGCTCAAATAACAATTATGAGATACTGTCATTATTATTTGAGCCATCTTGTCATGTGGTCTGGTAAGGGCTCTTGTACAGCCCGAGACACGTGTTTCGTCCTTACAGACTCGTCAGCCGGGCAGAACTCGTCGTCTTTCGATCTTTTCATAGTCAGTTCTCTCGGAAGCCTTACACTCCTTATAGAGAGTCATCGAAGACGCTCGTTTTACACTCTATGTCAAGTGAAATTTCACCTAGCACAGAGTGATGCGCACTCAATGGCTCTTTGGCTGGTACTTTTATCATGATTATATTATATAATTATGATATATATATATATATAAATATAATATATAAAATTAATTAATATGAATAAAATAATTTTATCATAATTATACTGTATAATAATGATATATATATATATATGAATATGATATATAAAAAGTATACTATATATTATACTATATAATTATGATATATATAAATATAATATATAAAATTAATTGATATGAATAAAATAAATTCATCATAATTATACTATATAATTATGATATATATAAATATGATATATAAAAGTATACTATATGATTATGATAAAGTACCAGCCAAAGAGCAATCGAGTGCGCAACACTCTGTGCTAGGTGAAAATTTCACTTGACATAGAGTGTAAAACGTGCGTCTTTGATGACTCTCTATAAGGAGTGTAAGGTTCCCGAAAGAACTGACTATGAAAAGATCGAAAGACGACGGGTTCTGCCCGGCTGACGAGTCTGTAAGGACGAAACACGTGTATCGGGCTGTACAAGAGCCCTTACCAGACCACATGACAAGTTGACTCAAATAATAATGAAAGGATCTATTGAAATTTGAGCCTGGTTTAAACAAAGCACTCGAAATAAAGATATAATTATGGAATATTTTGATTTTTTTCCATATGTATTGATCGATGTGGTAACGGTAAGTATTAACATGAGATCTACTGGGGCAAAAACGACAAATCAAAAAGAAAGCCTACTTACAGCTCCTTCAGAATCTTTTGGTGGTTGCTGTTCACCAGATGACTTTGGTTCAAATAGTGGCAAAAAATACTGGTAAATATCACTTGATCGATCCACTAGCAGTGTTCCAAGAAACGTGTCAAATCTTCAAAATTTTTAAATATCAGGTATATGTTATCATTGACAATATAAAAGTCTACCACTGTATTAATAGCAACCTCTTCCCTCCAACATTCAAGCGTATGATATCGTCTAGTTTATGCCTCTTCAACTCTTCCTTAACTTTCGATACTTCATCTGAATGTAGTCGTAGCATCAGTGACAAATTTATAGCAATCCTGAAAAAAAATCGATCAGGAAAATTTCGAAATATGTCTATGAATATGCCATAGAATAAACCTTTACGAATGCCAGAATAATCGATATCGCAAGAGGCGCGTGATTTTTGTTGATTAAAAATATTCTTTTCCTTGTTTTGGCAGAAACTCGAGGTTTCCCGTATCATTCTGATGAAGCATAATTTCTTCTTAACGTTCATGTACTTTTTATTCACATATAACTCTTACGTGCGAAGGAAACTCTGAATGTAAAACTTCAACTTTATTTTTGTTCTCACAGAACTCTATGAAAACTTTTTCTAGAAAGGAAGTTTGATTTCGGAATCATCGAGGCTTGTGCTATTGAAAAAGTAATAGTTCATTCTAAAAATAAGCGATTCTCAGCTCTTGGTTGAGCAAACAGATCATACCGAGTACGAAAAATAATTACACTTTTGCTGCCATAGTGCATCAAGAAGGCCTTTTGAAAACCATGCACCGTGCTAAAATTGCCGAAATATAAGCTTTCATATGGTTACTGAAGTTCTGAATAAAAAACATTGTCCGGAGAAAAAAGACTTTTGGAACGTTGTGGGATCAAAACTTTTCTCATCGTTCAAAAAAACGATTTTATACATGTCATTTAATATAACACAAAGTAACGGCAAGGACAGAATTTTACTTATTTGTACGACGAAGCCTTCGAAAGCGTTTGACGATAAAAACTATCTTGAGAAAATTCGCAATCGCACCAATGAGTAAGAAATACGGAACGAATGACTCTATAGGCTTAGTCACCGTCTCTGAGGTATACAATGGCTTGGTAAATATTCTCTATATGCAGAAAAAAAGCGCGTTATCGAATGTCATCCGAAAAAGAAAATTAACGATAAAAATAGTAAAGAATTGTAGTCAGCACTCCATTCTCACCATTACAAACATACGCTGGTTACCCGACACCTATTGAAATAGGACAAAGCAAGTGGTCACGATTGTTGACGTTTGCAAACAATTCTCACCTTGAACGTTTCCAGTGATGCTTTCTCACGGATACAGTCACAGTTAAGAGGATTACGATGTAACTGAATAGGTATTGTCGTTGATTTCATCATTCAGTGAGAAAGTCACGTAAATGTGGTAGATATAAAATGGTCCATCTCATCGACTGTTTTTTAAACCTCGTTATAAACATTCAATATAGTATGTAAGAATGTTCAAGGCCTTACCGAGGTTGATACGTCGGAGCCATTCACGTGTTTTGAAGGTATCGCCCTAACACAATGTCATTGTACGTTGGTGTCACCACATATCTCTCCCCTCCCTGCTACAAAGTAGGGCTCAGTGTGGGACGTGAACCACTGATGAAGAGGGGGATTCCTCCAAAAACGTGTATGGCTCCGACGTAACAACCTCGGTAAGGCTTTGAACATTCTTACACACTATATCACATAACTCTCATGATTGGAACGGATCTTCTGTTAACACAGCACTGACTTATAATTTATTGCGTTTCTAAATGGGCAGACTTGAGGTTATTGCATTCGTCTACCAACTTTGAAGTAAATTTGAATATCGTGAAATAGATACCACCATAATAATCTTGTGCTTGCTTATCAAGAAAGCAGTAGATGTATTGTCACTGCTTTCTGATCGATTGGAAAAGGTAAAATAGCAATCAGAAAACATTTTTTTGAAATGTCGTGAAGTTTCCCAATGATACGATGATTGCCTATGGCTTTACAATTCCTGAATTTTTCAACATCATAGCTGAGGTCAGTAAACGAACACGTTAATACACATTTAGCGTTTAAAAAAATAAGTAGCCATAAGTGTTGAATATTACGCTAAAAATCCACAGATTAAAGCACTCTTCTCTGGATTATGATACTTAATAGTAATTTTAGTATTGTCTAGTAACTGTATTAATTTAGGCGCCGTGGCCAACTGATTGTGATGCGCGTCATGGCGCACGCGGGCTAAGCTCACCTCCCCCCTCCTGACAATCTTTTGCGGTCAACAAATAAGGCCCTATGGAACGCTACAGCTAGGCTGTCCTCCATATTGCAAGGAGGCGTGCTCAGCCAGTACTCCACAATGTTAATGAGGAAGACGAAAAGCGAACTGAATGCTAGAAGTACTAGAATCCGCTCAGTGAAAAAAGCGCTGTGGCGACGGTGATCAATATGATGTCAAAAAATGTCAATTTTATTAATTTGGTAGTTCCCAGTAGCTTTTATTTAGTCTTATTGTTGAGAAAAAACCTTAAGAATTATCTCAACACTGAAAAGTGTGTGTATTTGTCCGTCCTCTTTTTTTTTTGTAAAAAATAAA
Organism: Parelaphostrongylus tenuis; assembly: GCA_019055375.1. Lineage (NCBI taxonomy): Eukaryota > Metazoa > Nematoda > Chromadorea > Rhabditida > Metastrongylidae > Parelaphostrongylus > Parelaphostrongylus tenuis. The sequence goes on along the minus strand of JAHQIW010002139.1, from coordinate 163,253 downwards.
CAGCTCTCACCTGTAGAGTTATAGGCTGCTGAATATAAGGCGATTTCATAGAAAATTGATTGCTCACTTTTTCCTAAAAGAAAATCACTACATAGTTGATGCAACACATCATTCGACTGATTGTTTTTTAGCTAGTCAAACAAGCGCTACTCCTTGCTGATTTGACATCGAAGTGTTATGGTGCTTTGCAATCGTTATCACATAAATCTACCAGTTCTCGTAGAATCAAAGGTTTTGTGCGTACGACTACGTCCCTAAAGACAACAACACAGTTCTGACGTTGCATTCACATCTAAATGGAGTGCCACGTAATGATGTTTAAGTTGTTCTCATTTTGTTGAAGCTGCAGACTGAGCCTAGCTACAGATTAGAGATGATTTCCATGAAGTATTACCATGAGCTGTGATACCATAGTTTACATATTTCCAATATTCATGGGAAAGTAGACATATAGATGTAGCAATTTGTGACGAAAAAAATGTTGGAAACGAGGGACAGAGAAAATGTACACCGGCAACACGGCGGATAAGATGTATTTGTTACATACGTAGTATGTGATTCAGTTGCACACATCGAGCGATTTAAATGTTCCAACAATCAAAAACCTGAAAACTGCTACTGTGGTTGTTCTTTCTTTCGAAATAAATTTGTAAAAGGTTGCTATTTCTCTCTTCAAAGTCAATGGCTGACGTATCGGCGACGTTTCCGTCTTCAGAGCCTAGACGTACTATATCCCACCATATCTAATTTGAGTGTTATTTTGTAAATGTAGTGAAATTTTAATGCAAAATCAATACAGAAGTTTAACTATTGTATGGAAACACACCGTTAAGTATTTGGAAGAGATCACGGATGTGTTGTGATACATTGGGAGTAATGAACTTTACTCAATTTAGAATATGAATTCGAGACAAGGTACCGTGTCATTTGTTATGTTCACACGGGCGAGAAAAGCCACATCGGTAAAGACTTCGTGGTGGTAGTAAGAATACTGAGCCGAGAATCAAATTGACGGAGCGAGAAACCCTTGAGACCCTTTGGATAAACTTCAAAAGTCCAGGAATGAATAGCAACGGAAAGTGTTTGAACATGACAAATGTTATGGCGCTTATCTTATATTTTTCTAATTTGAGAAAGGTTCATTTTTCATAGCGTGTCCCAATACATCAGTGACCTCTCCTATATAAGTAGCTTAGCGATGGATTTCCAAGTAATAAGTGGACTTTCAAATTGGTTTTGGATCAAATTTTCACTGCATTTTACTACATATATGAATTATTGGCCGAATAATTCGGTATGGTACAGAGTTAGTTGATTAAAAAATAAGCATTCATCGACATCTACGGCTGTCAATGGAGTCAAACGTATAGCGTATCCATCAGGGATATATCGAACAATCCGTATGATCCCATGACCGACTATCTATTAACCTCGGCATAGTTTGAATAAATGAATAGTTTCTTCTGTTTAGCCGTTCCGAGGTGTTATTGATGTTATTTATTAGATATTAGCGAAGCATACAACAATACAGTCAGTAATGCAGCTTCAATACACAATATTCGAGGTGGCTAACGTTTCGGCGGGTCGCCTTCGTCAGAGCCTGGAAAGATCAAATTGATCCACAATCCACTAAGCCAAAAACCTCCATAACCCTAGCAGAAAACGTTAGAGATGTGTATTGGATCGCATAGTGAAAGCTTCATTTTAAAACACTCACCGTTTTTGATATTTTGGTCTATCAATTATTAATTGAAGACAAGCCGCTTGAGGTCAGTGCATCAGTGGGCTGTGCCTGACTCGGGCCGGAAAAATCAGCCTGAGGTATGGTTCGAGGTCACGTGTGATTATGAGGCACTCCTCTTTTCGGTTCATTTTCGGACCTTTGTTATTTATCCAAAATGCTTCTAATGTTTTACGCGCAGATGTTCTTGATTCCTATGTTTTCTGCTAGGGTTATGGAGGTTTTTGGCTTAGTGGATTGTGGATCAATTTGATCTTTCCAGGCTCTGACGAAGGCGACCCGCCGAAACGTTAGCCACCTCGAATATTGTGTATTGAAGCTGCATTACTGACTGTATTGTTGTATGCTTCGCTAATATTCAATAAATAACATCAATAACACCTCGGAACGGCTAAACAGAAGAAACTATTCATTTAATCCGTATGATATTTGTCGCAGCCGATTCCTATCCAGACACTAAACATCAATGGCATAAAAAATCGTGTAAGACGAAATAGCACGAAAATAGTGAAAATAAATGCCATTGTACGAAATTTCACGAATAAATCATAAAAAAAATTGTTTTATTCGTCCGTTCAATAACCCATTCTCCATTAACATAAATTCCTCAGCTGAAACTATTTCGAATAGGTTCTCTCACATTTATTACTATGAAGCATCTTCTGTAATATCCGAATATCGTCTACATTTGATTATCTGCATATCCTAGTTGAACGACATGTGAACACTTTTTGAGGGAAAAATCTGAACAGAATCTTACGATTTTCAATTTGCAGCTGAACTTTAATTGATTCGTGTTGTTGTTTCTTGAAGCTCTAAAAGATGAATTCCTATAATATCTCTACATGAGTCTGCATATATGCATGTACGAATGCATGCGTGTATGTGCGTGTGGAAGCCTTTGCCTATGAGTATATTTCTTACTAAATATATATATATATATATATATGGATATATATAGTATATGTTCGTATATATGTGTGAATGTCAGTGTATCTATGTCGCGCAGATTACTAGTACGAGTTGATAGAGAGTTTAGCTTTGCTTGATGCTACACACTGTCGTCGGCAGTCGTGATCCGTGGTTATTTTTTTGCATTTCACGTACGTACGAAACCTGATCATCACATCTCGTTATTAACGCCTCCCATCATTCCTTGAGCACTAAACGCTGTCGTTTCTCATATCCCAGTCATACTTTTCGTTTTCGCATGTTCATCACTGACTGACGCAGATAACAGGTCTTGTCGTTTCCAGCACAGGATCGGCTAGTGTGTCTAATCATATTTCCGGCTAGGTTTTGCTTATATTCTTTGCAAGGTTTTCTCCATATTTTTGAATAATATTTAGTTGTAGCTTTTTGTAGATTTCCTTGCAGCTGTATTTCATTACAAACATGTGGGATTCTTTGTTTAATATGTTTCTAGAATGTGATATCCGCACTTGAATTCACTTATTTTGCGGCTACTCAAGGACAAAAAGCATTCAAAATCATAATTTTAGTTCGTACAGTTCAAGAATATTTGTAATTCATAGTTGCACATAATTTATCCTCTAAAGCAATTCTATCTTCATTTCTGTTCTAATCCAGATGTAACCTACCAAGAAAGTCGTTTCTTGTAAATGAATTCGGATTTGTCTATCACTTCCTGTTTCCAAACTACTCCTCACGAATTGCGAAAAAAGTACATCGTACAACGTACCATTTTGTACTACGGATTCTTCATTAAATGTAAAAAATCCCACTGCCACATTTACTTTCTTAGCTATTTTGTTACCCCATCACTGAATTGTCTATTACATAGATTTTTAATAAATACGGGAACAGTCATTTGTGTATATTTATTTCATTTCTTCTTTTTTGTGAACTCTTTTCTGAAACCTGTGAATGGTGCTTTCTGGTGTGTCTTTTATAATTACGATATCTCTCTTTTCCTTCTTATACATTCGTAAGCAAGCTTAATATTCATAGAAAGGTTGAAAGATACTCATTAGTTTGTGAAGGATATATCAATGCTTTTTCAGAATGCATAATTTTATTGCTCGTTTGTCGATGTTCACGGTATTGGTGAATGCAATTGAACTTGGTGATGATCTCAGTTTCCAGCTGGAGTTAATAAAACATCAACCTTGTAATTACGGTGGAAGTATGTTTTATTATGAAAAATTTCTCTTACATGAGGTTTGGAACCACGAAAGTCAATTGCCTTCAGTTTTATATTCTTTTTAGCAAAAAAGCTTTTGAAAAATAAGCGTGAAAAAATAGCACATATCTGAATCTCTTTGAGTCAATGTTTATGAACTTTGATGATGATTCCAGTGGCGATTTATTCGTTTAGTGGTTCGTTGGTTCCATCGATTTATTTCCTTTTTTTTTTTTGTTTCCAGACCTGAAACTTCACAATGTCGCGTAGTGACTATGGGGAAAATATTTGATGTTAAATTTGTAAACAGCCATCTAAATTATTTAATCCATACGATCGTGAGGTTTTGCCTCAATTCCTCAGTGCAATTCATTGCTCAATAATTTTCGACAATATGAATCACATAAGACTCATTCTCCTTCTCGTCATTTCTTGTACGACAAAAATGAAGTTTTTTAACTATAACTCCTATGTTAAATCAATAGCTCCTTTATCAAAACGTTACCAGACGATGTGTTTCATAAACGGCCTCTTTCTGCACATTACAATTTGAAAAGAAAAGACCAGTCTTTTAGACAAGTTTGTTCGCTGGTTTCGCAATGATTTTTTGCCTCGTGTTTCAAAAGGATAACATAAAGACTCCTGACAATCTCAAAAATATCCAAGACGTTTTTTCTGTAAGATGCAATGCGCTGGTTCAGATGCGATTTCCTCACTTACTAGAAGAAATATATCAGGGGTCGCCTTTCAAGTTTCAGAAATTAGGGAAAACTGTCGAATACAGAGCCTGTAATTGTATGGTTCATGATAGTCAAAATTTATTGAATGATTATCTTTGGTTGAATTTCAGAAGCGAAATGGAGAAGGAAGTTAGAATTTGAATCGGGAACAGACAGAATGGGTCCAAAACTCGAGCCTATTCCTGGTCGAGCAAACTGTTATACCATTGGTGGTAAAGTTGAAGTGTTTGAGGTTTGTAGGAGTATTGACTTTTCTTAAATATTAATCTCATGAATGATTAAATATCCACACTCTTCACTGAGAAGCCTACTAAATTACCTAGACAGCCTTCATCCTGAAAGTGATACTGGTTTCGATACTGTCTGACAACGTTGCCTGAAAACTTTCATTTTCCACTAGGTGGTTTTATTGCGATGATCAGCGTGCTCATACGTTACAATTGTTGGTGGAACCACTTTCGTTGATAGTTTGATTGATTGAATAGTTCTCAAATGGGGGTCACAGAGAATCTCATCCGTTCGCTTAAACTTTACGACGCAGTAAAGTGAATCGATGATCAGAGCGAAATAAAACCTGTACGGAACGCTATACATATCGCTTGTGCTTTGGAAAAAAGGTGCCTGCTTGTTCGTAAAAAAAAGGAAAGAGAGAAAAATTGTCACTAAAGAAAGGTATTAGATAATGCTAACGCTTTTTGTGTTAATGCTACTCGACTTCGCACAACGGATAGTAAGACAAAGCGTTCGGTGTTAATCACATCTCACGAGTGTGCCATGCGCACAAATTTGTTAGGCATCGTGATAGTTGTGATTATACATCTAGATTATATATTCTTTTGTTGTGACCTACTTATGTTTCAAATGTGCGGTTTTCTTTCTACCAAGCAAATAAGGTACCAATTTTTCGAGCCCCAAAAGGTGGAAGGCTAAATGGACCAGCAGGGAGCGAGGTTGAACCAGCGACTATTCTACCGTATATTGCACGGCTCCTCTAGCTGCACCACTAAAAGTGCATTGATTCCATATATTGTACACAATTCAACATTTGTTCCTCTAGTTTCATCATATTCAATCACAGTTAAAAAATTTTACCATTGCCGTAGATGTCATTGAGTGCTCCCCGTTTAACACTCCTCGAAAACGATAGTTTTGTTACACCGTTGATGGACTTTCACAATGGGCAGCTGTAAATCTTTGTGAAGAGAAAATTTTCGAAGATGTTCTATACCAGTTAATCAAACCTAGGAAAGAGGAGAAGGTTCGATTGTCCTAGGATCAAATCGAAGCAGACACTATGCTTGCATGATACCGCAGCCTCTACCACAGCTTTTTTGACTATGTTAAAAGATCTACAAGGCTGAAATATTACTTTATAAAGCAGTGCCTCCAACATAATCTAAAGGGCTACATAGTAGAGTAAAAAAGGCAGCAGAATTTCTTTGGATTTCTCGCACAAGTTCTCTACAGTGTTTCCAAAAAAATATTTCAAATGAATATCGTTGCTTGCCAAATATATATTGGTTGTTTTTACGAAACGGGGTTTAACAATAGCAAGCGACAAAGAGAACAGGGAAGAGGTGTGATGAAGTTATATAAAATAAAGCGAAAGTAATCGCAGCAAGTAGAGAAGAGCTATTATGAGAGCAGAAGAAATGAGAACGAATCTGGAGTAAAAAAGAGAGGAAAAAAGTTTTATCATACCAAGACATGTTGAACATAACTGATTTAGCTAACGGCTTTCAAAGGTTCCTTAAGAAGAAAAGAGATGAAAAAGGGGATAGAGAACGGTTGTGGTGCAGGTTATCAGGAATAGTGTGCTGGTTCAACAGCTTACCTCAGCGCTCTCCTGCAATCACATGGGCATTACAAGAACATCTGATTAGAACTGCATTCTACGACATTTATGAACTAGAGAAGGTCCTTCCAATTATAACAATATGCGAATCCTTTTGAGACCTTTGTGGAGGATGATTGCAAAGAGAAGAATCGAATGCGACATGTGCTGGGATCCACACAGTATTTGTAATAACGAGCCTTGTAAAATATAATTACAACGATATAGTAATATGAGATTTTGATGTACTTATTAATCGATTCCCCAAATTACAAGAGCTTCTTATCAAAATGTAAACAAATCCATTTTCCTAACTTTATCTTAATTATTCATATATAATTGACTTGTATACATGATACAAACTTCTTACTAAGGATTTCTACGGCGAATTCTCTATCTATCTTGAACTGCGAAATACTGCAAGCAAAAAACAGGTGCCAGAAAGTTGTGTGAAACAGGGACCTGACGGATGTGGAGGCTTTGGCTCATGGTGAGTTCCACAACGAACATTCGATTTCACGGCTTTTTTTTTCTTTATACAGTCTTTTTTTTATAAAACGCGAGAGTATCTGACGTCATCAATTTCTTAGGGATGAGCCATGTGTTCGACACAAATCATAGCATCGTATAGGCAATAGAAGGCATAGTTGACATATACGATCACTTGCGGTGAACCTTTAGATGTGTTGATGTTTTTTAATCTTTTAGACCTATGCGGTGACGCGAAAGCTCGTTTATCCAGTTAAGAAGGATCAGTTAGTGACCCACATGTATACTTTAAGGCATCTGTGACCTCTGCGCAGCACCCGATCTCTTTTCTTATACATCTCTTAAAATTGGTTATTACGTGCGATTTTCTGGCGACAGTCACACCTTTCCAGCTAAGATTTCTAAAACTGCATTACCTTTCGCTTTATGCCATATCTATGTCGTATTTTACTAACTGACAATCATTTCTTTGCTCAACATCAGCGGGTTCTTTTTGCTCCTATGATTATTACAGATAGGCGGTGCATTCTTCAGAACCAGTACGCCTAGACAACCTGAACCTCTATATTGTTCACTACGTATTTTGAGCGATGTCTCAAAATAGTCGCTTGGAAGATGTTGATATTAGGTCGTTCTCTAAGCTTTGGCAGTAGAGCATTAAGCACCAGATTTATTCACCAAAATTAATTAAGATTACATAATTTTGGCATTTTCAACTGAGTAATTTCTTGTAATCATTTTGGTTCACAGCTGCCTATACGGAGCTATCTTTGGAACAAAATCACTAACTACTCATACGCGATTATCCCGTAGGGCAAACTGCTAGTGAAGGGGCGCAAAACATAAATGGAGCTTCCTGTGGACAGCCTGAGCGCTACTGGTCCGCCAAACTGTTTTCTTTAACTTTGGAGTTCGCAAACCGCTTCCTAATTGTCTTTCTGCAACCGTGCTAATCGCTCCTCCAAGCTCGATTAATCTTGTGCGCCGCCTCGCTCGTAGTTTCCCCTACGCGCCACTCGTGCCTAAGTAGCAAGAATTTTTTTCCCACTACAGCTTCATCTCAAAGCATGTATAGGCAAATTGTATACCAATATGTTCACAAGAAAGTGTGCAGTTGAACGATGCCAATATCAAACAATCTTGATTACTTCTGATTTGTAAATTTGGTACTTATTGCTTTGCTGCCAAATCTACGAAACGACCAAAATTATCCACTGTAACAGCCGTATGCCATGCAATCGACAATCAATCACTCTAAAACGCAACATCAGGTGATTCTCTCCTTGACGGAAAGTGACATCCTTTGCGCGATTGCCAATAATACTAGAGGTGAGCCGTAGGGAAAGTGGCATTGATGAGGCGTATGAGAAAGCCGGAGCACATGTTTACCATTAGAGATGCCTTTACAGGCTTTTTGAAAGGCTAAAAATATTCTGTAAGACTATACTGGCATTTTTTGTGTCACTGGGTCGTTAACAAATTTTTGAGAAGTTCAACTCGGACTTCTGATATAGCAAATTTCAGATCGAAAAGAACTTAATTGACCGAAAACAAGATTATTTGATTGACACATATTTTACATGTTACATGTTAGCTAACGAAGGATTCCATAAAATTCAATGTTAGAGGGTAATGAAGACATTGAAGAGTTAGTTTATAAACAGTTTTGAGTACCAACAGATATCGAGATGTCTGGAGAAATTGCAGCCGTTTCTGCGAGTTGAATATGTGGATGGGGTAGAGTGTAGTAGCTCAGGTTGTTCAACCTTTGCAACATCGATGGTGCGATCAATGGCGTCGGGCTAATTTAGTCAGGAATTGGTCTCCTTCTTGCGGAGTACCTACGTGGGTGTTTTTCTCATCCACTTCGTCGATTTGTTGAACGCACATCTCTGCCGCAATCGTTCCACGCAAATTCAGGAAGGAAAAGAACTCAAAGACACCAAACAAACCTCATCATCTTTTTTAGACACTGGAAAGTGCTGTGGATCTTCATCGTTGTATCAGCCTCTGAACAGTTGTCGCTGATAATCACTGGCTTCATTTCTCTCCTTATGTCACAATACGAATGATAAGAAGGTCGTTGCGGTTACGCAGATGTTGCTGTGATGATGCCTTAAATTAAGCCTTCCTTGGTTGCCGATAAATTCATTAGTCATCTGCTGGTCGGCCATCTATGACTTTCCAAAGTTTTTTAGGTGCCTTCAAATAGATTAGATGCTTACACCGAGCTCTTGAAAGCTATCAAACAGTTTTGCGTATATTATCTATACCAAGCTCTTCATTTCATGGTCGTAAATAACAGATACACTTTGACAAAATTTTTCAGCCTCAATAGTAAATTTGCTGCGAAGATGTTTTCAAAATCAATGTTACACTTTGCTTTCGTTAACACTTCAGTCTCGTTCCTCATCAATATAAGCTGTTTGCATTTCGTCCGATGCTGGAACTTGTAGAAGTAAATTGTCAAAGCTGTTGTTTTGACATGTTAAGTTCTAACTTCTAAAATTTACTGAATTATCGAATTATATCGTAATTTGCCTGGATCTCTGTCTTTGAGAGATCATGCCCGGTTAGTCGCGAGGGCTTGTGGCGCGTCCACAGGTGGTGGATAGGGGAATAAACGCGAACCAGAAGCGACCGTGTGCTTCCCAGAGATGAAGCTGCATTCCGTGATGAGATCCCTTTTTCTGCAGCGCTGATTTGACAAAAGTCTATTTCTACGAGTCAAATCGGCCAAAAGCGTGAAATCAAGTGAGTGGGAAGTACATGGGACGTGGTTAGAAGTTGCCTGCAACAAATAAGCTCCTCCCGCTCCTCCAGGAGAGACTGGCAAGCTGCTCATGAGGACCCAGCCCCGACGTTCAGAGCCTGGCAAGCTATACGTTGGGTATCATAATGCTAAAAAAAAATAAATATAGGCCTCATTTCCCTGACTCCGAAAGAGCCCCCAGTACGGCAGCACTGGGTAGGACGAGTACGGAAAGTCTGCTAGAATCTCAGAGCCAAACTAGGCTGCGAAGATCGAACGGATTAAAATAACGATCTGAACCTACAGTGCAAGGACCCCTGCTCACGAATCCCGGTGTAGAGGATCTATTGATTCAAGCAAGAAGATTAAGGTACGACGTCATTGACGTGGCTGAGACGAGAAGGCGCCATCCTTTTCAAGCTGTTTATGACACCAGAGAAGAACTGTTCCTTGGAACATGCGATAGCAGAAGTGTTGGCGGCGTTGGCGTCCTCGTCAAATCGAATTTGACCGTGAACATCGATTCATTTGATTAACCAACAGCCCCTATCGGACGACTGCGGTTGAAACGGCGTGGTTCAATGCCGGCTGTGACCATCTCAGTTGCTTACGCACCAACATCGAGCTATAACGAAGACGACGTCGAGGCGATTTATATGGGCCTGGAAAAATTCTTCAGAGAAGACTATACCCTCTTCAAGGTCACTGTTGGAGATTTTAACGCGAAAACTGGACCCAGGAGAACGTCTGAAGGAGGTCACATTGGGACCCACGGACTAGAATGGAATAAACCGGGTGAAAGGCTATCTGAGTTTATTATGACGATCCAAACCAATTATGGTAACTCACAATTCCATAAACCTTATTCTAAACAATGGATGTGGGAGTCTCCCAGTGGAGAGCACTATGACGAAATAGACCACATCTTAATAAATCGAAGGTTTTGCCTGACCAATGCCGCTGTTGTTCTTAAGTTCTACACAGGATCAGACAATCGTCTTCTTCGCTCAACGTTCCGCCTTTCGCGGAAAGGAGAGAGCGCCGCTAAATTCAAATAATGCAGTCCCAGAACTATCATAAACTGTGATGTATTCAAGTCATTAGTCTTGGGAAGATACTGATGTCGACAAAATCGACGAAGAATACGGCAGGCTCGCTAGATATCTTCACATTAGCGCTATGAAAGCCGAGAGTTCTAAGTCACATAGAGGCGCTTGCCTCCGCAGACACTCAAGCTAATATGTCAACGTGGAATTGCACGAGCTACAGGCAACCGAAGTCTTACGTCCAATCTTGCGAAACGCTGCAGAGAAGCGGTAAAGGAGACCTCAAAGAGAGACGAGCAGCAGTCATGACAGAAGCTGCAGAAGCTGGAAAGAGCATTCGCAAGGCCCAGGAGGCTTCGCCACCTAGAAGACCAAGGTGATTGCACTCCGATGCTCTGACGGGACGCTCACAGCTTCCAGAAGGGTAGTGGAGAAAATCATCTATCAGTACTGCTGAAATCTCTTTGCTAATCATGTCCTCTTACCGTCATATAAATCGAAAGAGGATGAATCTGTCGTTCCAGCGGTCCTCCCTTCCGAAATCCGACATGCTATATCGTCCGTGAAGAACAGAACAACACCCGCTTCAGACAGGATTAGACACCTGAAGAACCTACCGCCAGTTTTCATCAACACCCTGGCTCGCCTCTTCAATCGCTACTTGTCAGAATTTAAAGTTTCCATTCAATGGAAAACCAGCGAGACCGTGTTGTTGTTCAAAAAGAGAGACCTTTCACGACATAGGCAATTATTTCTTGATCTGCTTGCTGTCCGTTGTCTATAAACTCTTTACTCGAGTCATCCTAAACAGCATTAACAGAACACTGGACGAAGGATAGCCATGAGAACAAGCAGGGTTTTGAAAACGATTTAGTACCATAGACCACATCCACGCCATTACAAAACTCACTGAAGTTTCACGAGTACAAAATACAGCTTTATCTAACTTTCATCGACCTGATGAAAGCTTTAGATTCAGTGGAAACAGAAGCGGTTATAGAGGCTCTGGATAACCAGGGTGTTCCCACTCGTTACATAATGATTCTTTGTGAGCTATATAAAGATTTCACGACCAAAATATCTCCATTTTACAACAATATCACCATCGACGTAAGGAAAGGGTTCAACGAGGTGATATAATTTCGCCAAAATTGTCCAGTGCCACCCTTTGAAACGTCACGCGACATTAGAATGGGACGATATGGGAGTGAAAATTGACGGTCGACAATTGAGCCATCTTCGCTTTGCTGACGTCATCGTCTTCATAGCACCAGGCAGCAACCAAGCGGAACGAATGTGGACCGATCTCGACAATGCCTGTGGAAAGATGGTCTCCAAGTAATCGTAACGAAAACGATGTTTACGGAGAACGGATGGGTTTTGAGTGCCCCATTCACACTCAACGAAACGACTATCTCCGAATGCTCCAGTTACGCCTTGTAGTTCGTGAAATCAACATGATGAACGACCTAGGTCTAGAGTTGAGCAGGAGGAAATGAGCAGCTTGGGGAACGTTTAAGAACATTGAAGATGTAGCGAAGAGGACATAGAACATCCGACTCCGTGCCCACCTTTGCGACTCGGCACTTATCTCTGCCCTAAAGTAAGTAGCAGAAACATGGTCCCTAGGTAAGTAGGATGAAAGATCACTTGGCGTTATTGAACGCGCAGTTGAAGGCTTGATGCTAGGAGTGTCCCAAATCTCGCAAATAAGAGAAAGAATTCGAAGTTCCGACCTACTTCAAAAATCGAAATTGAAGTCGTCGTTCTACACCCCAAGATACCGAAAATAAAGTGGGCTGGACACGCGATGAGCTTCAACTACAACCGATGGACGAGCGCCGTTACCGACTGGATTCCTCGCGATATCAGGCTCTCTACATAAAGACCAGCGACTCGTTGGTCGTTTTCTTCACGATAGGCATGGAAGAAAGATATGATGCTCAGCAAATCTCTAAATCGAGAAGGACTCACTGGACTAGTCTCGCTCGCGATAGGGAAAAATGGAAGTGTTGCGGTACCCGCTCAAGTCACTCGGCGATCAACGGGACGACAGGTGATGCAGGTGATCATAATTTGACCAAACGAAAGATCTATGAAATGGAATTTTGAATGGTATATAAGAGCACAGCACTCATATTGCTAAAAGATACACAAAGTATTAAGCTGTGAAATTGCCCTTAATCTTAGGGGAAGCTTGTACTGTGATTATTCTAATTGTCTTTTAAGTGTACCTACCTTGTTATTCTTGTTGATAATCGAAATCCAGGCTTACTTTTTGAATCTAACAGCCAAAATACAATGGAAACCTTCTGTCAATTTGCAGCACAATTTTGCAGAATACTTAATCACTTAAATATTCACTTTTTATTCACTTAACTAGTTCTATAGCTAGTTGGTTCAATATTTATAACATTTTTCCGCCTTAAATTTCAGCCTATACTGCAACGCATGTAAGACTTTCGGTGATAATGCTGACGTACAAGCGCAACTTCTTCTGGACGGTAATCCGATCAAGTGCTCGGTACGTTTAGATCCATATCCTGCCATAAGTCAAGATTTATGGCGGCATTTACAGGTGCATATAAAAAAGTAGTAAGTTAGTCGAAATATACCGTTGTTTTTTAGGACACTGTATACGTTTCTCAGCAACGTGTTTTGTTTGTATAATATTCTTAACAACTCATTTCATGTTCCACATTTAGAAAGTTCAGTTGTTTTCAAAGATGATGCTGCTCACTTTTGTTCGACAAAAGCAACCCTGCAAAATAACAGTAATAGCAGTATTACCAATAGATTTCGCACTTGAACTGCGACAGAACTAGTATAACACTAAAAAGAATAGAAATATCTTGTACAATTATCAACAGTGAAATAAAACAAAATTGAATAGTTTCAGAGATTTTTCCCAATGTTTTATATTCTGATTTATTATTATCACACGTCCACTAGTAAAACTTTGCCTTTCTTTCTGATTAGGTGGTAACAAATGAAAAGCCGGTCTCATTCGTTGAGGAGGAATTTTTCACAGGAGTGTTAATAACTGTTCAAAGGTGAGACCTGACAGTACAGCTCCACGTCGCCGGTTTTCTAAAGCACCCCCTTCATAACCCTGTAGCGTCTAGATCCAGAATTATATTTCCCACTCGTCCTTCGCCTTGATTTATATCACACGTATAATTCTCTGGAAGCCGAAAGCACATCAATGTGTAGAGAAATTTGCATAGTATCTAAGTCAATCGTTTTCACCTAGAGTTTCTTTTAAAGTGCGGGAAAAATCCTCAATTGAATAACAAAATATCGATCGTCCCGCCTCGCTGCGTTCCTGCCACGCGCCTTGCCACTGCCGTCGTCTTGTCGAATTGTCTGTAAGCAATGCTACAAAGAATGTAAAATTCGGTATTATTTTCCCTGCTAAGCCATTTTTTTCAGAAAATAAACTCATCGCTAGAATCAGGAAACATTACGCTATCAAATATTAACTGACAGTCTAAGGAAGCAGCTCTGTCCGACGAGATTCAAAGCACAAATCACTTGACCAGAGGAGATTGAAACATTAAAAGAGCAAGCACAAAAAGCAAAAGCACATTCTAAAAGCACATGAAAAGCAAGCACATTCTAAGTTCTTTAAAGCTTATACTAAAATCTGAGTACAATTACTTTAAAAAATGAGTTTCGTCCAGCGAAACATAAAAAAGATATGAGAAAAAAACACTTGGTTTTATGAAGCATGATTTTATTTAAAATGTTGCAGCGTTACAAATGGGCTGTTTGCAAAAACCTGCAGCATGAGGCTGTAGCCTCAAGTCTCAGCTTTCGAATAATTACTAACACTCCTGTGAAAAATTCCTCTACAGCGATTGATGTGGGTTTTTCATTGATTTGGCTCTCTAGTAAAATGTCTAAGAGGAACATCTGAGCAATGCTATTCATTTGGTTGGTGTTTTGGAACGTGGATGTATGTTATTTTCTGGGATGAAATATCTGTGATTTCACAACTCTGCTTTTTCGCTTGGAATTGTCAAGCTCATTCTCAAGAATTTTGTGTTTGCGATGCGGATCAAACTCGTACTTTTCTATCGCGTATGTCATCCATAATGGTGGGCTGCATTGAGTGTGATAGAATAACTCTTATGAGGTCAAGTCCATAACCAACATTTAAAGGCCAGTGCACTGTGTAAGCAATAGTTACGAACACCTTCGTCCTTACAGGTAGTATTTTCTTCATGAACGCTTTGATCACCTTAGTGTTTACTCAGTCGTCCATTGTTTAATTCATCATCGCTCCAAGGAAAAGATAACACCTAGGCTCTCGACAAATGTGGTGTCAGCCGGAGCTCTAGTTTCATTACGAATTCAAATAAAACCTTGATCCACTGGTTGATCCGTGACTGCTCTAATTGCTCAACTTTTATTGCGCAGATGCTGCTGTGTTTTTTGAGGGATAATAGCAAATTTTTTTTACTCTCCTATAATCAAAACATCATCCTTCTCAATTGGTTGTCCGAAGTAGCAAGAGCTTTTCATGAAGTGATATTTCCTGTGAAACACTCAGTAACTTTGAGCGCTTCGGCTTCGTTGGTATTTCTCGAAAATATTGTGGTATAGCAGTCATGGGCAAAATGAATGTTTCGCATGGACCATTCAACATCGTATATGGTATCTTCATCCAGAATTCATATTATTTGACAGCCTCTTGTGGTGGTATGATGTTGCAATATGCCCAATGATGTAGCGTGGTGTGCAAAATTTGCGTCAGGCGGAATTCGAACATACATCTTACTCTTTCCAGGAGCGCGTGCTGAACCGTTGCACTACTGACGTACTGACGTTGCAAAGGCTCAACGCGCGCTCGCGGAAAAGTGAGATGTGGGTTCGAATCTCAACTAACGCAAAAGTTTTTGCACACCACTCTACAACATTGGGTATATTGCCCTCTTCATTTTGAATGGAGACTTTCATCAACTCTTACAATGCGAAGATAAACACCTTTGACAAGACGACATCTTTTTATGAGTGCAGATTGGTTATGGAACTGTAAAGGGAATGGTTGTAAAGATGTGCACTTACGATAGTGATTTAAGTCTCCGTACAGAGCAGTGCTCTATATTCAAAAAATCATGAGATGACGTGAGATCTAACGTGTCTTCTAGGTTTTCATGGCACACGTAGATTTTGACAATACTTTATTCGCCCTCTCGGCATAAACATAACCCTAGCTTTGGCTTAAATCAAGTGTGAGTAACATAATCTTGGTGGAAATTTTGCTAGACGCGAAATAGTACAAAGTTTTTGATAACTGTCTAGGAGTGTTGTCATGGTGAGTTTAAAAGCACATCTAAAAAGCCAATAAATTTCAACAGCGAAAGCCTTCGATCGTTACTGAACATGATGCCTATTAGCGAGGTTATCGATAAGGCAGGGAACTTTTCTCTTTCGAAGGGGCGTGGTAAAGTCGGTGAGGACCACTATTGGACAATGGCTTCCAGATCACAAGTGATGGTCTTCAATAGCAGTCTCTGACCGTGGAGGCGTGATTATTCTCATGCTCTTCTTTTCCATGCTTCAGATTACAGAAGGAAGCGTACCTCCTATCCTATGTTGCTTATTCTGACATAGATCTTCAGGAGTGCTAAGTGAAGCGTTCAGATAGAACTTTTCAGAATTAATTCGACAGTGAGAAAAGTGATTCTGTTTATGATATTATTGTACCCAATTTTGTTTGGAACCAATGTGATTATTTTATCTAAGTCAGGCATTTTTTGAATCTGTAACTTGCATGTAAGGTCTTTTCAGGGTGCTCCCATAAACAATCATGGGATTGTGTATGATGAAAGGAGGTGTTTTCTTTTCTAACTAGAGTTCTATAGAATGTCGACGTATTGTGGCTTGAACTGCTCTTAGCTGGTTGTACATCGCAGTTCTATATATATGAACTCACACTCTCTGCTATGACGCGGAAAGCCATACACAAAAGCTGCACTTTTGGCAGTTGATTTTCATTACAAAATGCTGCCTCAAATGTTAGGTTGATGCAGTAGTAATGGTGATTTCAGACTATGAATTTTTAGATGATTATAACGGGGCTCAAACAGATCTTTATTAATCAAAATAGGGATAGTTACAATCAGCACATTCCTACTCACGAAAAATTAGCATTCTTACTCCTGTAGCTTGAAAGTCGATGCTTCGGGTTTCGATGAACTTCTGGAAAGCATCTTCGACATACTGTGGAAGAGTTTTTCGTGCAAGACATTTTCGAGAAGAAGTGGTAATCGGTGAGCGCGAGGTCCGGTGATTATGAAAGATGACGCAAAATCATGTAGCCCGATTCGTCCCACTGTTGAGCGTTCGTTGTGTAACGTGTGGCCGTCGGCTGGCAATGAAGTACTCAATACTTTAGCACCAACATTTTTCGTCTTCCCAGTTTGCTTCAAAAAGCTAAAGACCGTAAATTGGTCGACGCTGAGTTTCTCTGCAACATTTCGTGTGGTCTTAAGAGGATCAGCTTCAGTGATTGCTTCCAATTGGTCGTTGCCAACTTCCCATGGGCTGTCGCTATGTTCCTCTTCTTCAAAACTCTCATCTCCATCAGGAAATTTTCTTCGTACTCTGTTGCGCTGTGTACCTCGTTAGCAGTTTCTGAGACAAATGCATCAATGATGTTGCAGGTTGTCTCTGCTGCTTTGCTACCAACTTTAAAGTTAAGTTTTCAAACCGCCATTACTTTTGCACCAACGAGCGTCCTCACCATAATTCAGATTGAATATGAAATAAATAGCAAGTAACCGTCTTTGACAGCAACACATTAAGCAAAAAATGCCGATAAAATTAATATGCAGTATGACCGCATTTATCTAAGAATTTCTTCTAATTTCTGACGGCAAATTTCAACAATGTCTAAACCGCCAAAGCTTTTGCACCAGCCAAATACTTGGATCTGGGTACAATGTATCTTTACAATTCATCTTCATACATTCATCTTGCATATCTCTAGCGAAATTATAATTTCTATAATCGATATCAGTATATATGCAAGTATACAAATGAATATATATATATATATATATATATGATTGAAACACTATTTTGAAGATACGTGACTTATAAGGGGCAGTAGTTGGGCAAAACTGAGAAAAAGGAAAGAGCATCAATTATTTTTAGGATGGTCTCACCAAAGGGCGCTACAATAATTTGAAGTTAGCCTTCTGTCTTCCGAACTTGGAGGATATTCTACGTACACAAGGACTCAGCAAAGAGGCGTTCCTACAGTTGATTTTGAATAGTGTAAGGTTTTACTTTGAAAAAGTGAAAAAACTTTCTTCAAACAACAATTTCATCATTTTAGCAAATTGAGGTTTCAAAATCACTACCATTGAATGAACTGACACTTTTAGATGTTGTTTACTAAGAAGCCCATATGAATTGTTTATGTTCTATAGAATGTAGCATGTGAAGCATAAATAAAAAGAATATAAGAACAAAGTGTAGGCCAAAGGGATGAGCATAGTATTCATTTTCATTAAGCGTACTAGAGGTGATCGAATGCACATCTGGCTGAAAAAGTGTTTGAGAGAATAAAACCGACGAATTAGGATGTCGCCGCAAACAATCTTGATGTCAATATGCTGAAGCCAAAAAGATGGGAAACCTAGTTACTCATAGTTTGGGACTGAATTAGACACTATATATGTAGTGCAGGGCAACTACAACCACTGTGGTACACGATCTTCAATATAGGGTATATACTTAGTGATATATTCTTTGCATACCGCGAGCACTTTTGAAAGGAAAATCTTCTTTTCGCAATCAATTTACGTATTATCGTGAATTCGTTATCTAAGACGTTTTATACTATGTTAATATGGTTGATATGTCCAACATGTGTTTTTCAATAACGAAAGAAAGCTGAGTTCAAATGGCAAGCTTGTGTTTGCTTGATCAAAACCACTGAGGCAAAGATCAAAGGTTTTATTTGTCTTGCGTTGTACTTCGAATGTTTCCTCGTGGCAACTTTAGTAGATTTACAATCCTGTCCGTCGTGTGTCTTTCCAGATGCCACATAATTCTACTAGTAGTTGGTACTTCAATACGTGGGTGCATAATGGCAATAAAATCATGCGTAGGTACAACTATATGAGTAATTTATGATTTCTTTCAGTATATTTAATGAGGCGAACATCGTGGAATCATCTTGATCTGTGATAGACAAAGTCCAAAACTTGAAATCTACCACATTTTATAATTTAGTGATGGTGACTAAGTGATTTATTAATCAATCTTTTTCAAACCAACGCTTTTTGTATTTTCAGGACGGTCGCTCTGCTCGATCTATTGGTATCTTTGCCACAGTATACATTTTTGATACGGATGTTAGCAAACAGATGCAAACACAAGCTCGTATTGAAAGTGTCTACCGTAAAGGAAAGAAAAGTTTCTTTAAGGTGAACGTTTTCCGTTGTGATTTAAAGTGATCATAGTATTGCCATACGTTTATTCATGAAAATTTAGAATGAGAGCCGCGTTATTACCGTAATATTTTTAGTTCATTACAGTGAAAAATATTGGTGTTCAAAATATGAATTAGTCCCCGTGCAATTCAAACCCTCATTTTTGTCATTCGAATAGGTGCAAATTCCTATGGATCTGTTGATTCATGTATAGCTTTTACCCTGACATTTTATGTGAGAATCAAAATCAAATTATACTGCAACAGTTGAGAGCTTACTTCTTACATAGCGGAAAGGATGAACATTATGAGCTGTGGTAAACGTATAAGTCGACTTTAATTTATTACCTCGATATTTATGGACTTACCTCTATAAGAAGTTTTTCTCAGAGAGGATGAACTCTGCAAAAGATTGAAATTCGTGTAGTAAAGTTATAAAGCAATCTGTGCTAGAAGTTGATCTAGTCACAACATGATAAACCTGCCTCTAATAAATTTTATTTACTGCAACAAAAAAGTCCGGTCACGTACTTTCAGTGCATTTATTAACAAACAAGGCAATTACCCGTTTACTGCTTTGCAAAAAAAAATTTTAGTCCGCTATAACAATTCATCAAATTATCACAAGATTTTTTTTTATGATGACTTAAGCGTATACACTATATATATATATATATATATATATATCTTTATATATGTGCATATATACATATATATGTATAAATATATATATATATATATATATATATATGTTATGTATATATAAATTGACGGAGACTATGTAGTTGGGAGGGCAGGCTTACGTGGTGTTTAGTGATGCAGTATATCAGGAGGCAAGATAATAAGCAAAGCGCTGGTTTGGCCTTCTCTTCAACAATTTATGGTAATCAATTAACTAAACACCTTAGCCCGACTACCTCTAAGATTGCAAGAGAAATTATTTCGACCAGCATTCTATGACATTCATAAAGAGGCTGAAATTTTAAGCACCTGCTTAAGCCACAAGTCGAATATTTGGAGACCTTCGTGATATATGAAAGCGGCAAAGCGAATCAAATGCATGAATTGCTGAAATTTTCGCAGTAAATTGCGTTAAAGGGTCGTGTCAAAAATTCAACCAAAAAGTGTGGGTATAGACTGAGATAGTGCGGGGTATTTTTCTGGTAGACGGCGACAAATGAGTATTCAACCTTATTCGTTGGACAAGAATTTTTATTGTAGTTTAGTAATCATTCAAATGCTTAAATCTCTGGCTACAGCTTCACATGACGGGTTTTTACAATACACTTCCATAACTTTGTAGAATCCAAATAAAATTATGTTTCACACGACCACGCGTTTTTTTTTCTTATCCGCTCATATTTCGCTGGACAATCTCCTTCTGAAGACCACTAACACTCCTTCGATGGCCCAAGTCTCGAAGAACTCAAAAATGTGCTTGTTTTTTGGAGAAGCTATTTTGGTAGCGTTCTAGTAGAAAGAAAAGATTTGTGCTTCAAACCTAGCCGGACAGCACGCTTTCGTTAGACTATTAATAGGTTGGGGAAAATGATTTGAGAAAATGCTTGTAAGTTTTTGGGTGTTGGCCATTTTTTGTGTTTTTAGGCTCATATGAAAGCCTGTCTTATCCCGCGTTAAATGGTATATAAATTATCTACTTATCCCAGAATGGAGTTAACAGAGCAAATTAGGTTGTTGAAGATGCACGAATGACTGTTGGGTTCGAATGCAACGGTGGCAAGTGAACGCATCAATCCGAACGCAGCGATCTTCCAGATTTTCCTCACCTTTGTCAAACTTTTTGAACCACCTGTACACCGCGCTTTTATCAACTGTGTCTAAGCACCAAGCCAGATTGATTCGTTCACTTGCCACCGTTGCATTTGAACCCAACAGCCAATCGTGCATCATCAACAACCTAATTTGTTCACTTGTTAACTCCATTCTGAAATAAGTAAATAAATTATATACCAATCAACGTGGAGTAAGACAGGCCTTCAAATGAGCTTAGAGTTTCAATGATTCCAACTTTATGCTTATTTTTTGAGAAAGATCATTCACTGCAGTGTATCACGGAAGATAAAATCGAGTTTTACATATGCTTATTTGCGGCTGATCTACGCGTTGGGGCGGGGCGATCGATCGATGACCTAAAGTGTCAGACAGGTGAAATGAGACTTGTTATTCAATTAAGAATTTTTCTACGCCCTTCAATTAACTCCAGATAGAACGATTGACTCAGGTACTACGAGGTTTCCTTCACACGTTTATATGCCTTTCGTGCTTCCAACAGTTTATACGCGTGATAAAAATAAAGGTGCGAGGCGGGTACGCAACTTAATTTTGAATTTTACAGCGCCATAAAAGGGTGCTTTGGAAACCGTCTACATAGCGCTGTAGCTAGAGCGGTGGGCTTTCGAATGATTACTAACACTCCTATGGAAAATTCTTGTCTAGCCAACAAGGTCGAATATTCATTTGTCGCCGTCTAACAGAGAAGAACCGTTTAAAATATTTTGTAGGTTGTGTGGAAGGTAGGAACATCTGGTAAAATAGACCGATTCTGGATAGTAATTATTCGGTGGGAAAAGTAAAGTCAACTTAACGAAAAAAATACTTAAAGCAATGATATTAATACATAACCATTCTGTAATTTAGGAGGAATAAGCAATGAAATTGTTTTTCCCAATCTCGTCATAATTTTCAGGAGTATTCTTTCGTTATTATCATTTGTGCATGATTTCGAAATATTTCACTCAGTCTATTTGAGTTCTTTTTTCTTACGGCTTTTTAGCATATTCTGCACACCACTCCATACTCAAAGATATTTCGTTGCTGCATAATTTTTTCCCCATTTTTTTGGTTTTTTCCTATGTCAAATTGAATTATGCCAAAAGGCCGATGTACGAGATTATTATAATAGCTCGCGTAAACACTTAGCTATGACCTTAGCAGCGTCGCTCGTCATTTGAAAAAATAGACTATCATAATGTGGTGTCTCGATGAAGACCTCATGCATTGACCGACCGTAAGAAGTCGACTCGCCACATTTTGAAGAAACTGAGCTGGACCATGATACCACATCAGCCATATAACCCTGATATTGTTCCATCGGATTATGGCCTCCTCCGCGCTCTGAAGCAGCCAAAATTATCGAGATGCGAACGATATTATGAGTTAAATGCTACACACAAATCCTTCTGTTGTAGTAGATTTTTCTCTCATTATTCTGCACTGAGCATGAATATTTTTAATAATTTAGTGATTCGATCAGCTTTGAAAATTGGATACCACCATTTTAGTGAATACGTATTTGTAAATGATACTGTTGCATTTGATACCTTACCTAGAGCACTACGTCATGCTCGCTATCTGTAGATGGCCCTGTTTCGATTATTTGTTTCCATATCCTTTCGAAATTTCATTCGCTTCATTTTAGAATTCTTTTTGCGCCCTACGAAAAGTAAAAATCAAAAAGATTAGGACTGACTTTTATTTTGAAAATCTATTTGATTATTTCTGTTCATGACATTTTTGTAGGATAAATTTATTCGCTCTTTATTTTTCTAATCTAATTAATGGTGCGTCGTCCACTTGTTTTGAAATATTCCTTAAACTGATTTCCGCAAATTAATCCTGCACTGATAATGGTAATGTAGATAAACTATCTAAAAGTTAAGATTTCGCTTTTGTTTTTTCTTTTCTTTTCCTAAAAATTTCATTTCTTTCGAGCTTTTGAACAAAATAAGGTTAACTTTTGCAAATATCAGCTGGGGCTTCATTAAAATGACAGCTGTTTGTACTCAATACTTATCTTTACTTTAATTTTGAGAAAGTATTAACCGTGGAGATTGGTGAGAGTTTTCAAGCCCCAGCATATATAGACAATTCTACACTATGATTTCCGAATCACGTTATTGTGTGAACGTTTGTGCCCCTGAGCTTCTTTGACTCGATTATATTTGTATGGTTTAGTATGCTATTATTATCTATTATATATGACAAATGTTCAAAATTGCTAAGTCACTAAAACGCGGCAATTTTTTTATCAATAAGTTCTCATTATAACAGTTGTCTGTAGTAAACTTTCGTTTTTCAATAGTGTAGGTGGCTAGCACGCGCTCCGAAAAAGGTGAAATGCGCATTCCGTTCGCGTTCAAAGGTCTACTCATCACTCAACATTATTGGATATGAGATACTTGTCACTCTCAGATTGATTATTTCAATAGTTTATTCAACGATACACTAACAATAGAAGGAGCATACAATCAATTTTTTATATTGATTTGACTATTTACAAAACAGCTAGTCGTGTTGATATTCACGAAGTGTAACATGCTATCGCTGGTTAGGTAAAAATTGTAATGGAACAAAAATTACTCAAAAAAGTAGTTTTCTATGTATTTTAAACGATGGTTTTCATAGGACCATAGGACTTTGAAAATGAAAACTTTTGTACCCGAAAAACGCCATTTGCGGAAATTTTACTCTGCAGATTTATTAACCAAGAGTAGTAGAATTTCATTTTGGTATACTATTCGCCTATACTTCCTTCACGATGGAGCTGTCGTAAGAATAAATTCGCTTACTAGTTAAGCACGAATGGCGCGTAGAGGGAAATGCTAATGAAGCGCACGTAAGATTGATATAGCTTGGAGCAAGCTCCATGTTAAGGCATGTACAGGCAGGATCTATGCCTAAGTGTTCGCAAGAAAATGCGCATTGAACGATACTGAGGTCGTGAAATTTCATTGCAGAAATCATATTAGAAACCAAAACGGCATGAATTTGCCATGTTGCTGCATGATAACACTGGGCTTCATATTGCAATACCGATCGAACACGTCATGAGGGAGCTGAGTTGGGAGGTTCTACGAGGCTTCACCTTACCCGACCTACCCTATCGGCATTG
This sequence comes from Parelaphostrongylus tenuis, assembly GCA_019055375.1. NCBI lineage: Eukaryota > Metazoa > Nematoda > Chromadorea > Rhabditida > Metastrongylidae > Parelaphostrongylus > Parelaphostrongylus tenuis. Next base: position 139,147 of record JAHQIW010002139.1, on the reverse strand, counting down.
CACCGTCGGAAAATGCTATTTTTTGGGTATAAAAGTCGTCATATTCAAAATCTACAGAATAATTATATAAAATATATCCTATATAATACACATAGTCAAATTGTGTTTCTAACGCACTTTCAAACAAAAACTTGCATAACTTTATATTTACTATTTTTACAGGAAAAAACGGCAGAGTCAAATTAGTGCACCTAATACTATATTCATTTTTCACATGATTGTAGTCATGACTTACCAGCATCCTTGACTTACCAAAACTGAATCGTTAGAAAAAAATCCATGTTCGCTTTTTCCTTTTCTCCTCCTGCTCATTTTATTCATGATGCTTGTAATTTCACTTTCTTGCAGAATTTTATGTGTTCGTTGGTTTGATTGTTCTTCGTCAAACTTAGATTGATAGCGATGGCTTCGAACGCAAAAGTGTAATTTCCCTAATTGAGTGTTGACATGGCCAGTTTTCTTTTATGTTACAAGGCTTTTCAACCGTACCGTATATGTCTGACCTTGTGAAGACAGCGCTGCTTACCGCGCAATTGTGCGATCTAGTCGAACAAGTTTTTTTTTATATTTGAAAGACTCATCTATTTAACGGTGTTAGCTCCATGTACAAGATTAGTGGAGTGAAAGGATATGAGGAAATAGTGAACTTACGATCAAATTGAGACCACATTTCAACTGTTAAGATCACTTTCTGAATCTTTATTCGTGACTATGACATGTATTAATTTAAAACTGAAACGAGCTTGAGAAGAGGATAGGAACTGATAGTATCAAGATAATGATGGAGAAAGCTTAAGCGTGCAAAAGGTTGTTTTGAATAGTTTCGTAAGCTCAACTTCGTCTAAATCAATAAAAGAAACTTCACGAAGATGCCTACATGGAACTTTCCATTTTAATACCAACTAAAATTTGAAAAAACTGTTAACAATTTTTTGATGAATCTTGAGATCCTTCGAGATTTCTTTATAATTTAGGTTTTTGGCTGTTGCTAGTGAGCTAACTATTTTTTCGCTTAGAATTTTTTTATTTAACCGCTTCCAACGGTGGTATTCATTTTCAAATATACGCTTGGGGATAAGTGAAATGTGGGTTCGAGTCAAGCTCGACGCAAAAGTTTTGCACATCATTCTACATCAAAGGTTATATTACTTCACTATTCGAGAATATCAGTGCATGGCCTATAAGTAAGATTTTGGTATTCTCACTTTGCGAATATATATTATACACATATTTGTACATATATATGCATGTATATATAAATATATACCACCTGTATCACCTGTCATCCTGTTGATCGTCGGTTGACTCAAGAGGACGCCAGCAACACTTCCATTTCTCCTTATCACGTGCGAGAGTATACCAGTAGGTTCTTCATGCTCTAGGGATTCACCGAGCATCATATCTTTCTTCTAGGCTTTTATTGTAGAAATCGGACCATCGGGTCGGTGGTATTTCCGTGAACGCTTGATATCCCAAGAAATCCAATGGGTAACGGCTCTCGTCCATCGGTTGTCGTTGAAGCGCATTACATGTTCGGCCTACCTTATTTTCGATAGCTTGGCGTGTAGATCGGCATCCTGGACTTTCTAGCAATAACGTAGGTCAGGACTTCGCATCCTTCCTCTAATTTGCGAGATACAAGATATCCCTAGCATCGACCTGTCGACTGCGCGTTCAATAACGTCAAGTAATCTCTCATCCTGCTCTTCCATGCTCTTACGCGCTCTCCGAGTCGCTCGCTATATGTATATATATGTATATATTACACGAGCTCTATAAGCATCCTAATGTTTTTTGTTTTTCAACATGGAATTCAAATTATCATCATAATATGGCCGTTTCAAGAAAGTAAGTGCGACAGTCGTACACTTCAACCATGCTTTAGCGCTCACCACCACGTCCTTTTACATCAAATCCTTGCTAATATTGTTCTCCAAGAACTGACATGTAAGCCGATATGTGATAAAATGAACAAAATTTTTGGATTAATTGTGGATTAAAGTCAGTGTGGATCGCCGTTATACACCGAATATTCAATCACTTGGTAAATTTCTGCTACGTAATCGATGCGCTATTGTTTATGAGGGCGCCCCGTCCGAGTCAATGCTATGCTTGTTGCGGTGCCCGCGGGGCTGAACCCCATCCCCCAACACTCACCAGCACCCAACAGCGACGTTCGATGGAACGCCACCAGCCAGGTCATCCTCGAAATTACAGGGAGACGCGCTCAGCCGAATTTCACAACGTTCAAGAAAAAGAAAAACGAATAGAATTTTGAAAGTACTGAAATCCGCAGAGTGAAAAAAATACTGTCAAGACGGATCAATAAGGTGTCAAAGTGCTTACTGGTGTTCTCAAAGAAGGAATGCATCAAAAAACATCTTAAAAATACTGAATACATCGCTTCCGCGTTTGCATGAAGTTTTCTGCACGGTAATGAGCTTCAATGTAACCACAATGACGTCACAATGTAGTGTGGCGAGCCCAAATTGATTAATATAGAAAAATTAAGAAGAGTGACATTAAAAACAACTTGTTTTATATTTATGAACTCCTTAATTTCTTGCTTCCTTTAACATTTGGTAGAAATCACTCCCGGAAGTAATTTTTGAATTAAAGCCGAGTCATGAATGATAAATGATCAGCATGTCTTTTTCGCTCGATGGTTACTGTATCCATTTTAACTTATGGAAGAGTCTTATGTATAAAATTGTTCTTATTTCTTGATGTAGCAGACATTTTTTCACTCAATCGTTATTGCTTATTGACTTACAATGAAGCCACTAAGTTTTACGATAAGTAATGAAGAAGGCGGTTTAGGACATACGCTGTTTGATCAATATGTGTCCTTCTAAATAAGTTTTTGAGTGAACAAAACTATTCAATTCAACATACTTGTAGTGCTTAAAGCCAACAAAGTGAGGTGAACTTACTATCAACAGCAGCGATATATGTTCTGTTTATATTGTGAAGGGTTTTCTTGGATGTCTATCTTCTTATTGTCATTTCTCATTTCAGGATGAGCCTCTACCGGCTGATGTGTATTGGAGTTTTCCATTCAACATGATGATAAAGAATCAGCAAGTATTTGTTGCATGTCATAAGATCTACGGTAATCTGAAAATAAATCAACTGTGATCACACAAATCCTTCGATTTTTACTTATGTGAAAAAAGTCGATATTCTACTCACTGCACTGTTTATTTGTACATACACTATTTGGGCAAGTGATGAAGAACTTTACTGATAATTCTCGTGATTATTCTCTTCATTTTTTTATGATGCATTTTTCTTAACAATGCATATCGATGCCCACGTAAGGTATGCAAATCGATCATGTGAAAAACTATATTTGAGTTGGCCTAACACTTTGTTCATTTTCTTTTTTTCTTTATCACCATTTACCACAATGTACTATGTTCAATGACATTAAGACTTTTCGAGAGTTCTTATTGTACATTGCTATATTACAAATTATGCGGTGTAAAATTTTCGACGATCAATGTGCTGACGTGGAAATATGTTAACAAGTAGAGCCATCATCGGTGGTATTCCTTGTTCGCTTTGTAGGTTTATTACAATGACATACCAATCTGTCAAAAATGCCCCAAAATTGTACCTGAGGATGTATATTTAACACATAGTAGAAACCTCTGCAAATTTCCCCAACACACATGGCCACACGTCCTCATTGATTTTTACTCGGACATAACTATTCTCGGTTGAGGCAGAGATATTGGTCAACACACAAATACCTTGTATACTTCAATATTACGATTTTCAACGTTTTGCAGAATGTTAGTGAGTGCATGTACTTGAAATGTAGCATTCTTCCACTAAGTGATGTCGATTTTTGGTTCGACACGTGTTTTGTTGTCGAACAGCTATAGTTGATTAAAACTTTTTTTTTCTCTAAGTTAAGCATATTCTGATTCTATCTAGTAACGCCTTTCATGGAGCCATTCATTTCTCTTAACCAATTGATGACAAATGAAAAGCAGCCCATAATTACCATATTTTCTATGGTTTTCAACAATTTCTTCTCAAAATGCGTTAATTTTGGAGACTGATGAATTCCCATTGAGACTATACTGTTTCAAATTGCTATAGCATAGAATTTATCATTCTAAATCAAAAGCAGCAGCTAACATTTCAAATTACCATCGGCGAAAACGGCTAAGTGGAATATAACCTATTTGTAATCAATTAGAATTTTCATTGTTTTCGAGCTGTTTTCAAGTATTCTTTATTGATAATTTTCCCATTACACATCACATATCTTCCTTGACTATTTTTATCTGTCTTCCAGCTCTTTGTATCAAGAAGATCACTGTCGTCATTCACTAAAACCTCATCAAAGGAAAACTATTTTTATTACAGCTAGAGCTAAACCTTAACATACTGTACATCAACACTGAGATGGATTTTTGCTTCGATTCCTTCATGCCATTCTTGATACCGTAGGTCGCATTAGGTTCTTCTTAATTGTCCTACAAGAGGAGTAAAGCAAGAAAAGCAACATAAATTTACTATCTAAAAAAACCCATTGTGATTCGTGAAGAACTAAACCTGTCATGAAGTAGGGATTGCATCTCATCCATCTGTGGCCCAAATTGTCGAATCACACGTGATTTTATCACCTCAACTGGTCATCCGCATTTTCGATCTTCATGCACAATGAGAATTACCGCTATGGAGTACAATAGGTCATTTTGTCCAGATGATGAGCAGAATTGGCGCGTCATATAACTAACTGGAGGTTATGGTCCGCATCAAAAGGTTCAGCAGCGTCGCTGCGTGCAATTCAAACTTTAGAGAAGAAGTGATTGCTAGAAGTGCTTGCAGAATCAAAAACTAAGATAGAAAACCGAAATAAGGATGGAAATCTCATTGCTACGGTCATGTCTACACCATGTCTCTTCATAACAATTCCTTTTTTCGCGGATACGTCATCGATAGAAGGAATCACCTGTGACGCGACTTCTGACGAGATCGGCTAGATCTTCAGTAATGCTATTCTCATCCTTCTCATTGGAGTCTATCAGTGGAGGATTCCATATTTAATTTTCCACGTAAAGACTCAAATCGATTGCCAACTGAGACAGAATAAATATCGTTTTTCAAGGAGGTAAAGACGAGTTGCTTACACAGATAGCGAGCCTTATGTAGTGGTTCTTGAAAGACATTCCTAGAAGAGTAAATTAAATTATCTTCTAACCTTCAATTCTGCATAAGACTGCACCAGTCCTTTCACTATGTTTGTAACATCGTGCATTTACCTTTTTTACATGAAAATCTACTTAAGGAAGCCAATTTTCGCCAGGGATGCTATTAAATGATTAGCCTTCACAAACGCCCTGAACATCATCTGCGCAAGTAAAACTAGTCGTCAGTGAGACTTCCAACCGCCAACTCTGTCCGGTACTACAGTGTAGTAACAAATTCACTCAACTGCCATGAGCAAGGTAGAGGAGAGGTCACGGAGAATGATGGAGACTCGTATCAATTTTTGCTCGAACAATGACGTCGTCACCATTTCGAGATGTTCTAGTAATGCATATATAAGCACAGAGAGCTTGAAAAGCCATAGCAAGGCGAGAAGTACAAATACTTATCGGTTCAAATGGTCCATAATCGCGAATAATGTTGAGAATTCTAGACATTTGCTTAACCGGTAGTTCGCTGACTATGATATCGCACTTTCAAATAGTTACTCCATGAAACCATTCCTCAATGTGGGGTGGGCCGTAGGTACCAAAGCGTCTCTGACTTTTGGCATTACTTTACACTTGAAGCGTCAAAATTTTAAGTTACAATGTACGGGACAATAGAGGACTCCTTAGCGGCTTGGAAATTCCTCAGGAAAGATTGAACATTTGCTGTCTACAAAGTTCACCCCAACACCTATGAACGTGCGCGCACACACACACACACACCCTCTCTCTCTCTCGCTCTTCTGGCTGCGATGAAGCTAAAAACCATCAAAAGAAGACAAAAGCTATGGAAATTCTAAGAGCTTGTGAAGAGCAGTCCGATCAACTTGGACACTACTGGTCACTTGTTCACGACGTTTACTGCGTATGATTGACCATTAAGGAAGATCTAAACAAAATGTTACATGAGTCACTTTTCGGCTTCCGAAAGCGCCATTAGCTGTCTAAGGATTTGGAAACACTATGCCCATCTTTAGAGCATTTCAGGAAGTGCTCCGAAAATGCTTGTGAGGTATTTTCGAAAACGATACTAGCACAGGTACTAAGGTGAATCTACTTCGAAGCTTGGAAAAAGCCTATCATCCTCCGAATTTAAAAATAATGAGTATCAGAACTAGAGAAGATGTGCCTGTTATGTAATGTGGTAGAATGGGATTTGAGATGATAGAAGTGGCAGAATAAAAATTATCCATAGTGTGCTCCTTTATAATGTATTTAAATACGTGACTTACATCCTTCAAAAGAAGTCGTGAAGCCCTTTAAGCCCACTTTTAGCTTTTTTCCGCTTTATGTGTTCCTCGATGAAACGGCTATATGAGAAAAAATTCTAGGCCGGGTTTTTTTGGTTCATAATTACTGGAAGAGTAACTAATTTTGTTGAGTTTAAATTAGTTACTCTCAGTACGGCACTGTGACGACGTTATGATATGGCTTAATATACAATAAGCCATGTGCTGATATCGACAATCATCACTCTGATCTAACCGAGCTACCACCATTGACAGCTATAGTTAAGGAACTCAAAAAATGCAATCCGTTCAAACTTCCGCATAACTAATAAGGATGCTCTACCCTTGCATTTAACTCGACGATATTGTGTCCCTTCAAAGAAAACGAACTTGTATATATGTTACAACTTGATAACCAAACGTTTTTGTTTTCGTAATCTTTCTTTCTATCTGGTAGAAGTGATTCCTGTTCGTTGTTGCCAGTATTCGATATCAACACCCCTTAAAATGCACTTTTCCACTAACTTCACTTATGTTTTTCACTACGCCGATCAATGTGCACTCCACTCGTAATGGATCGTGAATTTCAAGTCTCTGCTGACTTTGAGGCTTGTATCATAGCCTTTCTAGGAGTGCTGGCGATCGATCTTGGTGATTTTATGAAGTGCCAATGCGGTTTTGTGGATATGTAATCCTACGCAGTTTTACCAGCAACGTTGTAATTGTTACTAACATGGCCACGACGAACATAAATTCTTTTGAAAGATCAGCTTATAGGCCTCATATGCAATATAAACTCAAATACACATGCACATATTACACATTCCTGCATACATACAAATACACATATTTTTGTCTAGATTTACATCGAAGAAGACAGATTCAGCTGTGATTCCTTCAACGGAACTGGTTTCGCCCTTACTGTGTTATTGCCGAGTCAATCATTCATTACACATTGTTTATGTGCGACACTATTCTAAAGAAGGAAATAAAGGTTTCAACTGAACAGTTTGCTTGAATCTCATTTTCAGTGGTGATTTTCATTCCAGGTTGTTATTCATTTTAAGTTGAAATATCTCATGTCGCCTTAGCAGAAGTTTAAAAAGAGGAGTAAAGAGATTTATACCCATTTGATGTATCAAATCATGAAGCTCGCATTGCGCCGAGTGGACGAGAATGAATGAACAGAGGTGGCTTCATCCTCTGGCAACTAGGAAGTTATAGAAAAGTACACTTCGCCTAACAATCATTTTTTTGCGGAAAAAAAATCTTCCGAAAACTCAAATCACTCCCAGAACAATACCATCTCCTTTGATAGTCGCCAGTTCTCTGCAAACAACGAGTAATAAACGTCGTTTTACGCATCAGTTCATCTTTTTGAAAAAAATTGGAAAATAAGCGATGAATAAATGTTTCAGGAGGGTGCGTTTTTGTGGATAACACAATTCTTTCAGTCACTGTGTCTGTGAAGTTTAACATAAATCATCTATGCTTTGATCTGAGAAGGTGAATTGAAGATAACAAAGAAGTAATTATGTCGATTATCTTTGCTTTCAATGAAGTTCATAACTCATGTACTTTGGCTGATTATTACCAAAACATTAATATGATAATTCATATAAGCAGCTATTCACAAACATCGGCATCAATAATCTATATATCTACATATTATATATATATATATATATATACATATATATATATATATAACGTTTCGGTAACTTTGTCTTCTTCGGATGCTGTACGTACTACTATTACTGTTATCAACCTCACATCGGCTAAACAAGATAGGCACTTATTGATATGATAACTTTGAAAGGATTTTTGTCTGATAACAAACCTATTCGTGAAATGGATATAAGTTCATGTGTTCATAGTAAATGCTAGATTCAGAACAGTAATTCCTGAGAAGTCGAAGTATTACCAATACTCAGGTAAATTATCAGTTCTCCTTTATAAAAGGCTACTCACGAGACAGGTAATTATCAAGTTAATGAATGCCCACAGGCAACACTGGGAGTCATCTTATGGAAACCTAAGAAACATCAAATAACAAATCATAATCGCCATAGTCAGAATAATGAGCATTGGGAATGTGAGACCACTTCATCTTCCGGAACTCGCAATATTCTGTAACTCCTGTATCTAAAACTTGATAGGAAGCACAAAGCTTTAGCCGTTGATCAGTCTGTGAGGGATGCCTCATATTCATTTGATTTCACTTACCACTGTTGGACTAAGTTATGACGGTCCATTATGTTAAGATTGTTGCGAAGCCATAATAGTTAATCTAGCTGAACAATATTTTTCTCAGTGAGAAAAATTGTTTTCGATACAGCTTTGTGATGGCAGTGTTAGGCTGTTTTCATGTTTTCACAACAGACAATCGACGCCGTCAATCATTTTTTTGTGATAGGAAATGTACGAGGGTTTGGCGTTTTCAGGCAAGCGTTTCTTGAGAAGTAACGGTAATGTCTGGTATTTATTTGATTCAGGTTATCTGAGTTTTCCTATAAAAATGTTAGACTCTCTTACTTTGATTGAACGTCTTTATTGGAGGAATATACGCTGTAAATCGTGATTTGTAATGCAGCACGCTCGATTACCATATTGAGAAGAAAATCGTTGACAAAAAGCGCAATAAATGAAATAGAAAAAAGGAGAATAACCACTTGTCTCTTCCAATTTAATTTCGCGCTTTTGTTTTTCTAAATGATTCCCATAAAAAAGAAAGGTGTTAGCGAAGTCTAGACAGACTTCTACCGAGCAATACATGCCTATCGATATTCCAACTCAGTGCTCAAAATACTGTAATCTATTTGAAAAAGGTTGCAGCTATATGCAGTGCTAACCTAGAATGAATCACGTTAACGACTTGTTAGGATATTCCGTGACCATGTCGAATTTGTACTTGTAAGTGGAAAATGATAGACGAACAACTACTAATGAACAAACACATATTCCTTAGAATCTATTCTGAAATACTTCTAACCAGTTTGCTAATCATAATATTCAAGAGCATTAGTATTGACGCAACGCTGGTTACTCAAATTTCAAACGGTTGATCGGCATTTGTAAATGTAACCGCAGGTACTGCTGCCATTCTGGAAAAATGTCAGTTACAATGTGCAGATGTGATTTGCGATCCTAGCATTGCAAATCTCCTGCGGTTTCACAGAAACTAAGAATACTTGATGTGGTAAAGACCTGAGAACGTTCAGGTACGAAAAATAGCCGTCAGATCCATAAGCTGACAGACTGCAAGAGAAACAGCGTTTATCCGACATTAAATACCTCGATAATGAGAGAGAACAACTGTTCAAGCTAGAGCGTGCACCACCCTAGATTCCAACCAAAAGAGAGACAACTGCAACACAATGAAGCGATTGGAACATTTTTGCTACCCAAAGAATCAATGTTTCCTGTGGTAAAGGTGTTGTGGAGCTTGTAATTGGTTGCTGTATGCCTGGTTATTTCCTCTTTCACATCTAGCAGATGAGGTTAATTTGGATTTCTGTATACACTCTCATATGTCTGAGGAAGTTTTGAGGCTTAGATTTGCATAGATTTTTGAATTTGTAACATTTTCATGCCTCTATCCGCTTCGGAACAGAAATACGACGTTGCCTAGAATTGTCAAAGGATCCTACTCTTCGCATCACAATTCAAATAATCTGTTCAGTGGCTCTCAATAATTATCACCCTACCAAAAGTGCAGTAGATTTATCAACAGCACAACCATTACGACTACTGGAATCAGACCTATCGCGCCAGAATTACCACTAGTGTGATCAAAGCTCATAGTGCCAGTATCACCACTTTTACCACCACCGCCACCACCACTGCTACCAATATCATCATAATTTTACTACCACCATCACCACCACCGCCACTGGTACAGCCAAGTTGTATGGTGCCGGAATCACTCTGATACTGCCACCTATGGAATCACCTTTTCACCATCACCATCACCATCAAAACCATTACTATTGCCAGCACTTCAACCACTGTTATGATTATGGCGTAGAGTGGTAGAATCTCTACTACTACCACCACCACTACTACCAATATCATCATAGCCTTACTACCACCATCACCGCCGTCACTGGTTCAACCAAGGTGTATGGTGCCATAATCGCCCTGATATTGTAACCAACGACACCACATTTCCACCATCACCATCAAAACCATTACTGCTACCAGCACTACAACCACTGTTATGATTATGGCGTAGAGTGGTAGAATTACCACTGTTACCACTACTGCCACCACTACTGCTATATGGCATCGTCATTACGGTCACTATCATCACCATCACCCACGACCACCATAAGCAGCATACACATCACGATTGCCGTCATCAACAGCACGATTAACCCTGGTATCGTTGCATGTTGGCTGTCAGGCGACGGTATCGGCAATTTGATGGGCACGCCTCCCGACGAGAGATCGAGAGGCGAAGGCGAGAAACAGCGGCGTACAGTGAAAAGGCGTCGCAAGCCATCTCCCAGTAGTGACACACGATGAACATGGTGGGATACCTCCATCATCTTGTTCCTCTTTCCGCTGTTCTATTCCTCGTTCTCATACAGACAATTCACAGTGCTGATATTTCTGTGAAAATTGAACGACATTTCCCGTGTTCATCGAGCTCAGGTTACTTCTTTCTTTATTGCATGACTAATCTAATTTAGATTAAGTCGAGCATTTATCGTTCTTCTGTAATTGCTGATACTCGTTTAATGGATGATTGAGGCTAGCTTGTTAAAATCATGTTTGCTCGATCTCAGTAATGCAACCAATTCAGACAATATGGGTAGTTCAGAGTCAGCTTTTTTTAAACCACTCTCCATTGTCTGGTGACGACCTTGATGACGACATTGATCTAATCCTGTTTTGCGCATCGTCTTAATATTCGATCACTACTCCGCGACCATACGAGGCTACATAATGACGGCTTTTTTTTGATACGTTCTATATGCTTGCAACACGATGACCATTAGGATGGAGACATAAACGTTCAGAGGACGCAGCCATATAAAAAAAATCATATACTATGGCATTTGAGTGGTTACACTCAATTAATGTTAAGTACTGATCATTTTCGCAAAAGTTCTTGTGTCTTCGCTAGAACTGTCTCATTAAGTCGTGAAATTGCTCCCAGACGTGTGATGGGAACTCGTTAGAATATCAGTGACTTTGGAGAAGAAAATCAGCAAATATTGTTGTACGAACCAGTATCGGTCGGCAGGCGTTTCTTCGTTGAAATCGCCGAACATCATTGAGTGAAACTGTCCGGCAGAGAGATTTTCGATAAAAGGCCAGAAGGAATGTTAAACATTTCAACTCGTTGGTTGTGGGACAAGACAACCAAGCGAAGACCGAGAGCAGTGTAACAGTTTGGAAGAATTACCTATATGTTCAATGATCATTGACGTATTCAAACTGGCTAGAGTCGTCAAACACGGCGCTGTGGAGCAGCTGCTTTTGAACTGACCATTGCATTACCCTATAGAGCACGATACTCACCTTTATTGTTTTGGAAATGTTCAATTGAGTAGAAAAAGTCTGGAATAATTATACTGATGAATAAGCAGGCTCTTTGTCAGGATACAAGTGTTTCACTTGAAATGCGTCTTGACTAGCTTGTTTTGAGGCAGGTTAACCCATCTAAGCAGTGACCTGCTTATCACAGAACTCAACCAAGGCCCGCTAGGGCTTGGATACGCATAAGCAATAGTGCTTTCTAAAATCACAATGTCGTTGATGTCTCTATCAATCTTAGATTGACCTATGTTGATGCGAACAGGGTGCAAGTGCTAGAGAACTTTTGACACAGTATGTAACAGTGACGTTGCCGCTAGAGTTATTGTTCACCTGTTTTAAATCAGAACCAGTTTTTTTTTGCCGTGACATTATGTCATGAAATGCTAAGGTTGGCAAGAACACTGAAGTTACTTTCCTGATGTGACTCACTCACAGAGCAATGCGTTAACCCGTAAAGCGAAGCGTTAGTGCGTGACCCCGAAACAGGATTTCGCCATGGCGAAGTCGCTGTGCGATTCCAGATTCGCTGTAATGCTTTGATCGGATAGGCTCTTTCTTGTTATGGCTAGCAACCGGACATTAGGAAACACAAATCAACGTATTGAGGATTTTCTTCTCGGCTGCAACAAACGATGCTTATCATTTTCAGGCCCAAAGAAGGAGAATCTTCTCATCAAATTTCCATCATATAAAACTCCCGGTGTTCAGTTTCGCGAGGAGATAAACTCTCAGGGTCACAAATGTTTTCGAATGAGTGGTGGACGAGTAGATGTAAGTGTAGTGGTTTGAGATGAAAACTGTTAATGATTTTCCCATCAAATAATTGTTGAAATCACTAAAATTTTTTTTTTGTCGTTTCATGATTTCTAGTTTTCGCACGATAACAGGATTCTATTACATTCTAAAGTAATGATCGCAGGTATATCCTCCTGGACTATCTGGTACGAAGAAATATTACGTTCATCTCGAAACACGAATCGGAATTCACGGGAAACCTGAGCGATGCGTGAACGCTGATAAAAATGGTTGCGGAGGAATCGGTTCATGGTATAGCGTTTTTCCTTCACTACTATCATCAATTCTTGAAACTGATTTATTTTCTAACACAGTGTTCACTGCGATATATGTGAAACTATGGGTGGATCGTTGAAGAATTTTTGTGCAAATTTTCCAAGGAAATCGTCCTGCTGAATGCTCAAAAGAGGTATCAATCAGGACTAAGTCTTCAAATATTAACTTAGTTACTTACGATCGTTCCTTACTAATTCTTGAATACAACTGATATTAAGCATATAGACGATTCAAGAAATTTGATTTTGAATGTGAAACATATTTGTAAGCAGGTCAAAAACATATTAAATTCAAATTGTTCAAGATCTAAATCATTCAGGGACTTGCGCCGGGTACCTATACTGACCTCGCATTAAAAGTGTGTCTGCCAACTAAGAATGAACTGCTTCCATTTCTAGACCAAGTAAGAATCTTTTGAAGTAAGCTTCGATATAAGTGCATAGAATTTATAGAGGATTTTATTCAGAATGCTAGCCGTGCTGAACAGCTATGGGATCTCTTCGTCAGTTCACGTGCTAGATCCGGGGTGAGCACATTTGACTCACCTAATTCAATTTTGCTATACTTGTTACTCTTCTATAACAAAAGCCAAGAATGAACATGTTTAGGTGTCCAACAAGATTCCAATTTTATAGATACTTTATACGTTGTTGAGACTATGAACATTATAGAATTTTGTTATTCTTCTCGGAAAAGTGCATTCTCATAGTCATATTTCAACTTACAGCTATGCAATGATGATAAAACAAGGCAAAACAGTGGTGTGAAAAAGTCTGAAACATGAAAAAAAAACTTTTTCAGGAGATTCCGTTAGTGATTGCTGCTCGGATTTTCGATCGTCCAATCAATCATTTAAGCCCGAAGGAATTGAACGATATACTGCATAACACAAAAGAAGGAATGATTGGCTGTCACTGGATTTATGCCACAATATCACAGCAAAACTGATATGCATCAACATTTTGTTACTGTTTCACACTCCTATTACAACAGTGTACTTAGTTCATTCTTTTTTCTCTATCTCGTTATTGTTTGATCGTCTCTTGTTTCGATTCGGGTATTACATAAAGCCCTTCTATGAACTTTCGCCATCTTCGTTAACATTCATAGAATACCTTCGTTGTATTGTACATTATCAGATCAAATGTTCGCTCCATCTTTTCGTTCAGCAGAATATTCTCTTGTGCTCACTGACACGTTGTCAGCGACTACCACATAAAGTATATGAAGAATAGATTCAAAAAAGTATCAAAGCAAGATATTTTCTCTAAATTATAGACGGCTCAGTGAAAGAGAAGCACGCTGTAATGTATGTGCATTCGTGAGTTTAGTAGTGCTGTAGTATAGTATTATTACTGTTATACTTTGGTTGTCGGTGTTGAATCCCTTATCCTAGGCTGAGCAGGCTTGCAATCTCTTTAGCGATGGCAGTTGTATTCATACTTGTCTGAAAGGATAGAGACACTGACTTGATATATCGCAAGGCTCCTGCAAGTTTTTCTGGAGTATTAATATGGACTATAACATCGCTATGATACTATCAATGTAGTTCAATACATGGAATTTCTCTAAACGAATGCTCACCACCGAATGTTTTGCACTTTTTCAGTTGTGAGACATAGGAAGAAATGCAGAACTAAGACCACTTTGTGACAATGGAAACTATTCGCTAGAAAAAGAAACTAGACTTTCTTAAGTTGCTGTACTATAGAAGATATGAGCGAAATTACGAATATATTTCCAGAGTGTTAATTTGAATTATTTGCAAAAAGACATGAAAAACTTAAAACCTCAAGTCGCTCCGGGTTAAGCATTTTTTTGGGTAGAATCTAAATCCCATATAACGATTACAGACTGTTTCTAAAGGTAAACACACAGGGCATGGTGAAAAACTCAAATAAAGAATGGCATTCATTTAATAATATGTTAAATGTCTAGATAATATTTTATGAAAAAGAAATTTTTTCGAGGCAAGCTTGACGTCTTCGCTATTTCGTAATTCGTGGGATTGAATAAGCGGTGAAAATCGCAGTATATGATCACCTGAGATGAGATTTCAAAAGAAATTCCAGTTAAAAGATAAATCTGATTGAGTATTTTCTACATATCTAAATCTAGCTTCCGATGAAGCTTTGTAAAGAATTGTACGATAACTTGTTATTTTCAGAATAAACAAGATAATTCACTAATTTTTTGATAAGTAGAAACGAAAGTTGTTAACCTGATTCATACAGTTTAACAGTGGCTGATGGTTTTCTCTTCGCTGAACCGTTTAGCATCATTACAGGCTCTCCACTTAGCAGAAGGTTAACCGCACAAAGTCTTGCATGAGAAAAAAAATATCATCATAATTATTTGATTTCACTAGCATTATTATTTCCTTCCCTGTAGTAGGTTTTCCTGTGATCAGTTTCTCGATAATACAACCACAGAAATGTTGAAATGCGGGCAAAATTTGGAATATGAGTGAGTGGACACCAATCAGTGATTACGAGAACTATATGTTACGCATTGCACTGCCGAAGCTTTAGCTCTGAATCTCTCTTGCCCATGTTTCAACTGAATTGGTTACGAAGAGCAACAACGCTCAACAGGACTGATTTGCGAAACACGAATCTGCATCAAATCGCTAAAGTTATAGTTGAAACACAGTGTTGGACATTTGCCGTGAGCTAATTCATCAATTGAAAACGTTACCACTGCAACTGCCAATATACATCACAAACGCAACCCATTGCGGGTAATTACTCACCTACACAGTCACGAAATGGCTCATTTAGCATGTTCTTCACAAATGCTTTGTGGAAGGAAGCCCTATGCATAACCAACGACTACCATTCATTAGTGTTCGAAACAACGCGTATGGCTGTGTAACGCATGTGTTAGAGGTGCTTCACAATATACACGTGGCCTTCGGTTCGAATTCGCGTTCAAGCTCGCGAAGCCATTTCTCTCACAGAGCTCAGAAAATTGGCGCCACTCTTGTTTGGAAAAATCAGTAGTAATAGATTCATACAATCGCTACGGCAGCTTCAATTATCGTAGGCACATCCAACAGGCATTATTCGTAGTAAAGGCTTGTAGCTGATGCACCAAGTTATATGTGGAGGTTCAATGGATTCATACTGTGTTGTGAAGAATCAAATCCTCTATATGGGTTATACCAAACAGTAGGGTGGAACCAAACAATGGCGTGGTACCAAACAATGTGGTAGAGGCAAACAACCTATAATACACATACATTACTATAATAATGCTATATACATGATTGCGACACATCATTATGTGAACTTATGTCTATGTCAATATGAATGATCGATTGATGAGGTGTATCGTCATCTGACGATACTATGAATGCTATCACAACTGGTGGCGTTATTGTAAGTGACGATGTTATTTTAACTGAAGGCGTTATTGTAACTGACCGAGCATGACTAGGAGGGGAAGTCCGTTTGGGCCGGAATAACAAGAAGACGGTGGGATCCAGTGGGTGAACATATAGTGTGGTAGCAGTGGGATCACTACTGATTATTTATGGGCAGAATCCCTTAACCGCGGTCGTGGGTTGAGCATAGCCTAAGTTTCGCTCCGCTATGGAAGCCCTATGTTCCGTTCACAATTCTATTGAGTTCATTTCACAATTATATGAACACAACCTTATGATAGCAATTAGATACACGACAACGAGATTGTGTGACGAGAGCAGTAATGGATCAATTACGATTTGAGGTGAGGTGGCCCAGATGAAGTCACACGACCGTTCGGATGATGCCCGGCGATCGAACTGACTGTTGAGATTGGTGGCATCTGGGTACCGTCCTCGCCACTTGGACCATTTTCTATCTGAGATCCTCGAATCTATGCGATACCACTTGCTCTTTAAGCCATCTGTTTTGCCTAAATTATCGTGTAACTCCCGAAAAGATAGCAATGCTCTCTTGGGAGATTCGCTATATTTTTAATCACCAGACATTTCATATATCAATCTCCTCCACACAAGGGAAGATGGACAAATGTTTCATGATGATGATCAAGCAGTCAGAGCACATTGAATGAATCCGAAAGAAACAAAGAGATAACCAGCTTCCATTTCTGGAAGTTCAGATTAACCTACACGACAACAGCCACATCAGCAAGTGATATCAAAGGCAAAGTAATAAAACATATTTTCAACATCTCTGCTTTCACCTCTCACATAAAAAAGAGCGCTTGTGAAAATATGCTTCGAACAGCTACAAATGTATGTACAGAAAGAGAGCAAAAGCCAGATTTTCTGAAATTTACGCTCAGAATACCCATTTCCAATGAATACAAAGTTGTCGCCCGCTGAAATACGTTTACAGTTGAAAGGACGTCATGAAGGTAGAGAGAAAAGGATCTCATTTATTCTTCACCATATTTGAAACGGAATAAGTATACTTATAAAGTGTTGTTCAAAAACGGCAGGTTTAGAGAACGTGGTGCGGTGATTGGAATACCACCAAATAATCTAAGGTGTCAGCTAGTTCGTGACTGCTTGCATAACCGTCGATGCGCTACGACAAAATGAAAAGCTATAAAATATGTTCAGTCGGTGGAGACGGTGGGTACATGAGCTCAGGGCACAATTTATCTAATCTCTTGTAAAGCGCGCCGAGACAAATACATCGACGAAACGAGTAGATCACTCTGTATCATCATGAAAGGACGCGTAGTCAGCAAACTCAGAGCTAAATCAAATATCGCTCTATTCGTGTATAGAACAAAGACACATACAGGGAAAATTTCGAAGTAGGAGACACTCTACTTGCACACAAGCATAAAACTACGGGCAGTATGACTCTAAAAGCATTCTTGACAAATTCTATGAATCCAAAAAGTAGCCCCAGGTAGGGCTGTTTCGTTATCACGAATGACCCCACACAGTATATCAGGCTGAAAGATGACTCACAGAGATGCATTGACGATTTGTATGAATTATGCACTTTTCGTCTCTATGGGATTATTTAGTGGAAGAGTCAAAGAGAACGGTGAGTCTGCGCAATGAATTCCAGTGGACTGAAGGTGATTTCTTGCTGGTTATGGGGGAATTTCGCTCATTATGTTGCAGTCATTTGACCACACCACGCTCTGAAAATAAGCGCAATCACCGAAATAAAGGCGAGCGTAACAAAAAAGTACGATAAAAATATCGTGTTGGCCTAACAAGAGGAACAGTGACTACATCGTTTACATCAATAGTTGTCCGTGCTTTCTGCCATCAACACTTTTCGTCAAATCTTCGCATGCATTTTCACACTTTAGTATTGACGCAGACGCATTTCCATCAACTATAAGTGTTGCACATGATGACGTGCTAGTCACAGGACTCTTATTCACTAAAAACCGCAGGAAGGAAAGTTAGAAATACTCGTGAAGCGAGATTAATGAGACTTTTTTGTACTGAATCGTTTTGCAAGATACGTTCGCATTTCACAGTGTGCACAATTTTACACTATTGTTGGTAAAAATCCATCTGAAATAAAAGACATATATACATATCGGGGTGGCCGTGGTCGAGTGGTTATGACGTTCGTCGCGAAGCTCGTGGGAGGCCAATCCCTTCCTCTAACACTCTTCGGCAGCCAACAAACATCGCCCTATGGAATGCCACAACCAAGCTATCGTCGAGAATGTGAAGGGTTACGCTCAATCAGTATTACTCGACGTCCGAGAAGATGACGAAAAACGATTTGATTATTGCAAGTAGTGAGATCCGCAGAAGGAAAAAAATACTCTGTGAAGACACATTAGGTAAATTGGTAAAAAGCATGTACATATAAATATAAATATATACACACGTATATAAACATACGTATATAAATAAATAAATAAATAAATATATATATATATATATATATATATGCGCACTCGATATTCTGATAAGGCTAAATTCATCCTATAATAGTGAAGGAGCTGCAATTTGTAGATCAGGCTAGGCGGAACTAATGTAAACAAGTAGATCCGGATAAAATATCATTTTCGATTTTTCTTCGATATGCGCTATTGCTAGTTCGCGTGATTTAGCAATGATAACATTGTACTCACTCAGAAATAACCAGTTATCAAGCAATGTTACAGCAACCTTTTATGCGACCCGCAGTCATATATAGTTTGGATCACAGTTCTCCCTTTTACCGAGCAACCAAACGCAGACTGGTCATCGCATTCAAATCAAATATGATTTAGTAATCAATATCGGTTTTGACGAGGTTAATTAACTTCTTAAAGTCGTCGTTTAACTCTTTGGCTTACAAAAAAACGAAAGCGTTATAGTAGACTTTAATTCAATTCCTTGTAACGGTCATTGCTTGTCTTCAGATATGTCTCCTCTTTGGATGTGTTTACTGCCGTCAAGCCGATTATGGAATACCAGAAGAGAGATTCAAAAGATTTCATGGTCTTTACCACTCAGACATTAGCTAAGTCCTATGAAGACAATTCTGCTGTCATTTTGCTGACCATAGAGGGTGCTCAAGACTTTGTGCACAATAGACCCATGGTTCACTCGTATTGTTCATCAGTATCCCTACCATGACGCTACTCATACCCTATAACTATCAATAAAAACATTGCCTATCTTAACACAGTATCCTTTCAGAGCGCAAAAAAATGCGTTTCTGAGTGACGCCGCTTTCCATCAACCAACAAGGCAGTGACCAAATAGAAGCGTTCTGGAAAACATCATACATCACTAAATTTGTGCTTCTTGTGAATTACAGATGGAAGCGTATATGTCAAACATTGGTAAGAAATTTCAGACCAGAATATAGGCTTTGACGCTCATCGGAAGGTTTGATTTCATTATTGATGATAAGGGACATTTTTATTACAAATACCATTCATTACCAGCACGAGCAAGCATCCGTCCAGCTCAACTGGTTTATAATTACCAATGAAAGCACTTGTGGTACGACCGGCTCTTCCTTCCTAGGCGACAACTTTTGTCTGAGGATTTTGATTAAACCTATCATACAGAAGAGGAGCCTTTCTGCGTATCACCCTGACACCGTGTTTCCAACTATCCTACCAATGCTCTTATAAGCCATTGATAAAGAAAATATTGATTTGTTAGAGAGAAGGTAAAAATAGGCCAGAAGTTCATCAGTTTAATACCTCCCTATTTTTGACGTTAAATATTCAAAAAAATTCACAATGATATTTGTCGTAGACAGTGCTTACTTATTGTGTGTTCCTGTTCCATTCAAAATATAACTTCTTGGCGAATGTGTGCATACAGCAGGAATCTCGGGATAGTACACTCAATGATGTGTCGATGCGGCAAAGTCATATGCCCTGGCTTTTCGAAAAGTTAATACATTCGAAAATTTGCCCATTACGCGTCGTTGGATCAGGTTTTCTCGATGTGACTTCAAAGAGATTCATGAATTTACACAAAATAAATTGGCACTTCTACGTTAACGAGAAGACAAATCTACCAAATAAATTTGCGAAAAAAATTCAGACAAACGTTTAGAAAACTGAGACATAGTAAAGTGTTCTGAACGGTGCGTACCTGTGCTAGTACATCATCAAATAAATACCTTTTTTGCGTACAAACTTTTTCTTTTAGACTTCAAGCATTCATTCAGAGGCTTAGATCTCTGCAATTTCAACAATGTGTCTAGTTTTCTGAAAGAGCCTTTTTAATGAGTTGTAACACTTGAAATAAAATTATTTACATACTCAGTTTGCTTTGCTTGCACGGCTGTAATTCATGAATAAATTTTGCCTGACTCTTGAAAGCCATTCGATAGCCCAGATCTTGACAATTCTGACACCCTAACCAATTTTTCTAAAAGTTATATAAAGTGCCGTAAGAGCGAAAATTAGACTAAATTTTACGCCCAAAGTGGTCACAACCTTCGCTTGAACATTGTAGCTGGTTCTGTAGTTATTATAAGTGACGTCAATGTGTTAGAGGTGCTTCATCACCGCATAAAGGATAACCTTTCATGAAGAAAACTTTTGTAAGGTTAAGTTAAGTATAAAGAACAATCATGAGTCAAAAACTTGAGTTCCGCAAGATCGAAGCACAAAAAGGAATTTATTGGTACATATCCGTTAGCCAAGAGCCACTTCGACACCTCAAAAAAAAAACGTACTTCACGCTTGTTTTTAACGATTAAATAATCATTCAATACCCCAAATCAAAGCAATTTGAGTAATCTATATTGTTCTCGCAAAAGCTTTCTTATTTCGGTGAGATAATGAAAATACATTTTGTTTCTCATTGAAAGATTTTTCGCTGACCAAAGCTTTTCCTCCGGAGATTTGGTAGTAAGCCGATATATCAGATTTTAAGAATTCTAATGTTTTATTTTCTTTTTGAAACGGAAAACACATTGCGCTGTAATAGCCAAAAGAACATTTGGTTTCGCAGAACTAGATCACTTTTTTTATCCGCTCCCCACCTTGTTGACTTGGTAAAAACGTATTTTCTGGTCTTTTTTAATGTTCAAGTAAATATTCAATAGTTCAGATTATAAGAATTTCAGTAGTGTATTTCGTTCCCAAAAAGGCATTTTGATTGCGCTGAAGCAGCAAAAATCAATTTTGTTTCTTAGTTAAAGATTTCTCACTGAGCAAAGCAATTCCTTCGGTGTTTCAAAAATCATTCGATAGATTAGATTTCAAAAATTCCAATGATTTATTTGGTTTCAAAATCGACCTCGTACCACGCTGTAACAGCGAAGAGAAGATTGGGTTTTTGCAAACTGGAAAAAAGCGACAGGTGCAAAACCAATTTTCTTTCAATTCTTATAATGCACCAAAAAGTCCTTTGAAAAAACCAAAAAATTATTGGAATCTTTGAGATTTGTTCTATCTCTTGGTTAGTAAAACTTTGGAGGAAAAACTTTGGTCGGCGAGAAATCTTGCAATGAGGAACAAAATTTTGAATTTTTAGTCTTTCAGCGAACATAAAAAGGTTTTTCTAAAGATAAGATGAACCACTCAAATTGTTCTGCTTTGTGCTATCGAACACTTATTTGAACATTGAAAAATACTGAGAATACGTTTTTACAAGGCGTCGAAGTGGCACTTGGCTAACGGATATGTACCGAAAAATTTCACCTCTAAGAAAGCTTTATTGCTATGAAAAACAGTTGTTATTAGTGAAAAAATTTCCATAAGAGTATTTCTAATAAAAAGATTGTCCAATGTTTTTGAAAGTCCCTACTGTTCAATACGAAAGGTACGTTCTTGGGATAACAACGCATGTCCAACTCTTTTCTCACATTTCTTTCGCATGAATTGCAAGAGCTTAATTCGAAAGCAATTTTACACTGTATGAATTTCCGAACATACTTAAACGGAGGATTTTCTAGTATCTAGTTGTTGCAAGGTTTGATAGATCTCGCATTCAGCATTACATGTAGACTTCTTTGGAAAGTGCAATTTCTTCACAATCAAACTTTGAGATTTTCATTGATCTAGATTTTCTACTCGAAATATTTGGCAACCAACAACATATACAGCTGATATCAGTCAACAAAAAATTCTTTCCTCTTATATTAGCACCGATCATCAAATCGCCCTCACCGTGTTGAATTCATACTTCGCGCAATCAAGAAGTTGTACTTACTGGCTCTTTCACTAGACTATCAGTAGGCACACTATAGTTTGTGACATAGGGATAAGCTTAAATCTCTGAAAGGCCTTCTCAGTGCGGACACTAACGGAGAGAATGGACTCTTCACTTAAAAGGTAGGCAAACACGCTTCGGAACGGGTTTTGCTGGTAGTTATAGAGTAAACTTTAGATGTTAGAGGCACCTTAGCCTCATGAAAAATAGTATATCCCTAAGCAACTTCCCTAGAATAATTTTTAGTGGGATTTCATGTATCTCAGGGATTCACAATTCATAAGAACAAAATTCTTAAGGAAATGGATGTGCATCCTTCTCTTAAGGCGTATTCTTGTCGCCTATCTTGTGAGAATGATAACAGGTTAAACCATGGAGCAGAGATTAAGCTTTTGGTCTTGATCAATCTCTGAGGGACGTCATGCACTCAACTTTGATTTTCGTCTTCGTTTGAGGTGATTGAATCCATATCTTGCCTTAACAATGACTCGCGGAGGCCCACCGTTGATCAAAACAGCACTGTTATTCTTTCAAGCAATTTTGGCACCAATTTGCCAATACTGGAGGAATGAAGGGCTTAGCGAGCCTTGAACGCGAGATCGCACCATCGACCTTGTGTGCAACGCAGAGCACCTTTAACCACTGCGCACATGCATCCATAAACAGCTACCGTTGTTTTAAGCAGAACATACTGTAGTGTCTCCTCGCATATCAACTTCACATTGAGATTTCCAGTTTCCAAGCTATTGAAATTTCTAATAGTCCAACAAAAAAGCTCTGCTGAGTGTATAAATAAAGGTAATCCAAACATTTCCATACAATGCGACTGCAATCCATTCAATGCATAAGGATTGATAGAATTATTCGAGAAAACTGGGCAGCCTGTCTAACAAGAATATCTTGTCATGTGCCCTTCTGGTAGTAGTCCATATAAACTAATTTAATCTGAAGTTTTACTGTATAATACCAGAAATTCCGCAGTGGAATTGAAAAATAGGCCGGGCAGAGCTTTACCTTTTGTTGCTTGAAGAAACGCAGTATGGAGATTGAACCACAAACAAAGCTCAGTGTCAAGATCAACGTTACTCAAGCTATCGAATGGCTACAAGGACATAGACAAATCTAAAGAAACAAATGTAGTAAATCAGCTGGAAATATGCTTCCTTTCACAGCACTGTGTCTTTCCCGTTGGAATAAAAGAAAGCTTGGTACTTTTTTGTTAAATGGCGACAAATGAGAAACCTATTTTATCCGCTGGGCAGAACTTTTTGTGGGAGTTTCAACAATCATTCGAAAGCCCAAATCTCTGGCTATACAGCCGCATGTAACTGGCTCTAGATAAAGCCTCTTTGACTTTCTTACAGAAGGAAATCCGCTGTGTTTAACACACTCATTTTTCTCTCCGGAGAAAGCTCTTTCTTCGGACTATTGGTAGTCATTACATAGCGCAATGTTTGCTGATTCCGACATTGTCTTTATTATCTGGAAAGACCGTTTCTCTACAATGAAGCAGGGCAGATAAGTTGAATTCACGTACAAAAGAAAGGTGGCCTTTGTCCAATTCACGGATCGCTGGGTGAGGCAGCAAGGTGAGCTGACTCTAAAATTGATTGATTCTCGAGCGTATGAACGTGTAGAGAAAACCTCGTAGTATTCGAATGTTTTTAAGCCACTGTTGAAAGCCATAAGGATCTGCCTCCTAAACTCCATCAAAGTGATCATGATGGTGATTGATTCGACCCTATTCTTGGCAAATTGAAACTATATGAAGTCTTCTTGCAGCAGAGTTATATGATTTATCTAGATTTTTTCCTTCCAAAGCGAAGAAACAATTCCTCATTGAATGACAAAGAAAGCACTTTCATAAGACTGGTCGAAAATCGATCGATAATTTCATGACCCCCAATTCCGCCTCACCATGCGGCCCTTATATTGGTTAAAGACCACTTTGCTCGCGCATATTAGTCAATCCTATTTGCCATGATGCGGTGCAGAGAAGCGGTCTTTTTAGAATATAAGCTCAGCGTTGGAATGAGTAAACATTACGCTATCGAATGTTTACTAATAGTTCAAAAACTTCGTCCGGCGAGTAAATATGCGCATGTGCAACATAGTTTTGTTTTTGACTTTACCGCGTTGGAAGTCTTTTCGAATACAGACAGAGCTCTAGCTAGTGATTTGAGCTTTAACATGATCACTAACAGTCGTACGAAAAGTTTCTGTTTAGCGAATGGGGTCGGTTTCTCATTTGCCGCCGTCTAACAGAAAAGTGCCAAAATTTTCCAACGTGCAGACGTTCCTTTTGCTGAAATTATCTTTCAGAAAGTTTTTCCGATGATGTTACATCATTTCATGTTAAAAGTGTCTCCTCAGAACAAGCTAATAGAGTACCTCAGAGAGCGGCGACGTCACAATTACAAAATCTGTGAGATATTTGACGTCACCCGGTGAGGTTCAAAAGAAGCACGTGGTCTCAAAAGGGTTAAACAGTAAAGAAGAACTATTGAACTGCAACCACTTCCACCGTCGTCTTGTTTAAGAAAGCACCTATGTCCTTATCTTTCGCTCTTCTCGTGATATTTCGGATACAAAAATAAGTGAACTCAACTAGAAAGCCTTCTGATATCAAGTTAAGGTTAATGAACAAATGTTGTAGCCGAATTAAACTCTTCGCCGCATGTTCTTTATCAGAATTCACCAATTTATGAGAAGAAAAGTTTGCCAGTTCAGCTCGGAATCTCTCAGGCATCAGTGTGGATGCGGTAAGTAGCTAAAAAATCGAAGAGAAATCAGTTGCGTGATGGAACATTTGCATTTCTCTTTGACAATGGAGAAATAGCAGCACCGCTTATAGGAGCAATGTTCAGATAGTAATGCTGAACTACATACTTGGAGCGTCTTCGTGTTCCTAAAAAGGTATATTGCTAGAACGATTACAAAGACAGAATGTGATGAATAAATTGCATACTCAATCCAAAGTGTGCATTCTTTCAAGGTTAAAAGTGGATTCTGCTTCGAATCTGAGACAAGAAGCATTGCTACAATTTCTTCCACGACGCATGTGACTAGAAAAAATCCAACATTATTACCTACATAGCTTCAATACACAAAAAGGCTTAGCAAAAACGTTAATTGTAAATGAATCTCAGATTTGCGAAATAACGTACTCAGTCAGGAACGGTTAAGCACTGATGAATGAAGATATTCCAGAGAAGACGATGCGCTTTGACAGTTCTGTTGATTTCTGTTCAAGGTCATTAGTGATGATGTAGTGATGTAACCGTCATGGGATAAGTTTATTTACACGTTGAGGAAGGGGGCCAATTATCTTTCGGTATCTAACGAGTGAATTTTGTGTACTCTGAGTGTTCTTACAGCAATTTTAAACATTCGTGCAATTCCTCGTGAGTGGAATTTTTGATAAAGCAATTGTCTGTATACCTACAGTAAAGTAATGGCCAAGGATCAATTACTGGAGCTTTCACTATAAACATAAAGGCAATAGTTTGACTGGGCGTTAGTCGTTGTCCCACTGCCAACCCTCTTATTTATGCGATAAACTTCCTGGACCGTCTGAAGACTGAACAGTTCAGATACTCTTCTAAAAGACTATGAACTGCTAAGTTGACAAATCATACATTTTATCGCTCTTTCATGTCTATAAGCAGCCCATGGATGGCTTGCATTGCAGAGTCATTGGACACGTTGGTGTGGAGAGCGCTTACGTCGAATTATATCCCCACGTACGCGTTGCTGGGATGCGCCTTGCGTAGAAGATCCAAGAACATTTGAGAGTTTGTCAGATGGATTGGAATGCTCTTATGAAGTGAAAAGTTATTGGGGTCAAAACCATGCTTTTATATCCGTCGGTCCGCTTACGCAACTGATGATGGGCCCAGCTACAAATATTAATGAATGGTTGGACTTTACATCATCAACAATGCTAAATTGCGTTCTTAACAGTGAGTAGAAGACTGTGAATTTTAGTAATTGTATTCTCATTCACTAGATCGGCAGTGTTTTGCACTCGATTGCTCTTTGATGGTATTAATGAAATATCATATCGCTCATGTCGAGTGTTTTCTCAAGACCATGCTTTAAATTCAAATTTATTCCGCTTAGCGACATGCATAAATTTTACATCGTCACCCACTCTATATATGGAGATGGGGGCACTAACGAGAGGATTGGCTAAGACGATGGATGCTGCTCAACTGATCAGGCTGTCAAGGCCGAAATACGTGTATGAGGTCTATAAGTTGCCCGAAAAAGACCACATAAAATTTGGCCCAAATAGTACCTATCGGATATATACTGAGATATTGAGCGTGGTCAGTTGGAGGATGTTATCCGTAATGATAAGGTATATTACTAATTCGTTGTCGTAAAATTCACTGCCAGATTAGGAATGGCTAACGAGAGCGAATACGGGATTGAAAGATTTGAATGAGGAAGTTTTTTTTTCTTTTTTTCTTTTTGAAGGCCATTATGCCATTATATAACGGAGAGAATTCTTTCTGAAAATTTTAGAATGGGAAAATTTTTCTTCCGTTGAATTTATAGAAACAGTGGAGTTGTCGAACTTAGGTAGACATCTCTGCCGGTATAGTTACTTAGTTATTTAGCAAGTGACTATACCGCTGTTTCACTTATTTTACCTAAAAAAGAAATAAAAATGGAAACCGTCTCGCTGAACTCTTGTCTGCGACACTTCTCTTTCACGACAATTCACTTTTCCAGAAGAAAAAACACCGCCGATGAACATGGGAATTACCTGATGGCTCGACGCGTTCGGAAATTGACCATAACTTACCAACAGAAGATGGTGCTTGCTCGACACAACTATAGTGCGATCATTCTGTGTTGGGTCTGATCAATGCCTTCTTTCAACGAAGATACGATTCAGCCGTAAGTTGGAAAAGAATCATGTTATCGAGCAAGAAGAAGTCATCAAACCGTTTACGATCGGCATTCTGGAGAAAAGTCTATCCAATGATGAATGGTAGAGTAAGGATGGCAACCGAAAACTACGAGCTGTTTGTCGAAGGACAAAAGATGTACCGAATTAGGTTCAGTTGCTCAATCCAGAGGAGGCAATCGCATCTCCTCCATCACGAAAGAGTTGCTCGGAAAGAGAAGGAAGCTGGAGCTTGGTGTTAATGCAACACATCTGATACGAGTATTATAAAATGCCGTCTGTAGAAGATTTATGCGAGAGGATTTACATAGGTAAGCCGGAAGAGACTGCCAGAAGCAGTACAAGAAAGAGCTAGTCTCAAAAAGTGCCGTCGGAATTCGTGTGATTATAGTTTTCCGCTGTCAGCGTTGATGATCGAAGATGGAATTACGAAAACTTCCCGCTTTGATATTGAATTGGAAACGAAAAAATTCTGTACCAAACTTTTCCACTCCACCAACCTGTCTCGGATCCCGTAATTCCATTGCAGTAAAACCGCTCGGAATTCTGCTCTCTGAAAATCGTGTCGCGATAGGGAGCACGAAAAAAGGCACACCTCCAAGGCCCGATACCATCTCTTCCTATTTGCTGCAAGCCGGAGGCCATAATGACCTTCAAAAGGAAAAAATCCCAGACTAGTGTAGGACGTCGCTCACAGCCATCATCCATAAAAAGTGTGACCGAAGGGATCTTTGCAACTATCACCTAATCTACTTGTTAGGCATAATTTACAAGCTTTCTACAAAAATTGTCCTTCTGCGCGTATCAAGAACCCTTTATGAGGCACAACCAGTTGAGCAAGCAGAACTTCGACAACGATTCTGCAACATGGACTACATCCAAACCGTGTTGACCGTGTTGGGGTCATACAAGTCTATCGGAAATGCCACCTGCCCTTAACTGTAGCTTTTATCAACTATGAAAAAGCATTTGATTGCGTTGAAAAGAAGGCAGTCCTATCAGCGCTTGTCGATCAAGAAGCGGATTTATATGAAACCTTCATCAAGCTGCTATCGAAACTGTACCACAAAAAATACAGCTCTTTCATCGACCTCTTACCATACTCATCGGAGAAGCGGTTCGATAAGGTGATACTATATAGCCAATACTATTCACCGATACACTGCAGTGAATATTGAAGTCATCTGATTGAGACGAGAAGGGCATATGCATCGAGGGAAAATCCTGTCAAGCCTTCGTTTTGCAGATAACATTGTCTTATTCTCGAGAAGCACTACTGAAGCAGAGGCGACGCTCAAAGAACTTAGTGAAGCGGGGAAGAAGATCGTACTACGCATAAATTGCATGAAGACCCAGTTTATGAGAACCAATGGCGCATTGTTCTACATATTAGACTGGATGGCTCTTGTATTACTGAAGACCACCTCGTACGTGTAACTTGGACGCTCACTGAATACGCCGAACAACGTAAAGGAGGAACTTGACAAAAAAAGGGAAGCGGCGCGGGCAGCATTCGGGCCTCTTAAAGAAGCTATCGACCAAATACGGGCCCCAAATTACGCGCTAACTTTTCCAAAGCAACAGTCCTTCCAGCTCTCTGCTATGCAGCGGAGACGTGGGCTGTTACTTCGGCTGCGTCAAGACTGCTGCTAACAACCCACAAAGCGCTAGGGCGATGCCTTCTGAAATCATCAGGCATTCAAAACACCTCGCCGGCTTCGCAGCTTAGATCTCAGAAATTATCTCAGCTTTGCTATTTAGAAGAATTCACTTCGATAGCGTAGCACGGACGGGCCGGTCATATAGCAATGAGATCAGACGATAGATGGAGGAAACGAATTATAGAGTGGAAGCCGCCAGAATACACTTCTTTCTGAGGACGACCACCCACACGTTGGGAGGATTAATTAGCTGTATTCATATCTGTATTTGCGTCAGCTGCTGTATTCGTACCTGCCGATATTCTACAGGTTACGGTTTGAAACTCGCGCCAGCGGCCATGCTCGAATGAAACCACTGCCATGGACGACTATTGAGAGAGGAGACGAATGGAAGATGTGCTGGGTGTCTGCACAGTTAGTGAAGACGGACCGTTTAATTATCAAATATCAAGTAATTGGGCGTGGTCTTAAGGAAACACTCGGAACGAACGGTATGAGATTCCGTAAATACCAGCCAAAAGCGACTGAGTGTACAACACTGACTTATCCAGTGATTTATTTCATACTTTCGTTTCGAGTTTTTCTCAAGACCGCGCTCAAGTTCAATATGTCTGATAATCATTTTTTGAGCCATTCATGTGATCTGTTATAGAGCGACTTTGTCAGCCACGTACACGTGTTTCGTAATGACAGTCTCGTCAGTGGGGCAGTAATATTCGTCTTTAGCCAATCCCCACGTAGAATTCAGCCCCTATAGAAAGTTGGCGACAACGAACATTTTACACGTTCCATTAAATGAAAATATCACTGAATGGCAGCGTTTTACACTCGATTGCTCTTGTCTGGTATAGTCAAATATATAATTGAACGTGATCTTAAGAAAACATTCGGAGCGAAAGGACGATATGTTTAACGATACCAGCCAAGAGTAATCTAGCGTAAAATGCTGCTATTCAGTGATATTTTCACTTAATGGAACGTGTAAAATGTTCGTTGTCGCCAACTTTCTATAGGGGTTGGATCCTTGCGTGAGGATTGGCTAAAAACGAATGGTACTAATTGGCTGACGAGGCTGTCAAGGCCGAAACCCTTGTATCGGGCTCTACAGGTTACCCTACAACAGACCACATACATGGCTCAAATGATTGCCAGGCATATTGATTTCTTTATTTGAAGGTACGAGTAAATTGTACGCCGTCACCTACTCTATCTAGGAGGAGGGGGTCTCCAAGAGGATTGACTAGGACGAAGGGTACTGCCCAACTAATGGTGCTTTTACTATCGAGACACGTGTACTGCTTTCTATATGGTACCAAAAAGGACCACATGACATGTTGGCTCAAGAAATATTTAGCAGATATCTTGAGATATTTTTCGCCGATCCGATATCTAACTACTATTTACTACGTAAAATTCTTCACCCTTGTCAATAGCAGATATGTTTTCTTACCTTGCTAGCTCTTGATCCCCTTCATTCCACACTTTTGCAATTCCGTTAGGAAAAGATAGGAGGGAAGAATTTTTTGAATTGTCCACGACTTTTGCCACCATTTCACATGATTCCGAATCTGGGTCAAGGTACTGTTCCAGTTCTTTCAAATTCAAAGACTCTTGACATGCTTTTTTTAACTTCATTAGATGTCTCAAACTGACGGCCATACAGAAAGTGATGCGTTGATCGAAAGACGTGATAATCCGGCAGAACAATGTCTCAACTCTTGGCGGGCTATGGGAAAACTTCAACATTGCCCAACTCTTTGAACTCCTCTTTGGTCTTTTTGGCCGGACGAGGTTAGGAATTGTCCTAGTTAAACGAAGCGCGCTTTTGTGGGGAAGATCTTGATTATCGCCCACTCCCCCCGCCCACCTCCCACACTTCATCGTAGATGCAATCCCACTACCCTATCCAAACTAATTATTTAGATAAATATGTACAAAACTATCAATGAAAAACGATGTAAAAATATCAAGAAATGAAATTTTAAAAAAAGCTCCCAAAGCTTTTTGGTCAATCTGATAATATCACCATATTCTCACGCTGCTACAACTGGTATGGAGAGAAATTTATGGCGAATGAGCTAAAGAAACCATTCGGATGATGATGTGCTTCGGTTTCAGTATTGTTCGTGGAGGCAGACAATATCTGCGTAAAATTAGTATAATATTGGTCAAATTTCATAGTGTTATAGTTGTTCTGATATAAAGAACAATAATATCAGTGCAATGCATTCTTTCACAATACGTCGGTATATCGATGATTAGTTCTTGTTGCTTACTCCATTCAAGAAATTACTAAAAAAATCAGCATAGATCTTATAATTAAGTAAATTAGTGCAGCAAATCGCCGAGCATATGTTTATTCACCAGCTGAATATGAATCTCGCACTAGTACCATAAACCCCCTAAGATCAAGAACTTTCGTCGATTTCGAAGTTTTTCACGTTACTGAGAAGTCGAAAAAATTCACGCTCATGACCACTCGTGCTTTCAAAATAGAGCAAGACGTGTTGAAAATCTTTTCCAAAATTGCTACAGAGATTCTTAAAGAAGTTGTCTCCCTTCAAATAGTAAGTCATTGAACGTCGCTAAGAAGTTTTTATCCACAATAATGTTTAGGTGATATTCAAAGTCACTTTTATCCGAACTACTCAAAAAGCCTGAAAGAGATGGAAAATCCCGAAGGAAAGATTATAATAAAAAAACAAGCAGACTGTGGCAAAAAGTTTTCCAGAAAGAAGACTTATCCGCCTTATCTGAGTGAACTTTCGAAAATACATTCAACATATATTTTCCATACAATCAATGCATATCATTGGTGTTCTGATTGCCGAACTACTGGACATTATGTAATACATCTACAGGTCAAGGTTAACAATTGTAATTCTCCATGTTCATATGCTTTAATAGTACTGGGCTTCTTTTTTTTCTATTCTAACGGCTAGTTTTAAATGTGTTTGTGTGTCAAACCCCTTCTTCCTCCCATTTCTGTGAGTTTCTGCCAATCATAAATTTCCTCCAATCTGATACAGTTGTATGGTGACTTTTTCAAGCGGCTATGAAACTCTAAAGTGACTCGAGATTCATATAAAACTACCTGTCCCTGATTTTATTCTCTCTGAGTGTACGACTTTCCAAAAGGATTGTCATCACGCGGCGAGTACCATGACACATGACACATTCCAATGACGATGAAATGCCGAGTGAATGAATAAGGCGTTGTTTGATTGTATGAGTGGGCCGACCGTCACCGATAGCTGATATTTCAGAAAAGCGTGTAGTGATAAGAAAATCGATGTTTCAAGCCATCACCACGCAGGCAACATTCAATCCACGGTGTCGATTGACGACGGTTTCGACGGCGTTCTATATTGTGAAGCGTTCAACATTTTTCTAGAATTCTACCAGTACAACAGCGCATAATGATCAATCAACATTCTTCTTCAGAGTTCTGCCATAAAAAATCAACGTTGTCGGACTGTGATCTATTCATCTTTACGTCATACACTATTGAGCAAATTTTTGCTCCGATACTGATTCACCGTGACCAGGCTAGAAGGGAATGAACACATGTTATCACAGAAATGATGTGACGAAGGTTGATGTCATTCTTTCTATTACAATTTAACTCCGCTGATTTTGCTAATTCTCTTTCCCATCCGTCAACATACAATTTTCCCTCTTACACTCCTTTACAGGAAAGCACAATGAAAATGTTCTCATTCTTATAATTTGGATACATATAATCTGTCAATATATCGATACCGACGAAGAAAACATACAATTTTTATGAAAAAATTCAAGGCACTATTAAATATTCATTCACCGCTGCGAGGAAATTTTTCTATTGCAGGGAAGCTAATCACTTGGAAAGTCGTTCCACATTTGTTGACCATAACATTACCTGTTCTTAGCAATTCATCAATTAAGTAGAATGAGAACCTTTTATACTTACTGCATTACGATTCTCATATAAAAAACTGCAAACAAATCAATATTTTGCTTCAGGAGTGCTTGAGTAACCAGCTATTGCGGTGGATACGTGAGAGAATTCCGGAAGATGATCCGATACGAATCAGATCGTTGGAAGATTACAAGGAAATTCAAAGCCTGGGTAAAGGAAGATTTGGTGAGGTAAAAATTTGAGCGCATAACATCTCCAACAAATTCTATTTTTTTGACTCATGATACCTGATTCGTTCTTCACATCTAGTGAGGGAATTCAGTATTGAATTCAGCACCTTCGTCTATTCGTTTCCATCCATTCACGAAAATCCTATAACTTTCCTTAGTCTGGGTTCGATTGTTACTTGAAGATTTTTTTGCCTGAATGTCATTGAGAGCTGGTCCAGTTGTTTTTTCCTGGAGTCTTGAGAGAGCCGCAGTAGAGAGCTCCCATTTGAACAGCAGATTAATGGACTTTTCGCGTACAAAGCTGCTAGTAATTTCCTGATCCAGAAGGTATGGGAGGCCATGAGAAGCGATTGAGCGAACGAAGATCATGCTGTTTACGATCAGCATCGCTGCTAATGAGCTACACCCTCTCTACTTCAGCTAACAGCAAGAGAAAATAATCAATTTAGGCTCTCTTCGACAATTCTGAGTGCTTCAAAACATCAAAATTCTCGCGTTTTCTGTGCATTGAAAGCTTTTCTACTTTCTATATGGTCACCCTAAATGCATTCAATATCAAAGTCGAATGAAAAGAAGAAAATATCATTACAGGTAGTGAAATTTTTGAATACTACTACTATAGTGCATATGACAGTAAAGCGTGTTAAATTGGAAATGTTTGATCATTGGAGTCAATCCTGCTATCGAATTTCGCAGGTATTTTGAGTTTACAGCACTGTCATAATTATTTGCAATGTTTTAACATTTTTATAACTAACAGATTTTTTATTGCTTGGTCATCACAGAGACTGGATGTATTTATTGATGAATTTCGACATTTACATAAGATCAGCCTAGCAAACGATAAAATTGCAAATTTTCATGGATTATATGCTGATGAGTGAGTAACTTTTTCTGTGCTTATTTAAGTTTCATATCAAATAAAATAGAATCTGCTCATTACACTTAACGAAAAGAAATTATGTTAAAATCCGTTTCGTTGGAAATCGCACTCAATTACCTTGGCGTATTTTTCTTCTGAGTAGCATAAGTTACGCTCAAAAAACACTTCATTGCTGAGTAAATCGAGCAAGATGTAATAACCGGATTTAATTGGCGGCCTTTAACAATATCAAATCGATTCTATACATATGAACGAGATCCCATGAAATTAGTGTAAATTTTTCATTTCTATAAACAGCAAATTTCTCATATGTGAATGAATTTCATGTTAATTCTGTGTCTTCAGTGTATCAGTTCTTGGAATCATTTCCGTTATCCGCACCCTGTTCAACCTCGTGGGAAAACACACTTTATGTTTTTCTAAGAACTTTGGTTTTAAGCTGGCGCAAAAGCAATGGCGGTTAAAAACTGTGACTTTTAAATGATCTTAACTACGCTTAAATATGCTTTTATCTATCATACTGGGCATCATTAGCATCAAAACATTTTTTCGACCATATATAAGTCGTTGTCTCGGGATTCGACGAAGTCTTGGAAAACATCTTCTTCATACTGGGTGTGGAAACGTTTCATTGAAAAGAAATCGAGATGTCTGAAGTAGTAGGAGATAGATGCGAGGTTCGGCGAATATGAAGGACGAGGCAAAACGGAGTAATCCAATTCGTTTAACTTTCAAACCGTTAGCTCTGTCAAGTGTGGCTGCCGGCTGGCTGTAATCAAACCGTGATTACTTTTACACCAAAAGCTTTTACCCTCTCAGTTTGCTTCGAATAGCGAAAGACCGTAGAATCATCGATGTTAAGTTTCTTCGTGACATCCTGCGTAGTTTTGAATTGTTCAGCTGGACAAAGCTTTTTCCTGAAACTTTTAGCAATCATTCGACAGCTTGAATCTCGCTAATTTCATTAATCTATTTGATTTTGAAAAAATAATAGTGCACTGTGGCAATTAAAAGAAGGTTGGGTTTCGTAGTCGGCGAGCATTTTTTGCTGGATAGGGCATCCGAGTGGCTGTAATATGGATTGCTTTGTTGATTCATTACGCAGCGCTATTCACATGAGGCGCTCGAAGTTTGTTATCAAATTGTAAGGCTTTTCTGCGCTGTGAAAAAACTGTGGATAAAACATATAACTCTGATAGTTTAAGATGTCCTCTATATGTTTAAATGCTTCCGAGTACAAGCTAAGATAATATAGGCTTCGACTGTCTAAGCTTGAGCTCATTTGCGGGTTTCTATAACAATAAGGAAAGTGAAAGGCCTGAGCCTGTAGAATGATAGAGCGAAGTTCCTGCACACCTAACTTCAAATTATCTCAATTCATGCTCTCAATTGACCGTTGTATTGCAAAAGTGCGTTGACTTAGAACCAGTGTTACAAAATCATTTCCACATACCCGAGTAAAGATTGCACGCCAAATGCGAAATCTGAATCTCTTTTGGCTGTTACCGCTCATTATGAAGTCTTCTTCAGAAGAAACCAAATATACTTTTAAGATTGTCGGAATTTGTGCTATCGAATGATCATTTTTTAGACGAGAAACGCCTCAGTGTGAACATATTTCATTTACTTGCTACAGTGCACTCGGAAGTCCTTCTCAAGAAATCAAGTAAATCACTAAGGATATCAAAGATTTGAGCTATCGATTGACTACTTAAGCTTTAAAAAGGCAGTAAACGCATTTTTATACAAGTGCTGAAGTAGAGAGTGGAGAAGGGTAAGTATCGGTTTTTCCATGAAAGTGAACAAAGATTGTAGCAACCTCTTCATATCAAAGGCTCTATATCTGTGCGTTAAATCTCCAAGAATTTTTTTACGCAATTCGGCTTTAGATCTACTATGGGGTCTCTAGTTTCTGCATCTGAATGGCTTCTTCACATCACTCACCAGCGGACTCTGAGAACTTATCGCATATGAGTTTGATAACCAAATGGGGTTATCACATTTTTTATGAATGTTATATCAATTTCTTTGGACATCGGTGCCTGCAGGCACCGATAAATTCTAGGTGGGAGTTGATAATATGAACTGATTTCAATGCCTGTCATGTCTCAACGCATACTTCGTCTTGCGAAATCCCGATTGTCTTACACAGTGAACGTCTGAGTGAAATCTCTGCGCTACAAGCTGTCTATGATATATATATATATATATATGCATATATACTTATATATATGTACATACATATATATATTTATGTATATATATATATATTCGTTTAATGTTTGGATGAGTCCAATCTCTTTGCTAGCATTAAGTTAACAACGTCAGAAATGCGACGTGAATGCTAGGAGCGTGGACTAGGAGGTCGAGTCAGTGGCTCGTTTTCTTGTAACGTGCTGGATCACTAACTGTCTTGCTACCTACCCCTTCCCATGTTCTTCATCTAGAGAAGAAAGAATGAGATTAAGATGGAAATTGATTAGAAAGTAAATTTTGTTAAACACAAGCGTAATAGAATCTGCTTTCAGGTCTCAGTTATTGATTTTCACGGAATATCTGCCTAATGGCTCTGTAAAGGACAGAATTTTAGATAATAATATGAATGAAAAAACTGCTGTGCACTATTTTGTTGATGTGAGTTAATCAACTGAGATTTTTCATATCTATCACTGATTATTTTTTCACTCCAACTTTCTTTTTCCCTATTTACATCGAAAGCTTGCCGTTTTACCACATTTTACATTGTATTTAACACATTCATTGCTTTTTTCACATTCCATTGAATCAACAACTCTTACACAGAAATTGCACTTCTAGCATACAATTCGTAAATCTCATTTACACAATTAGCTCATCACATTCAGTCTACAGTATTTGCATGAAACTTGCCTATCCATTATCAACGAACATTTTTTACATGAGACTTTTTATAACAGCCATAGGACGATGTCGTAAATACTCACGTATGCACATCTGAAGCAAAAGAGAAAGTCATTTCCACAAGTATTGTAGACTGTTAGAGATAGGAATGCCATATTTCTAGAAAGAATAATCATATGTTGCCGAAAAGCTTGCGTTTGGTTTGCTGACGAGCTTTGCTTTTTTTCCTGCCGACCAACAGTTAGTTGTCGCTTCACACGTCTGGCACAAGTAGATGTCCCTCAGTCGGCATGACTCAGTCATCATGAAAGAAAAAAACAAAAGTTAGAGTTTTTTCTCGAAACTGGCGATATTGAAGCGATAATCTCATACTCCTATCATTTCCTTATCATCAAACTATTAAAATACAAGAGCGTGATAAAAGTAATTTAGGCTCTCAAAGCGTTGAATTATCTTCATACACTTGAACCTCCAGTTATTCACCGAGATATTAAAGGTATAATTTTTTGTCGTAAGTTTTAACAGATGCTATTTATTGAGGTACTAAACAATTTCGGAGATGTAGATACAATCTTCCTTTATAGTATAGATATGAATTTTGTATAAGATATTATTATCTTATAGATTTCATAACACTATACATGCATGGATTGATCGTTTAGCCCAATCAGTATGAATTTCGAGAACAATTTTAAAAAGTTGTTTTTGTACATTGGGATCCAATGTAAAAGTACATTTCATTTTTTCCAGCTGCGAATCTTTTGCTGACGATTAGTGACAGTATAAAATTAGCGAATTTTGGCTTAGTAAGGGATCTAGCTATCGATGGTTTCGGAATTGCCGTCGGCTCCGATATTTCTCTGGATTTCAGAGGTATTTTATGACGTTAGTAATTACACTGAGCTATTAATGACTTGAAACAAAAATCAAAGTAGAAGTTCTACCAATTCAAAATTCCTGATTATAAAATGGTTGTTTTAACGAAATATTTAGCATGGATCCGACTACATCATTTCAAGTATGAACAACCATATTGATACTTTGTTGCCAACGCGTTCCCATCAAAGTTCGAACATTCCATCAGTACAAAAACTCCGATCTTTAGGTTTGGTAAAATGATCGAGAACACCTTAAATTGTTTTTCTAATGACGAGCACTTTCTATCGAAGGAGATAATCCCAACTATTTGCGCAGTGGTGACGCCATTTCATCAGACTAATGACTAAGACTTCTTTAGCAGAGTTCGTACTCCAACTCGCTCACTTTCTGAATCGGTATTTGTAGTCATAAATGCTGCCGTTTAGCAAGTTGGTTTACTTTGATTTGTCGAGTTTTTTTTGGACTGCGTCTTTGCTGTAATAACTTGATCAGACTGAAGAGGCGTGGTCGATGAGTGCGTCTGCTGAGCTGGAAAAATTTATCACGAGCCTATTCTGACACAGAGTTTGCACGAGAAAAAGTTAAATTAATCCATCTTTCTTGAAAATTCAATGAATGTTTTTGATGGTCAGAAAAGGTCCTTAGTTACGTCCACTTCATGAGTTCAAGTAGTAGCCGTGGACAGATGTGTTGTGCTCAAACTTCTTCACTGTGATAGAGTTTTTATCTTTATCCTGAAGTCCACGTCACGAACATTCCATGTTCAAACCGTTATCGTTGGTAGCCATCGACGGCACCTTGAAACTTTTGATCGGATAGAACATCAAAGTTATAATGCTTTAATAATAGTGTAACGATGACGAGAAAAACGAAAAGAGGATAATTATTCGTACGATTTTACACTTTACACTTTATTGATCCATCCAAACAGTGTTTCTCTTTCACTGTACGGATTCCAGGGCTTTTAGAATTCAAATCGTTTTTTCGCCTCCATTTTTGAACGTCGTAGAATATTAGTTGAGCACGTCTTCCTGCAATCGTAAGGATAGCCTGACTATAGCATTCCATAAAACGTCCGTTGTTGACTGCCGGAGAGAGTCGAGGTGCGGGGTTTAGCCCGCGCTGCGCCGCGACGAGCATGACTACCACTCGGCTACAGCGCCCGCCACCAATGTAATTAGTGTACATTTCTTCACAAGATAATATTAGGCATCGTTTTTCAGAAATAGTGAAATCGTCATCTTCAGGTACACTTCTATACGTCGCACCAGAAATTTTGGTAAGCGAACTGGGACCTGGAAATCGCAAGGAGCACGGAAAACCAGCTGACGTCTGGTTTGTCAACAACAAGCTACACTCTTTTATTTATCACAGTTCTAGTTCGTTTGAATGTTTTTTGTTTCTCGTATACTCTTGATCCTTGTGCATCTTAATCCGTTGGGAACATCGATGATTTTTTTGCGCAGCGCCAGTAGCGTGCTCCAATAACAATGTGGTAGTCTTCTAACTGAGTTTGCATTTTTATCAGCACTAAATGGGATTTAGTTGTCAGCAAATGCTAGAATATCATAGGAGAATATTCAATAGAGCAGTCTTATTTTCGAAACATGTGAAAACATTCACAAAAAGATGAATTTTTCTTTGTCAGAAATGATACTGCTCATCGCGATACGACGTGACTTCATTGATAATTAGGAGCAACTTTTATCATTAGTGGCAAAACACTACCATTTGATGAGCGACAGGCAGGTGTACAAGGCCAATTAATGTTACACGCAAGAAGTCAGTCGTTCTCCGAACAATTCAGAACATTGGCAAAATGTAAATCAGATTGTACACTTTTTCCAGTTTCACATCTCGCACTGTTAATTACTCGGCCATTGGGAACTCACTTCCGTTAAAGATTTAGCTTCCGAAAAGATCGATTGAGCAGAATGTGATTCAAAGCATCCATTCAGCTCCGATGAGGGCGAAACATTAGTATATGTCGATTGAAAACTCACCTTACTCTCCGATAATGATGGGACTATTCAAGGAGACGTAGAGCTCAAGTACAATAACCAGGCAAATATCTATTACGTTTAGGAAAATGATGACTAGGGGAGGACGTTTCCTTGCTACCACGATGGACAACATGCATGTGCACTAAAAGTTGCAAACATGTTCATTTCTCAATAATGTCGTCTTTGTTCTTGAGAGTAACTGTCAGAGTTCATAGGAGTTCTTCTCTGTAGTAATGCCTATAGAGATCTCTTTGGTAGATGTCACCTTCTCATAACTGAGAATTCCTCTGATTATCTACTTCACGCCATAAATGCTAACAAAATTCGCCGTGAAATTCGAAAAATGGGCCATTTTACCAAACTGAAGAGCATTTTTTCTCGTTGCTACAGCACACTAAGAATGCCCTGCCGAAAAGAGGCTCAGTACTGAAATCTACCTTCCCCAAGCTATCCAATGAACACTCATAGCCTAATAAAGAAACAAAAGTAAGAACAGTTGACTGTGAGAAGTACGAGTTCTGCGCAACAAAGATGAAAACCCCGTAAGTCTCTTTTAGTAGCCTACATTGTACAAAATGTTTTCAGACTACAGTTTTAGAATATCATGAAATGTAATGTGCAGATAGAGTTGGAAATGCGTTGTTATCCTGAGAATGTCGCCATCGTATTGCAAAGTACTTTGTGGCCATATGAGACATATGAAAAACCGACCTCATTCGCTGGACGAGAATTTCTCACAGGAGTGTTAGCAGCCATTCGATAACTGAAATTTCTGGCTACAGCCCCACGTCACGTAGCTGGCTTTCAAAAAGCACTTTATAACGCTGTAAGATATAAAGCAAGACTAGCTTTGGACGTGCATATTTCCGTCAGATAGAGTTATTTGTTTAGTATATTAGTAAACATTCGAACTGCAATTGTTGTTGATCCCGACGTTGTGCTTATATCCTGAAAAAAAACCCGTTTTTCTGCATTGCAGTAGGTAAAATATGCTAAATTGCATGTGCGACCAAGGAGGTTATTGGCGAACTCACGTACCTCTGGCTGAAGCGCTTACATGTGCTGAGGCGATGACCAGTTGATCTTGGACCGCTCTAACGAGATCGCGCAACGACACATGGCCACCTCAAACAACGACAGGCGAAATGCAAATACGCCTTTCGTCGGCCATGCAAATCCAATTTTTTCTACCTGCTACGTTGCAAAGAAACGGTCTATTCAGGACATAAGCACAGCGCTGGAATCAGCAACGATTACGCAATCGGAAGAATAGAGCAAAGAAACAGATCTGTCCTACATGAAACATGTGCGCCTGCTACGCAAAAAATTTGCTTCTGTGACAACGTCGGAAAAGTCTTATCGAAAACCAGCGACGTGGGGTTGTACCCAGAAATCTCAGCTTTCGAATAGTTGCCAACATTTTTACTAATGTTGCTCCAGTATTATTCAATCTTTTCATTTCAATATTTTCAAAAAAATTGCTTAAAGTCAAATTTCTCAAATGTAGTTTCAAAACATCCGCTATAGTGAGAAAGCACTCCGAAAGACGTTATCTTTTTGTTGATAAAGCGTACTAGAAAAGCTTTTCAGAAGCCATAATTATTTTTTAGATCAACATTTTCCAAACTATCGACTGACTATCAAAATGCAAGCAAAAAATGTGAGAGAAATGTTATGTGACAAGTGGAAATAAGTTTTTTTTTTTTCTGAAAGGATGTGGTCTCCTCATTAAAGCGTAGGAGATTTTTCCACAAATTGGGATTCTTTATGCTAGAAAACTTTCTATAGAAGTCTGCTACTTATTTCCATTATTTAATGGTTATAACGTCCCCTGAAAACTCAAAATTACCAAATGTTGCCACATTTCCCTTGGTGAGAGCGCCAATGCACAGCATATACTACGCAGTTCCTAACGGTTTGAGTGTGTGGGTGCGTTAGTGTTGTGTGCATGTGTACGTGCATGCGTGTGTGTTGAGTGTGTATGCATATATACATGTATACATATATACCTTTGCGGACGATGAGGATCATTATGACCCTCAGCTGGACGAGCCGTTCGGACGTTTACAAAGATTTATGCGTGCTTCGATAGAAATTCGGGATACATGAGTTCTCAGAGGGACATTACATCAAAAAACGATAATATATCACTAATAAAACTCTTGCATGAACAGTTCTAGCAAGAATAACTCTGACGCCTCCCAAAATCTTGCCTTCTCAAGAGGGAAAAACCATAACCTTACGTAAAGGAATGTATTTTTAGTTGTTTCTGAACACTTTCTCTTATACTTTGAAAGCCTTTGTAGTTATTCGACAGCTTGAAAAATTTTTATTTTGATAGAAAGCTTGCTAGCTGAAAAGATTTCTATAGTACGTTCTACCAATAAATAAGAAATAACGTTTTGCTATCGCAGTCCCCTTTTTCCGCTATTTAATGGATTTTTGGGATTGTGTGATTAGATTTCGATTCTTATAAAACTTTTTTGCCAGAAGAAAATTCAAAAAATTTACCAGAAGACCTTTTACAAACGTCCATGTTAGAAGAATAACGCGCAACTGCCTTGAAAATTCTTTCTCGATAGTTGAAATCAAGTGGATTTGAATGGCGTACACTGAACAAAGCTTTTCCGCTAAACTTTTGATAATTATTTGATAACTCAAATCTCGGCAATTCCAATGGTAACTTTGCTGCTAGAAAAAAAATTTGTTATTGTGCTGCAGCCGTTAGAACAAGATTACGTCTCGCAGTTAATTGGTATGTTGCAAAAAAAAAAACGTGGTGACTTGAGGCCAGTTTGGCGAAATCCCACTCTATAAGAGCGAAACCCAATCTTTGTTTGACTGTTAAAGCGCTCTAAGGAAACCTCTCTAAAAACAAA
Source organism: Parelaphostrongylus tenuis (assembly GCA_019055375.1). Classification (NCBI taxonomy): domain Eukaryota; kingdom Metazoa; phylum Nematoda; class Chromadorea; order Rhabditida; family Metastrongylidae; genus Parelaphostrongylus; species Parelaphostrongylus tenuis. The sequence goes on along the minus strand of JAHQIW010002139.1, from coordinate 96,249 downwards.
CTAGATGTTTGAAATTTTTGAGAATTGTGCCATCGAAATGTTATTGCTACTCTATAGAAAAGTTATATCCGGTGATAAATCCTTAAATGTGAAGCAATATTTCATTCCTTTTTGCATACCCGATTGCACTATCGAAAAGGAAGGAGACCTTTCAACATTTCTTTGAAAAATGCATGCTTTAAGCCATAATTCACATGATGTTGATATTGTTAACAGTTTATCAATGCGCTCATCAACAAACAATAACCTATAATAATAAGATCGAACAAAAGCACTCACAAATTTCACGAATTTCTCAACGAATTAATATACCTTGTTATTTTTCCATTATCTCCACCCTATTTGAGCCCTTTGAAAAACGTATTTTTGTTTTCCTTTGAGATGTAAATAGTCATTCGATAGCTAAAATCAACTAAACTCAAATAGAGTTTTTTCTATAAACAATTATAAACCATTCGATAACGCACATTTCAATAGTTTCAAGTGTAGTTGATTTTGAAAGAGGAATCCTTGGAGCGCTTTAGTATTCAAACGAAGATTGGGTTCACTTCAAAGGGGGGGGGGGATTTCGTATATTGACCCTAATTAACAGCTCTTCCTGGAGCATATCGATCAAGTGCGAAACGTAATCTTCTTTTGACTGCTACAGTACAATAAGGTGTTCTTTCTCAAAACAAAGTTAGCCTAGGAATTGCTGAAATTTGATTTATTGAACAATTATTGAAAGCTTAGCGGAAAATCTTTGTTCAGAGAGAAATGCTTGAGTGCGAAAGTATTTATATTTATACTGTTAGAACGCATTAGGAAATTTACTTTGAAAATAAAGTATGCCCACAAAATTATCGAGATTCTAGCTATCAAACGATTATAAGAACTCTCAAAAAATCAAAAAACACGCTTTTTCAAGAGGTCAAAGCAGGTTGCGGACGTTGAAAGAGATCCAAAGTTGCAAAACCTAATTTTCTTTTGACTTTCGCAACAGTCTAAGAAATCCTTTTCAAAAATTAGGCACGCCGCCAAAGCTTTTTTTAAAATTTGCTCTATCTTGATATTAGTGGTTGCTACTAAAAAATCTTATACGGCGAGAAATCCTTGAATGAGGAAGAAAATCTTACTTCGACTGTTGCAGTCCAAAAAACAGGCTATTTGAGAATTGGAATACGCCGCTCAAATTCACTTGATGTCAGCTATCGAATGATCGCCATAAAGGTTTTATAAAAGTGAAAATTACGTTTTTACCAAAAGGCTTGCACGGAGTGGAGATAACGGAAGAGAATCGTATCCCTCCATCTTTTCTTCGCATGCCGAAGCTATGAATGAAGAATTCGAACAAAGTTACGCACTGATCTTAGAAATGGAAAAGTGAATTGCATTAATATTCAAAAGAGTATTGAGAACTATCGATGAAGTGGGATTGCATGCACTGAGCAGCAAATATTTTGAAAAAGAGTTCATTGTTCTCAATTTTCAGTCAGTATGAAGAATTTTTTCAACTTTATGCAACAAAGTGTATGAAAATTGAAAGAAATAAAAGATAAATTCGACTTATTTGTGGCATAAATATGCTAGATAAAGCACCTAAATACAGCCTTCCTATAACTGGTTTTCCCTTTGAAAGCGTGTATTATAAATGGAGCAATTGCGCTCTTTCCAAAAGAAATCACCTTCCTGAGATCCATTCTCTCGAATTTAATTCTTTACTGACTCAGAAATCTCATTCATTGACAAAAATAGTGCAAATTTTCTTGGAAAGCTGATACACTAATATAGAGCGTTCGCCGACAGCCTCTCTTCGTGGCCGTCCGAACTGCTCGTCAGCCACAGGCGTCATCCGCAGACGATATATATATATATATATGTATATATATATATATATATATATATATATATATATAGATTTGGATATAGATATGTCTGTATGCTATGCCATGTCATGGACGCATATATTTTCAGTCCTGAAAACATTCCCCGTTAAGCTGGATTTTCATATGGAAGTATCGAATTCAGTTTGAGTCTATGTAACATTCGCAAACGGACGAACCTCTTGTTGAAAGCGACACCTAAGAAATTCTTACCAGGATAGTAATTCAATTTTGAAATCGGGTGTTTGTTAGTTTCCTACTTTTGATATTCTACAAGTATGATGATTTCTTCCCATAAACTCTAATCTGCTTTTTTTGTTACATAGCTGTTCGTATTTGTTAAAATGCACCTGTTACCCCGAATATGGTTTTGTGGTTAACGTAGGCGAGTACTTTTCTGGAAGTATAGACAATCTTTGTTTGCTAAGTACAATTTTATAGGGCACTAGGATGCACATTAATCGAAATGTTAACAAAATATCCTCCCCATTTCGAATATTTCGGACAAATTGAAGGCATTCAAAAGGAAATTCTCGATAGGGCCTCCGGTGATCCAGAAAGTGTAAGTAAATAGTCCTTTTAGTGTTCACCAGTCTTTATTATTAGATTTTGCTGTAAAATTCAGTTGAAGCGCTAATTAATAAAATTGGGCACTTCTATGTATTTGAAAGAGTGTACGCATTAACATTATTTCTTGCTTGATAGAGTTACAATGGAATAATCATTCTAAATTTAAGGTAGCAAAAAAAAGTGTCACTAGATTCTATAAAATCTATTCTTCGAACTTTCTAGTGGACAAATGTCATTTCAGTGGTTGCCATATTCCGCAGATGTGCTTGTGCCCACCTGTTCATCGTTTGTCCATAAATTGGTTGATGTAATTTTTGAACGTGATCCTAACGTACGACCTAACACCATTGAACTATGCAATATAGTGCAATCTCTTGCGACTTCTAGGAGGAGCCGATGTCCGGAATTCAATCCGTGCATGACAGTAAGAATATTTGAACTATTTGTTTTCAAATTAGCATAGTGGGAAATATTACCGGACAATATAAAGTGTCAGTTACAATTATTCTGCGTTAACTGAGCAGTTACAAGTTCATCATGCACCTAGTAGTGGCTACAAGAACTTGTTTATAGTCAAGTGATCTGTTGAGATTTCTCATAAAAGGATAAAAGGATAAAGCTCTTGGCGTTGATCAATCTCTGAGGGATGCGCCATGCATTCGACTTCAATTTTTAACTTCGTTTGAGGTGATTGAATGCATATCTGGCCTTTACAGTGACTCGCGGTGGCCTCCCGCTGAACCGAGTCAGTGCTGCTTATCCTCCCAGACAAGTCTGAGACCTGTCTGGTACCAATTTAACGACCCCGGAGGGATGGATGGCTTGGTGGGCCATGAGCGCGAGGTCGAACCATTGACCTCGTGTGCGACGCAGAGCACCTCTAACCACTGGGCCACATTTCTCATAGTTTTGCATAAATGAATTTTCCAAGACCGATGGAGAACGACGACAGTCAAATTTTCTATAGTATTTCACTCAGATCGTATTTGATGTCAGTTAGTCTCACACTGATGCCGTGCAGATAGCTACTGAGTGTTGACGATTGCATCGTTGGTGGCACGTTTTCATTTATTGCCATTACTCTTGTCTTGCTCGTTACTTTTCCTTTATAGGCACACAATTTCAGCCCCTGAAGAAAAACGTGTTCTAACTTGTTTTGGAGGTTTAGTAGTCATTCAGGAGCTCAAAATCTCAAGAACTTCAGCTGTGTACTTGGTTTTTGAAAAAATTCTTGTGTTACGCTCCAGATGTAGAAATAAAATTATGTTTCACATTCGGGCATTTTTTACTGAACGTGGCTTTCTTCTTACTATTGATAACCGTTCAATTTTGTTAGCAAAAATCCCGACATTAAGCCCAATAATGCAAAGTGGTGTGCAAAAACATTTGCGTCAGCAGAGATTCGAACCCAGGTCTTACTCTTTCCGGGCGCTCGTGCTGAACGGTTGCACTACCGACGCATCACTTAGCACACGCTCCCGGAAACAGTGAGATCTGGGCTCGAATCCCGGCTCACGCAAATGTTTTTGCACAGCACTCTACATTATTGGGTATATTGTAAGATCATACCACCACAATATGCGGTCAGATAAATAAACTCCGATTGAATCTCGACATTTTCAATGATGTGCTTGGATTAAGAGAGGACTTTTTAGAGCGTTGTTGCAATTAAAATAAATTGCACCGCTCATTTTCTGACGATTAGAATGTGTGTAATTTTCCGAAATTGCGATGGCTTAATGGCATTGTTGCGAAGCCCCATCCACATAGCGGAGCAAAGAATTCACGCCGCGAGTGAATTTTATTTTATTTTCGGTGTTACGGAGCAATAGAAAGCCTTTTTATAAAATCAAGTATGCCACCGAAACTTTCGAGATATAAGCCACTGAATGATAATTGAAAGTCTACAGGAAATGCTTTGTCCAGCAGTAATTGCTTAAGTGTGAACCAATCTTATTTTACTGTGACGGCTAATCGGTAGGCCATTTTAAGAATTGATGTAACTATTGAATTTTCGAAGATTTAAGATATTTGATGACTGCTAAAACTCTAGGAAGAAGCAAAAAGGCCTTTTTTCACAAAGGGCTAAGAATGACTGCCGATAGGGGAAAAGTACCCACGATTAGTCTAAAACGTGTAGAGGCTTCAGTAATAGAGCATATAGGATTAACTTAGTTTTGGTGACCATTTCACTACAATAATTACTACGACGGCTGCGAATGAATGTGCGTTGTGTATTGTTGGGTCGATCCATTGTATTCATGTTTTTGTCTCGTGGGTCTTGATGAGTTCGACCGTGGGTCATTGGACGATGATTGTGGTGAAGGCTCAAAGGTTTTGTTGTTTTGATCTGATGTCAACGTGTGTCGCGCAAAGGACCATAGAGCAAAGTTCAACTCCCTTTACATGGATTATACCAAACCTATGATATACATACATTACTTTGACAAGAATACAGTTATATATATATATATATATATATATATATATATGATTACGACATATCGTTATGCGAGCATATACGCAAGTTAATATGAGCGACCCATTGATGAGAATTATCTCCATCTGACGATACTGTAAATGTTATTATGACTGACGATGTTATTGTAACTGGAGATGTTATTGTCACTGACGATGTTATTGTGACTGAAGGTGTTATTGTAACTGACGAAGCATGACTAGGCGGCGGAGCCCGTTTGGGTTGTTATGGTCGTCTCGGAATAACAAGCCAACGCTGCGATGCAGTGGGTGAATATATAGTGTGATCTCAGTGGGGTCACTACTGATTATATATGAGCAGAAACCTTAACCGCAGTAGTGGGTAGAGCATAGCCTAAATGAGTTTTCTCCGTCACGTAAGCGTGCCACGTAATCACTATGTTCCGCTCACAATTCTATTAGATACACAACAGCGAGATTGTGTGGAGAGAGCAATAGTGGATCGATTGAAATTTGAGGTGAGGTGGTCCTGATGAGGTCAAAGAAAGTTCGGATGATGACCCGTTATCGAACAGACTGTTGGGGTTGGTGGCAGCAGGGTGCCGCCATCGCCACTTGGACCATTTTCTATCTGAGGTCCTCAAACCTCTGCGATACCACTTGCTCTCTAAAGTTATGGACCATCTGCGTTGCCTATATTATCATGTATTTCCCGAAAAGATAGCATAACTCCCTAGAGAGGTTTGCTATATTCCGGCCTCGCTAAACGATCAACTCCTCTGCTCAATAGATTGGTGGGTCTATGAGCTCGAACATCGTGCCGTCTTGCATATTCGAAGACGAGATCGATCAAGGAGAAGACGAGAGTTTTCCTGTAAAAGGACAGAGACCTGAAATTGATATTTAGGTGAAGCGTGTAACTAACGATCAAAAGGAAATTGTGAGAAAGATAAAAAAGAGAAAAATGGAAGAAAGAAAGAAGAATATATAAAGACATATGTCTTTCGAATTGCTAATTGTCGGGGACCTAATGGGGGATGGCCCCAAGCTGAGATGGTGTGCGAGTTAGAGCGAAACCGAATTATTTTTTGAACTTACGAATTACGAACGAACTGAACTCATCCTGCTTACGTAGCGACCAGGTCCTTGCTGCATAAGTTAGGGCAGGGATAATCGCCGAATCGAAAAAGTGGACACGGAGTCGGATGTTCTTTGTCCTCTTCACTACATCTACGATGCTCTTTAACGTTCCCCAAGCTGCTCGTTTCCTCCTGCTCAACTCTGGAGCTAGGTTGTTAATCATGTTGATTTCACGACCTAGATAGACGTAACTAGAGAATTCGGAAATGTTTGTTTCGTTGAGAGTGAATGTGTCATTCAAAATCCATCTGTTCCTCATAAACATAGTTTAGGTTAAGTTTAGTCGAAGACCAATCTTTTCACAGGCGAGAGGAATCGGTCAACATTCCTCCCGCCTGTATTATGCTTACTGTTTTGAGGACGATATCATCAACGAAGCGAGATGGTTTGATTGCGACCTCAGATTTTATTCTCATGTCGTCCCAATATTCGCAATACGCTTTGGAGGATGGCAGTGAATAATTTTGGTAAAACTGTATCGCGTTTTTAACCCCCTGTTCCGACGTTGATAGTAATATCGTTATGGGTTTAAAGAAATTTTGGTTGCAAAATCTCTATATAGCTCAGAGAAGGACGCTGTGTACCGAGTAGGGACACCCTGGTTGTCCAGAGCCTCTATAATCGCTTCTGTTTCCACTGAATGAAAGGCCGCTCTTTAGGCGTTCTTCTTAATCAATTTCCTCCTTGAAATCTCCAGCGTTGACCTTGAAGAATGTATGGTCTTTTCTAGAGAACTTTTCAAGGTCCATATGGAACGCAGCGAAATGGTCATCGTCATAGCTTTCTGTTGGTGCGTAAGCAACAAAGATGGTCAAAGCCGGCATTGATCCACATTGTTTCAACCGCAATCGTCCCATCCGAGTTGCTGGCTGTTCAGACAAAACGATATTTATGGTTTTTCGATTTGGCGAAACATCAATGCCACTAACACCTCTCCGATCGCATGTTGTAAGAATAAGCACTTTTTCGATGCCATAAACATCGTGAAATGGATAGCTTCTCCTCGTCTCAGCCGGGCCATTGACGTCGCACCTAATCCTTCTTGCTTGCCTTAGTAGATCTTTTACAGCGGATTTGTGTGCAAGGGTTTGTGCCTTATAGATACACGTCGTAACTTTAATCGTTTCCGATTTTGGTAGTCTAGTTCGGCTCTAAATTTTAGCAGTCTCTCCGTCGTCGTCCCACCTGATGCTGTTATACAAAGGACTCTTTCGGGGTCAAGGTAATGTGGCCCATTTTTTTTTGCCGTTTCGAGCGTTTTTGATGCTCAACGTATATATTGCTAGGCTCTTATCGTGGGAACTGGATACTCACGAGTACCTTGCCAGTCTCTTTCGGAGGGGTAGGAAAAGCTCATTCACTGGTGACTACTCCTAACCTTCTCTCATGTAGTTCCCAGTTGCTTGATTACACGCTTTTGACCAATTCGAGTCGTAGAAATAGAGTTTTGTCAAATCGGCTCTGCGAAAACAGCTAATCCCCTGAATCCGCCTGAGTCTCTGGAAAGCACACGGTCGCGTTTGGTTAGCGTTTAATTCCCTATCCACCACCTTGGGACGCGTCACGTGCCTTCGCAGTCAAATGGGTGGATCTTCTAAAGAGAGAGATTCGTGATTTTGCTTATCTGCAAGTGGGTTATTAATAATTTCAGTGATATACAATCAGCACCAACGAAGAAGGAAATAGCAGTTATTTTGGGGAATAATTTTTGGATGAATGGAGCCATCCATGCGTGATTAAGATGTGGATTGACACTTCAAAAAACTCGGTGACTTGGAGGAACATGGGCGAATGATAGATATATCATTTCTACAATCAAGCAGGAGAAGAGGATAAGGAATAAAGCCACTGACGTTTGTTAGTCTTTGAGGGTGCATCATTTATTCGACTTTATCTAGTATCGCTAAATCTTATTCAGCCTATACAATGATTTTGTAGTCTTACTGACATGTTAATCTTCCATTACTGCTAACCCCTAAGACATCTTGTACTAGTTCGCTAACCATTGAGGATGGAATGCTTTCTTAAGCTCGGGGCTTTGGATAAAACCAGAGACCGATCCAGCTTGTATGGCTGCGCACGTGAAAGCACTGCGTTAGATGCGTCCAGACTTAGAATTTGCTACCTTTAAAGTCCAGCACAGTCCACATAAAAGTTATCAAAATATCAGTTTCAATACCTAGAAAGTTTCTTGTTATCTTCTAGAATGGTGTCGTTATCACTGACGCTAAAAGATCAGAAGTGGATAAGTTCAACAATGATAAAAACGTGACGAATTCGGCAAAGAAGGTATTGGAGACATACGTTCCATTGGAAACTCTAGAGAATGGCGCCATGCGGAAAAAACGAAACATTGGACGAGTAAAGTCAAAGAAAAGCGGTCTGGAAAAACTCCTGCTGACAAGCATCGTCTTTCTGTCTCGAGTATTGTACTTCGCAGGTATCCATTTGTTAACTTTTCTTGTTCATTAATACTACGTTAATCCGTAAAGCGAAAGAAAGCAGTTCAAAAAGGTGGAAACAATCACAATCAGGAGACCACGCTCAATTATACAGGTATTTTTCTAGGCAAAAAGTTGCTTTCTTTGCAAAGCCCTTATATTCATGTCATTCTTGTGTCTGTTAAGAAGAACAAGGTTACAATGCAAATTTTATCAGTTACTTGAAAAAACGGCTTCGTTGGGAAGAAAACATAGAACCCTAGTGCACAGAGAAAGTAGCGCGGTTCAGTTTCTTTCCAAATGATCATCCATGACCATCGGAAGCCATGAAATTTGTTTGTTAGGGTTTTTGAACGATTGATTCATAAAAGTCAATTATCAGCCTATGCCAAGTCAAAGATACCTTTTAGTTGCTGATAAACTGGAAATGAATCATAATTTGTATGGAAAAGGTTCATGCGTGTTAGGTGGCGACAACTAAAAAGCGATCTCTTCCGATAGATAAGAAATCTTCAAAAGAGTATTAGTAATTGCTCGAAAGCTCAAGCATCTGGCTAAAGCTGCATTTGGCCGTCTTTTGAAAAGTCTTTTTATAACGCTGTAACATTGAGAATAAAATTATATCTCACACGCATCACCTCCTTTTTTCTTTTTTCGCTTATACTGTGCTGAACAGAACTCTGTCCTCAGATCACTAGTATTCTTTCGATATCTAAGATCTTGGAAAATCCAATAATGTGTTCTTTTTGTAAAGCTTTTTCAACAGATCTGAAGCAGGAGAAACATTTATGTTCCACACAGGCGTTTTTCTCACAAAGCAGAGTTTTTTCTTCAGACTATTAGTAATCATTCAATAGCGTAAAATTTGACGATTCCAACACTGTTTTTATTTTCTAGAAAGGCAGTTTCTCTGCAGTGCAGCAGGGGAAATGAAATTGATTCACCTAGGCGCGCATGTGTTTTTTGGCCAACTCACAGTCTGCGCGGTAGGCTGGAGAAGGAATGGGGCTTATGCTACATTGTTATAAAATGCATTTTCAAAAAATGGCCAAGTACAGCTCTAGCCAGAGATTCGAGCCTTCCGATGTCTACTAACACTCTAAAAATTTCTTGTCCAGCGAAAGGGATATGTTTTCATTTGTTGCCGCCTTTTATTTACGAACCGAAAATTCAAAACCAGCGAAAAGTCAAGCACAACCTTCTGTAGGCAAATGATAAAAAGATCATTCATATTATTTTTGCATTCAAACACGATAACAATTACTATATAACACAATATAACATAACCTCTTTCACATTCAGTAGCTTTCCAGTTGATAACATCGAAGCATGGTGTTAACTTCGACTAATCATAACTCGTACACTGGACCACAGTACACTCACCATTATTATTTTTCGTGGTGCTTGACGGCCAGCGTCTTCACACATTCAACTCCAAAATATTCGCTTATAAGCGAATTCTAGTTAGACATCAATGAAATGAATTTTAGGTATTCTTGGAAAATCCTCTTTATACGTCACGTTATTTCTTGTTCTTGGATTGGGGATGCTGGCATTTTTTCTACTGGCATCATTCTGTATTGTTTTGTCATTTCGCTATCTCATTAGGATAACTTGTAAATGTGATCTCTGGCAGCCACAATACATAATAATTAGTGGAATACTTCTTATTCTTCTATTCGCTTTGATGTTTAGGTAGGTGCGAATTCAAATTCTTTGGAGAAATAAATGCTTGAGCTGATTTTACAGTGTTCATCATTTTTCTTAGGATTTGCATCACGGTTTTGACGATAAGAAAAAATGTTTTTTAATTTTCAACGGACGAATATTACCTTTATGAGTTGCATTTCGAAAAAATAACGTAACACATCTGTCTGCAACTTTATGAGCGAAATATGGCTAATTCTCCGAGTAATTACATTATATCTCAACTTGTGGTGACACACATCTTAACTCGTAGTCAGTCTTTCAAATACTTTACAAAGGATTTATTTATCAATAGCGTACATTTTATAACATTTTCCTCGAGCATCACAGTGTACAACTACATCGTATAACATATTTTTCATTTATGACCAACAAACATTTTTGACAAGCAGTTTATTGTATTATCAATCATTAAGGAAACAATTCCGTTGCAGCTACTACTAATGGCCTTCTTGAAGTATCAGTGATATACTAACTTTAATTGATGAGGAAAGCCCTTTAGTGAGGGAAAACCTCAAAATCTTCAACGAAATACGATATTGCCATTCGAGCTTGCTCTTTCAACCGGTAGACAAGGACACGTGGCAAGGGAAGAATGAGCGCAGTACACAACGTATCATGTAAGAATATAGTGCGAATAGTAAGTAGCAAGAATCAAACTAGGGAGCGCAAAAGAACGTCTAATGTTGAATGGAGGTATATTAAAGATGTACAACAAGATAATCACTGGAATTTTAGCTGTTGTATGGTGGCTCTGGGCGAGTATAAGTTCCGAATTGCTAACAAGACTTTGCGTGAGTCACGATTCTACGTGCGAAGACCTCAAGACGATCTCGTTTTATGCGGTGTAAAATTTCTACGATGTAAAAAAGATAGTGCCACAGAAGAAGACGTTCAACAGATGCCTACCGTCACTCATGCTAATCAACCTATCTCAGAAGATCAGAATTTCTATTATAAGCAATAAAATCGATTCAATACTATGTATTCATGTGTATAAAATCTTATACCTGCTTAGTTACTTTTGTAAGAAAATGAGGAAAATTGCGATATTTCGCAGCCCATCCAAGGTCATTAGTTTTGATGAGCAATTTCATCAATTTAGTCAAGTAAGAACATCTTGCAAAGAGGTTTGACTTATCTTTCGCAGACTTTTTTGAGTGTTCTATTAGAATCAAGGCTATGGAAGCTTGGCTGCTTTCGTGGGTGATACCCATAGTGCGCATTCTTTTACAGGTCATGAAATTATAATGAAATCAAAAGCTCTCAAATTCGTTTCTTCTGTGCGCCATGGCTACTTGATGGCCTCTTCCTGTTATAAGATCACAAAAGATTATAGCTGTCCTCGAAAACTACTGAAGCAAGCGTCTATAAAACCTGGTTATGTCGCTTTGACACAGGTTTAATTTCTCTTGGATAGCAAGAGGTTTTACTAGATGCGTAATTAGATGTGCTTCGCTATAACACTGAGCAAACTAGTTCGCCCATAAAGATATTCAACCCTACAGTTAAGACGTTAAATACGGCTTACGAAGCATGAGGACTGTCAAGGTATGACATACGGTAGGAAGAACTGAGGAGTTAAGGAAGAGGCAAAAATCCTAGCCTGGTTACTAATCTTTCACTAGATCTATGATGCTCTTATTTTCAAATTGCTCGTTTCTTTCTGTTGAACACTAAGCTTTTCACTGCGTCAGTATTAGCACTCTGATGTGCACATCTAGGACAATTAGCATATTTTGAGCCTTTCAAAAGGTCTGTTACGGCGCTATCCATTCGTTAATTGACACTTACGCGATAGTGGACTTCTCTTTTGACAAAATTTGATGGCTGACGTTTTGGCGACAATGCCTTCGTCAGAGACCAGAGGTGCATATCATACCATAATTGATTACTTGGTTAATGTTTATTAATATTCAGTATTAATCAAATAGTCAGATACGATATGATATGTACGTCTAGGCTCTGACGAAGGCGTTGTCGACAAAACGTTGGCCATCAAATTTTGCGGAAAGAGAAGTACCAACCTTGGACATGTTTTAATCACAGTAAAGACCAGTTTGTAAGAAATTTCGCATTTCTTCACTCATACCGAGGATATCATAAACGTTTTGTTCTAGACAATCTGCCTTTTTAATGAATGATTTGTAAAACGGTTTGGAGTATCAATTTCTTTTCTAATTGACTAAGCAGGAACGGACGTTCTATATATTCCACAACTTTGTGGTTTTTCGCTAACATTATTCTTTTTTGTTTTAGGGATGCCCTTTTACTTTAACTATGCGGCACTTTTTTGATTTAAACGCGAGTCAGTGTATCATCTCCAAGGTTTCGCAGAAGGATTTCTCTCAGTAGTTTTGTTGATGGTCTTTAAGAATGTCTAAAGCCTTACCGAGGCTATTACGTCAGAGCCATACGCGTGTTTCGGAAGTATCGCCCTTTTAATCAGTGGCTCACCCCCCACACTTAACACTAATTGTAGCAGGGAGGGGAGACGTATGGGTGATACCATATTATTCCAGTCGTTGGATTGCGGCTGGTAGGGATCCACCTCATCAAATGCTTCATAACCTGATTTTTAAATGCTCAAATCAGTCGATGAGTTGGATTAGTTAGCTATTCTTACTTTGCCGCGGAAGTGTTAAACAAGCCTATCGTAATCTTTGCCTATGTGACCTGCCAGCCTATCGTGGTAAATGGTTGCAAGACTCAAAAAATTGCTCTAAGATGATTTAGAATTACCGTTTCTTGCCACTTTCGTTTTGTGATTAGCTTAAAAAATCAAAGGATAGTCCGCTTACGTGTTGCGCTCATAGCTTAATTTCGTGCTGACCTTCAACTATAGTATGCTTTGTACGTAAAATCATTTATACTGGGAAAGAGGCCATATTTAGCAAAGGCACTTGATTACTATAAAGCCTGTGCACTTTAGTTCCGCAAGAAGAGTAAAAATAACGCTTCACACTCAGCGCGTTTTATCTGTACAGAGTTTTTTACCTCACACTTCCAATATCAATAGGAAACGTGAACCTCGCTGATTTCAGTGGTCTGCTGGATTCTGAAAAAAAGAACGTTTTAGTGCGCTATAGTAGCAAGAAGAAGATTGGGCTTCGTACTCGACGCACATTTGTCGGCTGGGCTAGGTGAGTGGTTGTGTAGCAATCGTTTAACCAATCGCGCAGCGCAGTTTACGTAAGGCGCGCAATTTTTGTTATTGTGTTGAGGGTTTTTCCCCGATTTGAAAAAAGCCCTAGATAAGACATAAGATCGTGATAATCTAAGTGGTTTTCAATCATGAAAACCTTGAAGCCATAATACGATAGAACATAGTTTCTTCTACAAACACGATACAAAAACAAAAAAATCTCTACGAAGCAGAGAAAAAGTTTTTGTAAATTGATCCGTGCGATAACGTGATACTTTTTGAACCCAATAATTTCATTTCTGTTGCGCTGTAACAAGACCTTTCCAAAAGAGTACGCTTTTAAAAACACCGAGATCTAAGCTTTCGCATAATTTCGGAAAGCCTAGTAGGAATTCTTTGTTCTCAAATCAGTTACCGTCAAAAATGACCACTGTTTACCGAAAGTGCCGAGAAATTTTTTTTCCTTGGAAGAATAAAAAACGCTCATAATTGCTTATATAAGCAGTGCACAAAAGTACCAGGCAAGCCTCTTTATTACAGTTCTCCTAAGGAAGTAATATCAGAAAACCTTAAATTGCTTTATATTGCATTGTAGTCTAGCTTAACCTTTATCGCAATGGTTGACATGCAATATTAAACTCTAACAACTTGAAAGTCCCATTTACTACAGCATGGTCAAAATGAAGCCATCCAGAAAACTTCTATTTCATCGATCTCAGGTGTGAACGTCAGTCTCCCATTTATAGTCAATCCAGTCGAATTTCCATTCGTTAGGATGGCCAATATGATTCACCTTGTCATTCTAAAATAGAATATTCAGCAAATGTATGATATCAGGATATTTGTAATTATAATCAAAGCTGTAACAACTACAAACTGAAAAATATCTAATTGCCTATTTTTACTATACTATGACTTTTAGTGGTTACCTAAATATAAACTCAGTGCGGTTATCCTCCCAGATAACCTGATATCAATTTTTTACTCCGGAAAGAGCCTGGTGAGCCTAAAGCGTAGGACAACGCGTCTATTACAGTGCACTTCTAAACATTGGGCCACACGCGATGATGTAATATCAATCAGAAATCATTTAATTTGACCGCCTATTTCGGTGTTATGATGCTGTAATAAACGCAATGATGTAGAGTGATATGCAAAAGCATTTGCTGTAGCTGGACTCGAACTCAAGTTTCACTCATTACGGGAACGCGTGCTAAACCATTGCACCACCGACGCCTGTTTTGCACAAGACTCTTTCTACACAACAACGCGTTATCTGTCAACACCAACCATCAACGGCCTGGCGTGGGTAGCCCCTATCGGCACTGAACCCACTTTCGTTGACAGGTATTGGGTATCATTTTATTTGACCGCCTAAAGCGGTGTCATGATGTTGTAATAAACCCAATGATCAGCACGCGCTCTTAGGAAGAGTGAAATTCAGGTTCGAGTTCCAGCTAACGCAAACGTTTTTGCACACCACTCTACATCATTGAGTTTATTACAACACCATAGCACCGCAATAGGCGGTCAAATAAAATGATTCCTGATTGCTTTATGATACCCAATATCTCTCAACAAAAATGGGTTCAATGCCAATATCGGCTACCCACACCAGACCGTTGACAGTTGGCTGTTGACAGATAACGCATTGTATCTTATAAAGAGTCGTGTGCAAAACTGGCATTGGTAGTGCAAGGATCCAGCATGCGCTCCCGGGAAGTGTGAAATATGTTTCAAGTTACAGCTGACGCGAGTGTTTTTGCCCACCACTCTACATTATTGGGTAATAATGAGCTCCACAGGAATCATAGAAATGAATTACGGTAAACGTTAGTAGATTCAACTTACGAAATCAAAAGTGTTCCATTTGAATGGTGGCACTGATCCCCATGTGGGCCCTCCTTGTGCACGAAATTCCAGTTTCTTCATCATATTGACATTTGTGCCCTGGAAAACAGAGGCCACCAGGATGTTAACTTAGACAACTGGCTCCAAGGAAAGCCATCTTTTCATAGTACCTTATAATCAAGGGCACCATGATTGACGTGTCCTTGCCCAGGAAATTCGTAAGTTCCATTAATGGGATTCAAGTCACCGCGTGCCGAAATAGCTGCTTCAGCCGAATACGGCGGATTACAATTACATTTCGAAAACTCCTCTTCTTTATAGTTGTTATATCTGATGAAAACAGTGGTAAAATTACAACGAATTTACAACCTGACATGTACTCACATTCGAAGTCAAGACGTTAGAAAGTAACCTATATTTCCTTTCTTTTAATAGTTATCGTTATAACAGCCATAAACGGTTTAAAACTACAGCTGCTTCATACCATTCTAAGTGACCGCGTAATACGTTTGCTCATAGTATATATATGATCAGGGCACTGCTGAGAGAATTCAAAGTGAGGGTCTTCGTTGATGCAGTGGGTGGCACGCGATGCAAAAAAAAAATTAGCGCAGGTTAGAAATTCACCTAAGGACTCGAGACTGCTTATCTTTTAGTATCGTTGTAGTATGTACTTACTCGGCTCGGCAGTGTTCTGAGACATAATTAGAGAGGGGAAGAGCGCAGTGGATAGTAATACTTGTTATCAGGCAGCAGTATTCAGCCTTCCTACCTAACGCTGCCCGACAAATTCACATAGGTGCTTTAGCACGGCTATCTTCAATACTGTAAGATTACTCGACTCGAACAATATTTCACGAAACTCATAAAGAGGATGAGCTTCTTGAAGAACAACTTGGGATTTTTGTAGTTTAACAATTTGTTCTAGTATAGAATTGAAGTTCCAGTTAATGATGGTGAATTTGATAAAGAATAATGTGCAATATACAGATTGGAATAAATGGATTTTTGTTAATATTGCAAAACCACAATGCCCTTCGCTGTCATTTTTCTTAGATTGTTGTATATTTTAAGCTGTAAAAAGATCTCACCGCATTAGTTTTGTTAACGAATCAATGTCAGTAACAGTGTGATGGTCTCGTTCAAAAATTCTCGCACGAGGAGATTTTCCCCAGACGAACCAGTCACCAAGTTTCTTTCCCTGGTACACATAACAGTTTATTGTTAATCACTTTAAAATAAGTATTGCGTACCTGACTGATAAATCCGCTTATTCGAGTAATTTTCTCAAAGAATGGAATATTGTAGGAAGGAAAGTAAGAGTACTTTTGAAGGAACCATGTCATGTCCTGATACACTACTGTACCACTGAAATCAACTATATCTAAGTTTTTCGAAACATTTTTGTCTTTCATTAATTTTTGATTCTCGGACACACAAAAGACATAAATCTTGTAGAGCACAAATATTATTCGTTAAGAATTATATTTCATCAATAGGAGCGTGTGTGGCGCATTGGTTAGAGGTGCCTTGCGACGAGCACGTGGTCGATGTATCGACACCGAATTCATGGCTCATCAAGCTTTCACTTCTCCACGGTCGGCAAGTTAGTAAGAGACTTGTCTGGTAGTATCGCATCACTGTGATACAACGTTAGGCCATCACGAATCATTGCAAAGGCCAAATATGCGTTTGTTCACCTCAAACGATGCTTGATGATGTCGAGTGCAAGGCGTATTTTTCAGGGATTGATCAGTGATGAGAGCTTTATCCTTTTATGGTTAATCAGTATTTGTGAGCATAACCGTAAAAGAGAAAATGGAAATGTTTCCCTAAAATTTTATAGATTGAAGCGGTCTGTGCTGGAAAATAGGCGCTTGCATACACTTTTCCATTATTTCGATGCACCTCTTTTTTCCTTCCTTTTGAATCTTTTGCTTTTTTCACTTTAATAAGCTACTTCTTTCCCAACAAAAATTTATTCACCGTAAAAGCGCGTGTTTATCCCTCTTTTCTTGCAAAAAAAAATTCGCTCTTATCTATGGAATTTTTGTGTAATTGCAAATTGAGAACACTTACGGCATTTGCTCCAAATTATATATCAGACCATATTTCGGTAATGGCTTGTTGGGTGTGAATCTACTGTAGTCAACAACGACCCTTAAACAATAATCTCACAGTTGACCCACATTTCTGTCATTAATGAACTTATCTGGCATTTCAGAAGAAACTATGCAATTTGCATACCAAGTAACTTTTTCACTACTTAAATGATGATGGTCGTTCAATAAAAAATTCTCTGATATTCCGCCGGCATTAAAAAAATGTAGTTCCGAGTCTACTACTTTAGGACTATATTACCACTTTCATGCGCTATCCTTGTTCACTCCTCGACCGTTTGCCACAATTCTATCAAGATTTGGCCGTGTTTGTTCACAATACTGCTTTAGTGCACCACAGACTTATGAACATAGCCAGATAAGGGATTCCTTGTTGAATTATGATTCTTCTCTATCATAAGAAATAATAATAGGAGCATGCACTTTTGAAGAAGACAACTAAGGAGCACGGATGCGAAGGCTGGTTGACACGAAGAACAGCGATGTTATTAAGAACGATAAACACAAAGATTATGAATGCGTCTGGGTTGCCCAGAACAAGAAGCACGTGTTCAACAAAGAGGAACTAAAGGAGAATATTCCTCCAGATTTTGTTCCCCAATCTTAGATGATGCCTGATCGCATTACAAAGACTTTTGGCATTCATGGAAAATTCTCTTCTGTGGAAAAGTTGTCTAAGGGGAATCTGAAGAGGATCTTGTAAGAAAAGTATAAGAGCGCATGTGAAGACACTGGAGACGTTCTCTGGAACAGCATAACGATCTTACTATCCCTAGACACAATGAGTTGCTTGTTCATCGCTCATTATATTGAAATATGTTGCCAGCAATCCAGACCAAACATCCTGGGCACAGCCGAAGGTACACAGTGGACCCCCACCAAAAATGGCTACAAACAGCGGCAATGTATTGCAAGAAATTCTCCATAGCATATGGGATCTCACAAAGAATATTTACAGTGATCATGAAGGTATAATTCTAAGCATACCACTGATTGTTGTATGTTCCCGAATTATACCTAGCATACAATTCGCACCATTCTTTAGCATCTCTTGCCATTTGATTGGCAACTATAGCTCGAATCCATGTTGGCAACTGAACGAACTATTAGGTTGAGATTTAACAATGCCTATACACCCAATTTAGCCTATACACTCAATTTATTTAGTTGAATATTCGAGCTGTTTTTTAGTGAACTATTGAGCCACCAAATATGCATTATGATGTAACCTCACCTGTCCAACGGCTTTTGTGTTATTGAAGAGACTTACATCAAAGACACTGATTGTTGTTTCGATTACTGCCTAAGAGTGAGTGTGTAAATTCAGATGAGTTTGATAAGGATAGCATTTTTGCGAATTAGATAGACTAACTAGTCCAGAAGACATTAAAGCAAAGTCGTCGGACGAGTATAACAAGCCGGGATACGATGCCATTGAAGTTGTGTAACCAGGAAAAAAATTTCGATCTGAAATTATTTTGGACATATCACTATTTAACCAATCTTCTCTACATTTTCACACGGAGAATGTATGTTCCTGAAATATGAGCCAACTAGTCTAGATCTTGGATTGTGCGTAAAGTTTCAATTTGTTAATATTAATTTGAAGGCCAGGGTGTAACGGAGTTATTAATGAAACGGGCCATCACTCAGAAAAGGCGGCGTTTTAAAGCCCTTCCCCAACTCTTTATCGCACTCGCTTGGTAGAGCAGTAGTTGAGCTATGTTGAACAATTTCACGAGATTCGACTAGTTCAGCATTATATCATCGTCATGAAGAAGATAAAATCCTCAAGCAGCAGCTGACAGCATGCGAAATGTTTTGAGACCTTTGTGCAGAGTGAATGCGAGAAAACGAATTGAACGGAAGAAGTGTTGGAATTCGCACAATAGACATGATGATAGGTACTTTTATATAATTCATATTTATTTGAAGATCTATTATACCTTCGTTGAATCTAAGCTAGATTGCCTATATCCTTGCATTGGTCCAAATTCATTTACATTTGAATTCGGTCCCTCAAATCTCTGACTTCGATGATACCGAGCGGTTGTTAGTGAGGATAGCGCACGTGTATGGTGAAACTTTCCTTAGCAGATATCAAGGATAAAGGCAAAGCACCTGAAGTCACTCGATCTCCTAGGCATGTTGCCGATCTATGACTCAGCGTTTTTATCCTCCCAAAAAGCACGCTATGCATTCTAGAAGTTATTTACTTCGGAAACCTGCTCTGGTCTAAGAGTGCGACCGAAACAGGATGATGCCCGAGTACCACAATGCATTCAAGTCACTAAGCAGCAGTAACATTCTTATCAAGCGTGAAATCAAAAATCTAATTGGTGTACCTTGTTTTTTTTTGACTCACCGTATCCGAATTTGTATAGTTTGAGAACCCTGAGCATGTTCTGGTAACCACTCATTGTTACTTGTGATACAAATAGATCTGCATTATTCGGTGCTACCTATAGGGAAATATACACCAATTGTTTTTGCACAGTAAACTAGACATAACCTCTGAAGGCGTACTGGAATAGGAAAAAGTTTTGCCTCACCTTGACCAGACCAGAACAGCGACCTCCTAGCTGGTCAGTAACATTATCTTTCGTTTTATTCAGCTTCTTCTCAAGGTCATAGAAATCTCCATTCCAGTTCATCAAACTGGAAACGAGATCAGAGGGAAATTTTGAAAGCAATACTTTTTCTAAGGAATGAAAATATCTCTGACAAATGTGTAATATAATCAAATTCATTGCAACGAAGTAACAGCAGAAATTTTTAATTCGTTCTTTATTCAGCAGAAAATAAGTTTAACTATTTGAGTACCACTGTCAGATTTACGTATACGTTGGTTCTATGGTATCAACTCATCCAGTTATGCTCAAAACACAGTATTCTCCTTTTCATACAACTAAGTAAATTACGCAAAATATTATTCTGATTATATGAGGTGTTCTCCCAAAATTATTTTGAAATTTTTAATTTTCTCCAAAAACAAAACTTTCTTACACTATGGGATGGATCTCGAAGGTAATTTCAGGCGTGATTGGTCTTCCCTCATAGCCGGCGATCAGACCGGTAAGTTGATAATACGTCCGATTGACCTGAGAATGCAAAAAACTTCTTTACAAGAATACAAAACTATTGGCAAATTCTCACAGTAGAACTGGAAACAATTGTAAATTTTTTATCCATTTTTCCATCGTTTATGATTTCGCGCTCAACATTTATTGTTCTTATACAAGAAATCTCTACTACAAAAAGTACGCACCGCATTAGTCATGCTTTATAAGTAAGATGTGGTTGCTGTACTTCCGTTTTCTTTAACGGTCTTCGAATAAGGTCGCGGTTGTTTGAAAAAATTGCCATGTTCATCATGATTATTTGGAATGATTGTCGAGTTGATTTGAGATCATGAATGTTCTAATGAGAAGATATTTCTGCAAGAGTATTTTAAGCCTTCGTCAGAGACAGTCTTCCGGAATTGCGGGTCCAGTATTTCGTACTTATGAACCGAGCCCTTCCAAAAGAATAGAAATCTCTTTGACTTGGTTTGAAGCCTAACCAGCAATCACGAATCTCTTGCGCAGATCTCTAGCCACTAGAGCTTCCGCCATCATTTGGATTCACAATGAGAATGTGGCCGTATTTGCATTGGATTTTCCCACGGTATTTTTTACACTGTTTTTTACTCGTCATTCTTTCTATTGCAAATCGGGCCATTGCCAAAAGGTTGTAGTGTGTTGGAGAATGCTCTAGTAGTTTTGGCCATCGCACCGTAGCAGCATCTAGTGCCATTTAGATGAAATGAGCTACCGCAAACTAATGTCCCAATGAACACCTCATGCACTGACCGATCACGATCTCTTTGCAGGCGTGACCATCTGCAAAGTCTTGTGTTGAGACCGCACAGAGTCGTTTCTCAAGTTGATCATCGCTGATTATGAGCGTTGAGTCTACTACGAGAACAACACGCATTACGCCTTCTAGTGCCTCTCGCCAAAGACTCGTCAGTTCAACTAAAGCCAAGTTCAGTGCTTTAAAGATTATGCTCTTAGTTTTAAGGAGTTGTCAGGGCATGGCGTTTTGCAGACTGCACGATGTCAAGTAGGTTATTGATGCTAACGTCTACAAGGACCAACTTCTGAAGTTGGCCGGCCGCAGCAGTGTTATAAGAAAGTCTGACACGATTCAGTGTCACCGTTCTCCGGAATAACGCTTGACTCAACACACTCTAGAGTCAACTCTTCACATTTTGGCTGAGCTAGACCACTACACCGTATCCATTGTATAACTCTTGTAGCTCCATCAGATAATCATCTCTTCTGCTCTTTGGAGCAACATTTGTGAAAGAAAACTTGAAGACTCCAATAATCTGAAAAGTGACCTTACCGATTTCTTCGATCACCGCCTTTATCTTTACTGGAAAGAAGGCGTCCAATTTTTGAACAGCGAATGGTTGCATATTGAGATTATGATGGTGATTATATTGCTTATTGATTGATTTCTATGATTAGATAACAAGTGAATCAACAAAGTTTATAATACAAAGGAAGTTGTCAGATAACCCCATACGATTCAGTGTGGCTGAGATTACATGTTTATTGGACGAAAATGCTGAGATATTAGGTAGTTTGCTGTGTTTGATCTTTCAAAGTTCCTGCTATAGCACTTTAGTTCACAGCAGTATGCTGACCATAAAATAAGAAGAAAGTTCTTATAAAAGAATACGTTCTTTTCAAAGACAGAGTTAGCGTAATCAGCTTATCAGCTCACCGCCGACCAATACTTGTCGCCTCTATCGGTCGTTGAAAGCTTTCTCTTGATAAAATTCTGATTTTCAGTGAGAAAGTTTCGCATTCTGTTACAGTACTGTGTGAAGTTCTCGCAGTAATTCATAATTGTGTTCTGGATATGGTAGTGTAAAACCACTCGTGATTGCAAACCTAAATGTATCTTTGACATTAATTTTACTAAGGAGTCTTAGAGAATATAAACAAAATATGATAAGATGATGATCACCTTCAAGATATCCAGCTGAATAAGCTTGAAGTTCGGGATCAAATCGTGACTGGGTCTCGATTTCAAGAAATGTCCATCTTAATTAACGATTTATGTTTTTTGATACTATGCGTTGACAGTGCGGAATCAACAAATATCTTTACATGGTGGAATTTATCCGCACCCACTTTATTTATTCACGAAATAGTCATGAAGAAGCTTTGAAATTTCCCAGTAAATTGGTATAAATTATGATTGATTAATTCTTTTTACCTATCAACGTATAAATGTAAGACGTATCAAAATATTCCATTGATTAATGATCAGGTAATAAGCGTTGAACTACTATCATCGAGCAATGCTAATGGAACATAGTAGGGCAGTATATATCACCAACATTTCAAAAAACTTATTCATTAAGCAAAAATATCTCAACGAACCCGGTGGTATTCACGGAATTTCTCCACTTTGCTACAGCTATCTGCTCTCGGCAATCGAACCCTAAAGTTCCTATATTATCGATTCAACATTGCATTTCAATCTACTGCTTGGTGAAAGTCCATAAAATCTTCTGTATAATATAAAAAGTTCATTAGTGAAGATTCTACAAATGATCTGTTGCTGCTATAAATGTGCTATGGTGTCAGCTTTTGACATTCTTGAAGAGATTTTCATAATTTCGACATATACAGTAAAATTTTTACTAGTGAACACATACTGTGGCTGAAGAGGTGCGTGCAGCGTAGTGGTTAGAAATGATATGCATTACACAAGTGGTCGCTAGTTCCACCATGAACCCAAAGCTCACCAAGCTTACCTCTCACTGTGATCTCCACATTTATGGCCTGACTGGACAAAATCCTGATTTGATAGGACGACTGGATAATGCAAATCGCTGTGTTGGCCATATATTCAATCACCACAAACCGTTTCTTAACGAAGTTGAACGCATGGTAACTCGTTCAGACTTCCAAAACACCTGGAGTTCTACTGTCTCAGCAAAACGTTCCCTTTGAACCTCGGATTTCTTGAACTCATCTTCAGGTTTGCAAAGTAGAAATTGTTCATTCATCGCGACATTTTAGATTGCTCAAACGTCTTGAAATATGCCTCAACAGCAGCACATAAAACCAGCACCGCTTCTGGAATTTTAATTCATAAGCGGAAAACATCAACAGTTTTAGCAATAACCAAAAAAGAGGATTATTCGTCTTTAGAATCTACTGCTTTATTCGGATATAATCGACCTACCAATAAAATGAGTTCATGTGGAGATTGATCTTGACTGAATTTATAGTCGAACCAAAACATTTCTTGGAAAAAAAATTGTGGGCAGTAAAATAAGCAGCATTTGGATATAAGGTAAAGCGTTTGACACGATGAATCTCTGACGGGTATGTGTCATGCGCTTGGCTTCATCCGTAACATGAAGAGGTGTTTGAATAAATATTTGGCCTACAAATGGCTAACAATATAATAATTCTGTGTTTTTACTCTCTTAGTCAAATCTGGCACCACATTTCCCGACGCTGAATGGATGAGAGGCTTGACTTAAGAGTGGGGTCGACCCAGTGCCCATATATGTATTGCAGTACATCTCCAACCACAAACACCATCCGCCCATTAATTGACATACCGTGGAGAACTGTTAGTTTTGCATCTATGATACAGATTTGATTGTATGTGTATCGTTCATCCTTTCCCTGATTTATCGCACTTCCATAAACTTGAAAAAATTCAGTGATTAAGAAAGAGAAAGCTGCGAATTGAACAGTTGCTGATAGTTTCGCTATAGATCATAGTGATTAATTCAAGAGCTTACCACAGAAGAATAAAACGATATCCATAGATGTGGGCAGCATAACGGCAACGCTAAATTAAGTGAATCTTCATTGTTATCTAATCTTAGTGTTTCTCTGCTTATCAAACGAGCCGATAGCTGCCCTTGTAGTAACAATCTGCATTGGAAATTATAATATGCTTAATAGAATATAGAAAACTATGTGAAAATGGCAGAAATGTGACAATAAGCGACGAACTTTTCTTAAATTTACATGCTAAGAATTCTTGATGGCTAGCATTTGGCTTTTCTTAGCTCTAAATAGTTCTTTTCAACAAAAATAAAACTTTCTTTTTGAAAGGTTCTTGATGGCTGTCACAATAGTTACCTATTGAAAGTGAATTGCTTCTCCGGTCATCCTGCAGTGGTCGATATCATCATCAGATAGCTCAGAGTACAAAAATATTTCCCAAAGCAACTTTTCTTTTGATCATGGCAATATCTATGTAAAGAAGATACTGCATGACGTCCTTATGGTAGACATGAAGACTGAACAACTTGAAGTACAATATACCTAATCTCCTGTAAGTATGTGCTGATGAATACATTGGCAAAAGGTTAGATTTTCATAAGTTGAAGAAGTGTAAGGGAATAATTGAATATCGTTTAGCGTAGTACTTCGTATAGGCTCTCAGGAAGGCAAAGTCACCAAAACATTAGCTGTTTGAATAAAATATGTCATAATACCTCGTGCTTGGCATAAGAATAAAATAATGAATCACTACTGATGCATGCTGAGGGTAATAGATAGTCGGTATTGGGAATCAAACGCAGGGTTTACTGACGCAACAATAGTGGTTGTTCTTGGGGGCTCAGATACGCAAAGCAGGAAATCTCTGTACCAACTACAATGACTGGTAACTGCTCAGAATAATGGCCTAAGAACACTTTGAGTATACCTATCTCGAGCTGTCCAGAGAAATTCATTGTCGATCAACACCATTCAACATGTCATTGATAGAAAAAAACGTGAGGTTGAAGTCGAAGTCGCATATACAAGCCCGATAATGTCCATCAATGGCGGTTGCTAGAACAATGAATGCTGGAATCTGTTTAACATATGAACACGAGCTCTAAACATCTAGGGAGTGTTTTCATTGTACTTTAGACGTCTACTAGACATGACCGCAATATATGGGCTTAAAATTAATTCTAGAGCTGATCCTGATGTGCAAGTATATTCACCTAAAATTTTTCTCACTACTTTCTTTGCATAAGTTGTGTCTTTGCAAACCCCGTAGATCAGACCAATATTGATTTCCTGTTAAGTTTTCAGTGATTTTGTAGTTGATTTACAACTATTTAGACCGAGCTCGCACGTGTTTGGAACTTACAGCGATTTAGCATCTGAGTCACCTTAGGTACTGCTCCGACCACGAGCTGCTAATCTATGACTTTGTCTGAGGCGATACGCTACAACTTCACTGGAACTCCGAGGCGGAAGTTGAACCAAGTGGACTTCATGTGTGCTCCATGAGAATTCAATTCTATGTTCTACATGTTTTCTTTTCCTTTATTTTCTACGAACCTTTACAATTTACTATACAGACCACAGCATTTCTTATATTTTAATCCCTCTGCTACTGGGCCTCAAAATAGTTGTCTGCAAAAGTGTTCGGAGAGAGGATCGAATCTGCATCTTGCTTATCACTTTGCCTCCTGATCCACCAACACTGTCACTGCCACTGTGCTATCTCGCCTGATTTTCATAGAGCAAGCTTATTTAGGCACTCATCATCGAACTATTACAGGCAAAAATACGCTCCAAAATAGTCATGAAAGTGAGTTTAGAATTGATGTATACATTAGTACTATATAGGGCGGTGCAGGTAGCGAAGAAGTAGTGATAACCACCACATCGAGCACGGTTAAGATTCGACGTTCTCCGCGATCACTAAGCTCTTCATTTCTCCAGGGTCAAAGAATCATCGCTATTACTATTGTCTAGCTACAGCACGATTGCTGAAGTCAAAGTGGTACCGTTATTGCCCGGTTAATTGAGGACTCGACGGAGATTGGATGAACTCGACCGACATTCAACAACATTCATAGAGAGACGGCAATATTCAAACAGAAGAAGAATGCTCACCCACTCCGGGGATGAGGGTGGAATCGAGGGAATGAAGTCAATGCCGGAGGTATTTGGAGATCAGTACAGTTGATGTGAGAACGGGACAAAGCTTTAGAGATTTCAGCGTTGAGCGATCCTGAAGGATGCGACATGCATTCCTCCTTATCAAGGCCGTGGTGGCCAACCGGTGTTCAAATCACTGCTCTTTTCCTCCTAGGCGAATTTGGCATCACATTGCCTAGCTCGGACGAATGAAAGGCTTAGTGAGACTTAAGCGTGGGATCGAACCACCGGATATTGATTGGTCGTGCACCTATAGGCTGCAATCTACCTCTAACCACTGCGCCATACCCGCTCATGCTTCTTGGACCATGTAAAATATAACAAGTAGCTCTAGATGAGGGATTAAGCAGCAGGAATCATGAATATGACGATCATTGCCAACATTCACAACATAGCCCCTGCCGAGCTTCCCGTTGTCGCATCATCGCTATGGGCACCGATTTTCGTTGTGGGACCGAAGTTCGAATTGCACAGATTCCCGCTTCGAACAAGTCTGGCGCGTTTCCAGAAGCATCGTACTGACGCCGACTTACTCCTCTAATCAACACCATTGTTCATTATCTGTTTATCTGTGATTAGAGGAATGTTTTATGGTGTTTTTCATTGATTTCGTAGGGATTTTAGTGTTTATATTGTTCGTGATGTTCTTCTCACAAGCTTTCTTATCGACCGCAATGCGGAATTGTTCTCCCATCTTGAGATTTCTCTCTCTCTCTCTCTCTCTCTTAGTTCAATCTTCCCTCTACTAGTTTGAGATATCGAAAAAAAAAACATTGAATGAGAGATGATGAGCGTGAGAAATTAGAATTTCAAGTATCTCTGGTGATTATGTGGGATCAGGGAAATACTATTAGAGTACAGAGGGTGATTTTTCCCGCAAAATTAAGAGTATTTTGTACCAAAATATTGAGTGATGGAAGGATGTGGTCGAGTGGCTAGTGACACTCGGCGCGTATCGATTCTTCAGCATCCCACAGTTCGTGAATCGATAACAAACGCCTCTGAAACGCATCAGCGTGGCTGTCCTCGGGACTAAATCTGCATTGAGGTTTCCTAACCTCACTTGCCTAATCGGTGAGAGGCTGATAATAACAGGGTAGATTACTGATGACATCTGAACCTCTTCCTCTTCTAGGTCAGATGGTCACAGAGAGTGCCAAGTCTCACGTGACAGTGACGCATTCGTTCTTACGGGCCCCTTTTGATTTTTGGCGTTTATGCAATTCCAAAGTTCTACGCGTTGACGTTCTCAATTTCGGCGTCATCTTCGTGAGCGAGTAATCTCAGATTCATTATCGTTGTTTCTTCGTACTCCATGCGCACTCGCACGAACATTTTGTCGGATGAATCGCTTTACGGCTGCCTACACATACGTTGCAAATTTCACTCGGTGCAGGTCATTGCTAGTGTGCTGTTTTCCGTCAAATCGCTACCCGAACGCCTCAGTATAGCAGTGCGTAATAGTTGTCTACAGACGACTCGGTCACGAAGAAATACGGGAAGTGAGTTCAAAAGACCGCGAGGTAATCAGCGTTAGCCGATAACTCAAACTTGGTGGGATTTCCTCGTGCGAAAGGGTGTGATTAAAACTCCTTCTCCTGGAGCCGGTCAGTTTCAACTGCCCAATACCTTCCGTCTATGGATAAGTTCTCTGATTTTTCCGTTGTAGCGCGCATCCAGACGCGGACACATAAGGGCCATCACAAACCTGTTATCGCTCAGCTTCGAGCAACTAAATGTCCCTTATCCCTGTCAGAAGTAGACTAGGTATAAAAATCTAGTAACTATTTACCACTATAGAATCTCGCTTGTATTTCCAAGTAACCATTCTGTTTTGGGCTTATTTTAAGCTAGATATGCTTCTGCAGACTCGAAGTGATCTTCCCTCTGATGCCAGTGTATTCATTCTCGCATGTCTTGCATGGTATTGAGTATATTGAACCCGGACTAACGTGATTAATATATTGACAAAATGGGTAGATCGTTTTGAGTCAACATAAAAATCAGTTTAGGTGATAAGTTCGAATTTTGTCAAAGCACCGCTTTTGAGACACATGAGACGCCAAGAACAACGGTGGTGAGCTTAAGCTGACTCTTATAGTATTCAGCTGCATAAGTTGCTACTCTTTCAATCTGTGAGCCCTGCTAGATCAATATTATTGATTGCTTTAGGAGTCAAAATTTGAAGTCGAAGACGCCAAAAGACAGTCAAAAGCCAAAAGTAGCCAAAAGATGAGATGCGCTAGAAAATCGGCGTGAGTGACAGAGGATTGTCGATCGACACCATATACATCACTTATCATTCATCCTATGCGGTCGTGTCGGATCAGATTCTACAGGTACCATCAACTTGGTTTCTTTTGATTCAACCGCTTATAGCAGTGGTAATGAGGTCACAAATATTATATATAGGCGCTAGTGAGAAGTTGTGATTCTATCAGTTTTTGGAGCCTAATCTTAAGAGTGATTTCGTAATTTTTTATTTGAAGAATCATTAAAAAATGCTTTTGAAACTGATGGGACCACAACTCTTCACAAGGATTTGTGTATCCAATGATGTCGAGTGAGTTGCAAAACCTTAAGCATCAGATGACATACACATCGGCATTTCAACCTTTGTATAGCGCGAGCTAATTTTTGCACTGTGGCGCCCCTGTTTTGTCATCAGTCTGCCTGATGTTCAAAGTTCCGCATATCACTCAACATTACTGAATATATTTAATAGGTATTATTTGGTTTTACTACGCAGTTATATGGTGATGGCATCTGATGAAGTTGCAACTTTTGACCTAATTCTGTGAAATTATATTAATGATTTTCTAATCGGCGTTAAACATTTCTACACCTGAATATTAACACATTACTTTCTCTTTATATGCATGTGTAATATGTCATGTAGAACCCAGAAGAAAACATTAACCCTTACGAGATCATGGTTCAAATCCTCTGCGTGTGTAACCAAGCGTCTTGCATCTATAGGCAGAACACGCTGGGCGTTAAAGACGTAGAGAGTTTGCGTCATGGTCTCGTAAGAGTTAGTAACCAGCCAGTGCTGTCCTGAACGTGCTTCTACATCAAGTGCATGTGTTCAGAGATATGGTGAGGTCAATATCTGGATAAGATATCTATCGCCCCATATTTCTGAATACACAAAAATATATATATAATAAATATATATAATAAAAAAAATAATATATTATATTATATAATATTATATATATATAATATATATATATATAATATATATATATAATATATTTTATTTTATTTTTTTTATATTTTTTTTTATTGAGCGGAACGAATGTTGACTGATTTCGATAACGCCTGTGGAAAGATCGGTCTTCAACTGAATCTAACGAAAACAATGTTCATGAGGAACGGATGGGTTTCTAATGCCCCATTCACGCTCAACGGAACGACAATTTCCGAATGCTCCAGTTACATCTATCTAGGTCGTGAAATCAACATGATGAAAGACCTAGCCCCAGAGTTGAGCAGGAGGAAACGAGCGGCTTGGGGAACGTTTAAGAGCATCGAAGATGTAGTGAAGAGGACAAAGAACATCCGACTCCGTGCCCACCTTTTCGACTCGACAATTATCCCTGCCCTAACGTATGCAGCAGAAACCTGGTCGCTACGTAAGCAGGATGAAAGACCACTTGCCGTCATCGAACGCGCAGTCGAAAGGTCGATGCTAGGAGTGTCTCGTATTTCGCAAATGAGACAAAGGATCCGAACTTCCGACCTACGTCAACGATCGAAAATCAGAGACGCCGTTCTACACGCCAGGATATCGAAAATAAGGTGGGCCGGACACGTGATGCGCTTCAACGACAACCGATGGACGAGAGCCGTTACCGACTGGATTCCTCGGGACGTCAAGCGCTCTAAAGGAAGACCACTGACCCGTTGGTCCGATTTCTTCACGAAAGCGATGGAAGAAAGATATGATGCTCAGCGAATTCCTAGAGCAAGGAGGACCCACTGGGCTACTCTCGCACGCGATAGGGAAAAATGGAAGAGTTGCTGGTACCCGCTCGAGTCACTCGACGATCAACGGGACGACAGGTGATACAGGTGATACAATCTACTACATTGCTGCTCTCCTCTACTCCTAGTCCTCTCTGTAATTTCACTACTATTTTTCACTTTGCTTTCTTGGTCCGTCTTCATGGTGCCTTTTTCATTGTGCGGATTTCAGGTCTTCTAACATTACATCGTTTTTCCGTTTCTTCTTCAACGTCGAATTGCTGCAGTGTTGGAAGCATCGGTTCGCCCTATGCGCGCTGCGGCATCACGCCCACTCCACCACGGGCCTCTTTACTACTATTCACTGCTCACTACGCACTATTCGCTAATCACTACACACAATTCCTTCTACTTACTACCCTCTTCCCACTAGCCACCATCTACTACCAACCACCTGCACCCACTACCAACTAACCACACCACTTCCATACCCACTTCTCTCTGTAACACTACCCACAAACCACTAACCACTATCCACTTCCTACTAGTCGCTACCTGCTACCCACTGCCCACTATTCACCACTACTCATTACCCACTCCGTCCCTACTACCCGCTACCCACTAATCGGTCTTCCGGGTTTGTATTGGATCAACTTTTACAGGTATTATCAACTGTGAATTTTTCTATTCAATTGCTTGTAGCGGTGGTATGAGGTTACAAATATGTACCAACGCTAGTGAGGAATTGTGGTCCCGTCCATTGTTTGAGCCTAAGCCTAAGCGTACTCTCGTAATTTCTTATCCAAGGAAGTCAATTGATTAATATCTTGAGAACTCATGGTACCACAACCAACTACAACTATGCATCCAATAATGTTGAATGGTATGCAAAACATTTGACGCCAGGTGAGATGCGAACCAACATTTTATCCTTTTGCGTTTCCCCTGCTAACCTTTGCAGTATGGGCGCTGCTGCTCTGTCATCAATCCGTCTGATGACGAAAGTTTGGCATATCATTCAGAACGCCTGCCAAAATCCAAAATTACTCCGCTTGCCATGTTTGGAAGTGTGTTTTTATGTCCTTCACTGAAACTCATTTACTACGCAGTTATATGGTGATAGCTTCTGATGAAATCAAAGTATTTTTTGTTCTAATTCCATGAAATTAAATCAGTAATCTTCTAATTGGCGTGTAACACTTCCATACGTGAATATTAGCACGTGCCTTGCTAGTTAATATACATGTGTGATATGTCATGTAAAACCTGCGGGAAGGAGATTAACTCTATGCAGCCATGGACCCAACTTCCACGAGTCTAACTCACAAGCGTGGTGCGCCTAACAATGACTTCTAACAGGCGAGAGGTTAGAGTGTAACTATGAAGCGTGTTGCATCTCACAAGCGCACACTGGAGTTGGGCATCATTGTTAGATTGAATATTTGAGTATGCTGGGAGGTCATACACGTAGAGGCATGAGTTTATGGTCACGTAGAAATTTGCGAGTAACGACTAATGTTGCACTTGCTTCTACATCGAGTACACGTGTTCAGAGAAATGCGGAGGTCAGCATGCCTCAATAGGTAAGATATTCCTCGCCTCATAATTCTGAATACGTACACTTTGCTGTTTTGCTGCTGTTCTCTAGTCCTGCTGCTCTGTTTACTTTTATTACTACTTTTGCACCTTATTTTATGATTCGTCTTCATGGCGTTTTTTTCCACTAAACGGATCGCAGTATTTTTAACTTTCTCTTGAGCGTCGTAGAACATTGGTTGAAAGCGCCTCTTTGAAATATATAAGATAGCCTGGCTGTGGCGTTTCATGGGGCGATCGATATTGACTACCGCAGTATTGGGGCATTCGTCACCCGCGGGACGCCGCGAGTATCACAGCCACTCGACCATACGACCCCCACCTTTACTACTACTACTGCTACTTATTCCTACTGCTACATATATTCCTACAACTATTACCCTTTACTGTCATTATTACCACGGCTGCTATTACTACCACTAATACCGCTACTACTGCTGTCACTACTACCACTGTCTCAAACTTGGTGTGGGCTAAACAAGAGAATTCCGTGGGATTTTGATTATTGATGCCAAAGTTTATATTAAATCGTCTTTTAAGTCTGCCGACACATAACGGTGTAGGAAACGGTTATCACGAGTTGTACAATTGAAGAGAATACGGAATCTAACCACTGTGCTACGCACGCACCTAACAAGGTGAATCCTTAGAGACCAATCAAGATTTAAATGTTGACTTTTGTAACTCGTAAAGCAAGTTGTAGTTTTTGCAAAATGATTGCAATCAATAATCGAAGATGTGCATCTTCTCCTTAATCAGTTTTCTGAGGCAAAATAGTACTTATATATAAGTTAGCTTCAGCGTTAGCTAAGTACGCCATAGCTGAGTTCAGTTTTTTGACAACAGTTTATGCTGCTCATGCAGGACACCTGACGAAATTGGCTACGTTGAGCATTCAAAGGCGAATGGAAAATGTCAAGGAAAAACTCCTACAATGATCGACATCTTTCTTCTGCGACAATCCTTACTAAAACTTAGTCTGTCCAACATCAAAAGTTGGTGAAAAAAACACCAATACTTGAGTAGTCATGGGGAAGGACATTTTTGGAAAGTAAATGTGGAGTTAAAATGCCAAACTTTTTTTTTTTCCTAGGGCCTGGCCACATTCAATTCTATGCCTCGATGCAATCGTCTCGTTTCAAAGATTTCCTCGTTGCCCCGTCTTTCTTCATTCTCTTGACATCTTCCCACATCCATACTTTTCTTTCGTTTATTTCTATGTAAAAGTGTTCATACGAGATGGCAGTATTATGTCTATCAGTTCTTTGAGATAATCCCCACACGAATGTCGAGATGCGGACAAAACTTGGACTTATGTTCCAAGCTTTGCTCGTATCTCGGCTTTTTTGTGGTTATACTTCTCAATATACTCAGTGTGATGTCTTTTAGCTAGTCTTCAAAACAACTACTAAATGTCGGATCAGGAGAGCCTATGCATGTTGGTAACGAGAAAAGCACCAAAGCGTTTCTTAACGCAAATATGCTGACTTGTTGGCAAATGTATTTTATGATTGAGTTTTCTACAAAAACTATCAGTATATTCCTATCAGTGAAACCGAAACAATCCTGCAAGCATGGTTTCCATAGGAATCTTTCCATGTGAATGTCATCAAGCAGGAACACATACGTTCGTGCCTCTTTGCCTCGTTTTGATCTTCGTTGACCATGAAGAGCTAATTTGAAGCACGATAGCTTATAATGTAATATCACTACTCTTCTATCACAGAGAAGATCAGTTCCACATTAGGTTCGTAGACGAATGCTATCATAAAATCGACTTTTCAAAACTATACACGCATCGTATATGCGTATGTATATATGTAGGTCCTTCAAACAAACGACATCATCGCGTTATTATCAGCAATCACAAAGGTCTTTTTTTCTGCGCTACATGACCCGTATATCGTTCTCGCCTTGACAAATAAGTGAATGAAGTCATCTGTGCATAAAAAGGTGTGGATTACAAAGTTGGTGATTTAATATCATCCACTGACGAAAAACATGTCACACCTGTAATCCAGTGGAATTAAATGTTTAACGGATTTTGAAATGAAAAGGTAATAAGGACAATTTTTGCAAGCACATAACGGCAAGAAGGTGCTCTACGCACCTTTGCGTCGATTTTTTTAGACCTTGGATGTGAGATGATTTAAACGTCATTTATCTAAATGAAAAAAAATCACTTGTAACTACAAAGTTCCCTGTGAGTACTGTCTTTGAAAGAATTCGTGGATTTAATCGATAGTCCTGGGTTCAGTTGCCACGTTCACTTCGCAGCAATGAGCATTAACAAATGAACAACATTGAATGAAGCATCTTAACTTTTTTTAGACGTCGTGAGTGCCCAATCTGGGTCAACGAATTGAAACCAGTGCATTTTTTCTGAGGCCGATAATGCTATGGGAATAAATTCTTTCATTTTGATTTACGAACTTTTAGTTTTTCAACGATTCAACAGCTTTTTTGATTTGACGGCTCGAAAATTCGCTATGCGTTTGTTATTCTGTTTTTTTCTTTTAGTTCGTTGGATTAGTGAAGTATTTATCGTGTTTTCTGCTTATGTATGGGCTTGGTGACGCACATACTCTTCGCTGTGATAAATATGTAGTGTTGAATAAATTATATGAAGTAAAAAAAGCAAACAACGCTTTTTTGAAAACTTTTTTTTTAGCTAAATAGCACTTCAGGAGGTTATGAGTGTTATCAATGACATTCAAGGAGTATCGCATTGATGTTGATGTGGCAATATTTGCTAATATCTCGTCAATTGTCCGTGTTATATCGTGTTCCCCTACTTTCACTTGCTCCATATGCTGTCCTCCTGCTTTCATTTGTTCTTTCTAAAATCGTTAAACTGTAGCTTCTTCCTATATACTCAAGTTGATTCGTACCTACAGCAGTCACCGTTTTGTTTCATCTGACATTTTTGTTATATAGAATGCTTTTTTCAAGGTTTGTAAGTTATTAGAATATAGAATGACAATTACTCGAAATATAAGCAATATATATATATAAATATAATAAAGTATAATTACTCGGAATATAAGGGCGCACGTGGCGCAGTGGTTAGAGGTGCTCCACATCGCGCACAAGGTGGTACGATATCACGTTCTTGGCTCACCAGATCCATCTCTCCGGGCTCGGTAAACTGGGATCAGACTTGTCTGGGAGGATAAGCATCGCTGACTCGATACATCAGTAGGCAACCTCTAGCCATTATAGATTACACATATAGTGAATCATCTCAAGCGATGTTAATAAGTGATGACGAATGCATGGCGCATCCTCCAGGGACTGATCAACGCCGAGAGTTTCATTCCTTATTTTTTTATAAGTGAGCGTGATGGAAAAGTATGAAGAAGCAACTTTTCTATGTGTTTGATATTAATTTATACTAGGAAAGTGCGAAATAACACTTTGATAACGAATTAATAAAGTCATATTCATTCTTTCGGAAATTCAATTACACATTTATGTATGAACTATATAGAATATTGTTGTTTAGTTATTTGAACGATTCTCTTTCGCATCTGTTTCGGAGATCTTCATTAATGTACCATTTGAGCTTTTACATTAAACGCTTTACTTCTAGAATTCTTTTTCTTCGCTACAACGATCCGCTTGTGGACCGGCATAGTCAACTTTGTTCCAAAACTTAGTTTGTTTTACTTTTCTTTTTTTCTTTGCGATGAAAAGCAACATAGATCACGAAAGATAAAATACATAGAGCATTCCAAAACTAGCAGTTTCTCACGGTGACTACGTTTGTGAATGCACAAGTTATTCTAAGCAAATCAAAAAGTGCTTGATCTGTGCATGTAGCTCGTACATATTTACAAAGAAGTCTGTAAGAATTTCGAGAGCCTTACCAAAGCTGATACGTCAAAGCCATTCGTCCGTTTCGACGGTGTCGCTTGCTTCATCAGTGGCGCACGCCCCACACTGATGGTCTTCTATAAATTCATTGCCAGCCGCAATCCATCTTCTGAGAAAAGTATTGATAACACAATATCACTTGTTATTACCACGAATAACGTCTCCCTATCCCCGCATTAAAGTAGGGTTTAGTATGGAGAGTGAGCCACTGATGAAGCGGGCGATGCCGTCCAAACGTAGGTATGGCTCTGACGTATCAACCTCGATATGGCTTCAAAGATTCTCACAGACTATATCGAATGGTGTATAGCGAGGTTTAAAAGCAGTTGATGAGATAGATTTCTACAAAAAAAGTTTTTGAACAAAAAAAAAGTTAGCCAATAAAGCCGTCATCACGAGCAGAACGTGAACCCACGCAAGTGCGTCTTGTTGAATATTTAATGCGTCATTGATTGCATCTGTTTCGGATGCTGTCTCTAACCTTCGAAATGTGCAAAGTTGCATTGAAGCTGCTTTTCATCTTCACCATTATTCGATCACTATTTTCTGGCTCACCAAATTCCTTTTCTCCAGGATTGACATATTGTTATCAGGCTGTTTAGGAGGATAGCAGCACTGGCTTTATACATAGGTAGGCCATAAGTCAAAGTAAGACACGATATACATGCAGTCATCACGAAATGTGCTTGGTGAAGTTGCATAGATAGAGCATACTTTGAAGATTTGATCAACGCGGAAGGATTCATCACTTCACTTTGTTTCTGTCTGTACACTGCCAATTCTGTGCTCAATGTTTCTTGACAGATTTTATCTAACAAAACTCACTGAAACAGTTCAATATATCGTCGGTCAGTTGAGAAATGTTCTAATTAAAGCGGAGAGACCTAGAGAGAAAGAAAGTTTCATTCTCAATGATCTTCTCTATCCTCATATGCCCACACAGATCACTGAATGCTTCTAACTAATCCCTAATAGTATCTACATGTTCACACGAACATTAGGACCCCAAAGGTTTAGATCGGTCACACATACGTATGTCAAAAACGCCGTAGTGGGGAATGTGTCAGAGCGTTACTGGTTTAAATGTCACCTACGATTGAATATTATAATGTGGAGATAATGCTTGAAGCATAATAATAATAACTTTGTTTAAATTTATATGTGAAGCCTTCAATGGAAAAGCTGAAGAACAGGTTATGTTTTTTTTTCGTGTTGGTGCCTTATTCATCGAATTCGATAGCATTCCATAACAAGCTCAATTTCCTGCGTTATTGATGAACTGACACAAACGGTTGTTAACATAGAATTTACTAAAATGAAAATGAGAAGCAGGTGGCGTTTAAAAGATTTCTTATAGTTAATTTTTATGAATAGCAAAAGTTCTTGGTGCTTCATTTGCAATATTTCTTGAGTTTATGGAAGTATTGGGCCAAATCGTTTATATATGAGCCTTCTCAAATTTACTATGAAATCCATTACAACGTTGGTCACGATTAAGAAACCTATAACTCTTTCTCAAGGAGCGCGACTGGCGCAGTGGTTAAAGGTGCTGCGAGCCTCGCGAAAGGTCGATCGTTCGATCATGGGCACCTTGGGTAGTTTAATATCACATCAAATTTCTTCATCCCACCGTGGATGGCTCTGGTTTTGTACAACCGGAAAAGATTATTTTGTCAAATTTTGTATCACTTCTCATATTTTGAAATACTAATGGAACTGATTAAGCAAGAGATCTTCCGCAGCATCAACGTGAGGAGCGAATGGAAACAATTGATTCAGTTTTGCGAGACCCAGTATTCTTTTAGCTGTTACTGCGTAAAGGGCAGTCCATTTCGAATACAAAGTAAACTATTGGAATCCTTGAGATTTTATCTATCGACTGACTACTAAAACTCCGGAGGAAAAGCTATGGTTAGCGAGAAACGTTCTAATGCAAATCAAAGTGTAAATTTTGTTCTCTCACCTAAATAGGAAGGCTTTCTTGGAGCTCAAATTAACCATTAAAAATGCTTTGATTTGTGCTTCGAACGACTATTTGAACTTCAGAAAAGACTGAGATGTACGTTTTTTAAAAGAGGTCGAAGTGGCGCCTGCATAATAGAACAGTACCCAACTTTCTGTTTTTCAGATTTACATCGAAAGTTTTTCGTCCTCCAAATTCTCATTGCGTTTACTCCAATTCATTGCTTCTTTTCACATTTGATTTAACACCCTCTACTCTCCGATATTCCATGTAATAACGACTCTTACATGGAAATTGCACTTCTTGCATACAATTCGTAAATCTCATTTACAGAATTAGCTCATCATATTCAATCTACAGTAATTTCATGGAACTTGTCTATCCATAATCAACAAGGCTTTTTTACAAAAGATTTTTATAACAGCCATAGGAAGATGTGGTAAATACTAACGTATGCACATCTGAAACAAAAGGTCAAGCCATTTCCACAAGTATTGTAGATTGTTAGACCTAGAATTGCCATATTTCTAGGAAAGAGAATCACATGTTGCTGAAAAGCTTGCGTTTGGTTTGCTGACGAGCTTCGCTTTTTTTCCAGCCGACCAACGATTAGTTGTCGCTCCACACGTCTGCCACAAGTAGATATGCCTCAGACGGCATGACTTAACCAAGTGAAAGAAAAAACAGAATTTAGAATATTTCTCAAACTTGGTAGATTGGCGACATTGAAGCGAAAATCTCATACCCCTAGCATCTTCTTGTCATCAAACTATTAGAATACAAGAGAATTTAGGCTGCTAAAAGAATTTAGGCTCTTAAAGCGTTGAATTACCTTCATACACTTGAACCTCCAGTCATTCACTGAGATACTGAAGGCATAATTTTTTGCCGCACGTTTTAACACTTGGTATTTATTGAAATACTAGAGCAATTTCGGAGATGCGGATACAATCATCCTTTCTATCATAGATATGAATTTTGTACGAGATATCATTATCTTATGAATTTTAACCACTATGCATCTATGGATTTATCGTCTAGCTCAATCAGTATAAATTTTGAGAACAATTGTGAAAAACCCGTTTTTGTACATTGGGATCCAACGCAAAAGTGCATTTTATTTTTCCGACTGCGAATCATTTGCTGACGATCAGTAACAGTATAAAATTAGCGAATTTTGGCTTAGTGAGGGATGTGGCTATTGATGGTTTCGAAAATGCCTTCGCCTCCGACATTTCGCTGGATTTTAGAGGTACTTCATGGCGTTAGTAATTAGACTGAGCTATTATTGATTTGAAACAATAATCAAAGTAGAAATTCTACTAATCAAAAATTCCTGATTATAAAAATGGTTATTTCCAAAGAAATATTTAGCATGAACAACTTTTTGAAATCCGGCTATATCATCAATTATAAACAACCACAATTAATACTTTGTTGCCAGCGCGTTGTCATGAAAGTTCCAACATTCCCTCAGTACAAAAACTGCGATCTTTAAGTTTGATAAAATGTCGAGAACGCCTTAAATGTTTTTAAATGACGGTCACTTTCTATTAAAGCTGATAATCCCAGCTATTTACACAGTGGTAACGTGTATGTCATCAAACTAATGATTAAGGTTTTTGTAGCAAAGTTCGTACTGCATCTCTCTCAGCTTCTTTGGCATTTGTAGTCATAACTGTTGCCGTTTAGCAAGCTGGTTTACTTTGATTTGTCGAGGTTTTTCTGGACTGCGTCTTTGCTTTAATTACTTGACCATACTCAAGAAGTCGTGGAAGATGAGTGCGTCCGCTGAGCTGGAAAAATTGCATGAGCCTAATCTGATGCAGAGTTTATCATGAGCTTATTTTGATGCAGACTGAAACTTTTATGCGGACAGAAGATCCAAAGTTATGATACATTCACAATAGTGTAGCCATGGCGAGAAAAACGAAAAGAGGATAATAATACTATGACTTTTTACTTTACAGTTTACTGATCCATCCATACAGTGTTTCTTTTTCACTGTGCGGATCCCAGGACTTCTAGCATTCAAGTCGTTTTCCGTCTTCTTTTCCTGAACGTTGGAGAATACTGGTTGAGCACGTCTCTCTGCAATCCCAAGGATAGCGTGGCTGTAGCATTCCATAAAACGTTTATTTCTGACTGCCGGTGAGTGTTGAGGTGCCGGGTTTAGCCTGCTCGCCCTGCGGCAAGCATGACTACCACTCGGCTACGGCGCCCGCCATACATGTAATTAATGCGTATTTTTTCCTACGAGTTAATATTTGGCATCAATTCTCAAAAATAGTCAAAGTCGTCATTTTCAGGTACACTTCTATATGTCACATCAGGAATTTTGATGAGCGAACTGGGACCCGGAAATCGCAAGGCGTCCGGAAAACCAGCTGACGCCTGCTTGTTAACAATAGGCTATCCAGTTTTATTTGTCACAATTCTATTTCGCTCGAATGTTTTCTGCTTCTCGTATACTCTTAATCCCTATGCATCTTAATCCTTTGGGATCCACGATAATTTTTTTTTGCGCAGCGCGAGCAGTGTGCTCCAATAACAATATGGAACTTTTTCTAACTAAATTCAGATATTTATCACTACTAAATGAGGTTTAATTGTCAGAGTATAGCACCATGTGAAGCTGTAGTATTCAAGAGTGCAGTTTCTTGTCGAAATATGCGAAACAATCATAATAAAAATGAATTTTTAGTCAGAAATGATAGTGCTCACTGCGATACGATGTCACTTCATTGATAATTAGGAGCAACTTCTCACCAATAGTGGGCTAGAGGAGTTGGGATTCTATACAATCGTAGCAAAGGCTTTGTTGTACTGTCTTATGGGCAATGACTTTTTGTTTATCCCATTATAGTTAAATATGAACAATAATCCTCTCTACAACCTGAGAGCAGCGAAAAAGCTTTTTTTTAGAGCGACTTGTTTTGAAGAGGGAAAACTGGATACTTGCGAAAAGATCATATTGAACATGTATTGGACAGTTTCTAGAACTTCTCAGCTATGTTCATTCTTATTTCATCCTTATTAAACGCTCACAAGAACGTTTGAATTTCACACACTACTTCAAATGACTAATAGTCAAATAATCAATTATGTTATGATTTTGCCTTTCTTAAGTCAGATATCGCAATGTAAACTTATAATTTTTATGTTCATACAGTACCTAGAGGTCATTATTGTGATTGAAAAATACAAGAGAATGAACAGTTTGTCAAAGATAATGCTGCACACTGCATGCGATGCCACTCCATCAATAACTCTCAGTGATGCTTTGATTATTTATGTATTTCAAAATTGACACATTCATGAGATCATCAGGTCTTCTCCTGTCGTTCTATAAATATTAACTTTTTGCCACTCACCTATACTCTACTATGAAGAATACTCATCATCGTTGCAAGTTTTGCCGCTGGCCACTATTTTTGCGCATCCCATGTATATCTTCCTAGTTGAATGCCTGGAAAACAAATTTTTTGCGCTATTGAATTTGCAGTTTCCACTCCACTTCAAATGGAGCTCGTGAGGTAAATTGCACCAACAGTGCATTAACGGTTTCCTGAATTTCCGAGGTTTCTTCCAATGGATGTTCCTCCTCCACCTACACCACGAAGTTTAGTGCAGAAAGGAGCAAATTTTTATAGATCATCGCAAAGCTACTCAGGGTACAATTAGTGAGCAAGATTTTGTCTGAATAAGTATTATAGCAAAAGGTTTGTTATGCCTGCTTATAGAGACCTGGGAATTCGGGTCGATTACTTTCTGCGAAACAGTGACGAGCAAGAGGTCGGTGACAAAGTCTGGTAAGGGAAAGTGCTGCACTCAAAACACTACTCTTTGATGAAAGACAGGCAGGTGTACGAGGCCACGTAATGCTTGCATGCAAGAAGCCAGACGTTCTCCGAACAGTTCAAAACATTGGCGAAATGTAAATCACATTGCACACTTTCTCCAAATTCTTATCTTGCAATGTTCATTAGTCGGTCATTGAGAACTCACTGTCGCCGAAGATTTAGCTTCGAAAAAGGTCGATTGAGCATAACATGAGTCAAATCACCCCTTCAGGCTAAGATGAGGGCGAAACTTTTGTATACGTCACTTGGAATCTCACCTTATCCTCTGATAATGGTGGAGCGTATTCAAGGAGACGTAGTGCTCAAGTATAAGAAACCAGTGGACCTCTTGGAACTGCACATGCCCGAAGTTTGAGAGATGATTGCAGAACAGGCAAACATCCAATACGTTTAGAAAAATGATGATTGAAGGAAGACGTTTCCTTACTCACTAGATAAACAACAAGCATGTGCAGTAAAACTTGCAAACATGTTCATTTCTCAAATATATCGTCTTTTTTCTGCAGAGTAAGGGCTGTCAGAGTTCATAGAAACTCTTCTTGCTGGTAATGCTTACAGAAATCTCTTTGGTAAATTATATCTTTTCGTGACGGAGAATCCCCTCAATTATCTATACATCACTTTATAAATGCTAACAAAATTCGCTGTGATAACCGAAAATTGGGCTATCTTAACCAAAACTGAAGAGCATTTTTTCTCGTTGCTACAGTGCACCAAGCCGGAAAGAAGAAGAAAGCCCTGCCGGAAAGAGGCTCAGTACTGAAATCTTCCTTCCTCAAGCTATTCAATGAACACTCATAGCTTAGTGAAAAAGCTAAACTAAAAACAGTTGATTGTGAGAGGTGCGAATTCCACGCAACAAAGATGAAAACTCCAAAAGTTTTCTTTTAGTAGTCTACATTGTGCAAAATGTGTTTTCAGACTACAGTTTCACAGTATCATAAAATGTAATGTGCAGATAGAGTTGGAAATGCGTTGTTGTCCTGAAAATGTTGCAATCGTGTCGGAAAGTACTACGTGGTGATGAGAGAGCCTTAGACGCGCATATTTCTCGAAAAATAGAGCTCTTTGTTTGGAACATTAGTAATCATCCAGTACGCTAATTGCTGTTGATTTCAGAGTTGTGGTTATATCCTGAAAAACCGCTTTTCTGCATTGTAGCAGCTAAAATAAGCTGAAATACATGTGCGACCACGAAGGTCTTTGGCGAGCTCACGCACCGCTGGTTGAGGTGCTCGTATTTGCTGAGGCGATCTTGAACCGCTTTTACGAGATCGCGCAAGGACACGTGGCCGCCTCAACCAACGGCACGAGAACTTCAAATACTCTCTTGGTCGGTCATGCGAATTCAGTTTGTATTCCCGCTACATTGCAAAGAAACGGTGCATTCAGGATATAAGCACAGCGTTGGAATCAACAGCGATTACACTAACAAAAGATTACTAGTAGAGGAAGGAAAGAGCTCTGTCCTACGGGAAATATGTGCGTCTGCCACGCAAATAACTTGCTTCCGTGACAACGTCAAAAAATCTCTTATCGAAAGCCTGCGACGTGAAGCTGTCTCAGAAATCTCAGCTTTCGAATAGTTGCCAACATTCTTACAATTGTTCTTCCAATAATATTCAATCTTTTCATGGCAAAAAAGTTACTTAAAGTCATATTGCCTAGGTATAGTTTTAAAACATCCTCTATGGTGTCGAAAAAAAGCACGCCGAAAGGTAGACATTATCTTCTTTCGTTGATAAAGCGTACTCAAAGAGCTTTCCAGAAATCATGCTTTTTTTCAGATCAACATTTTCAACTATTGACTTACTATAAAAACACATGCAAAATGTGACAGAAATGTTATGTGACAAGTGGAAATAAGTTTTTTTCTGAAAGGATGTGGTCTGCTCGTTGAAGCGTTAGATCTTTTTCCACAAATTTGGATTCTTTATGCTAGAAAAACTTCCATAGAAGTCTCCTACGTATTATCATTATTTAACGGTTATAACGTTTCCTGAAAACTTCAAATTACTAAATGTTACCACATTTCCATTGGTGAGAGCGCCAATGCAAATCGCTCGCCGCTGCGCGGCACGAGGCGCGTCGATCGGTGGTACATACATATATGACGCAGTTCCCAACGTTTTGAATATGTAGCTGTGTTGTGTGCATGTGTAGGTGCACGCATGTGTATGTTGCGCGTGTATGCGTATATATATGTGTGTGTATACATATATATATATATATATATATATATATATCGCTGTGCGGGCGATGAGGATCATTATGGCCATCAGCTGGATGAGCCGTTTGGACGATTACAAAGATTTGTGCGTGCCCCGATAAAAATTCGGGTTGCATGAGTTAACAGAGAAACATTACCATCAAAAAACGATAAAATATCACTGGTAAAATTCTATCATGAACATTTTTAGCAAGAATAACTCTGACGTTTCCCAAAATCTTGTCTCCTGAAAAGGAAAAACCATATCCTTCCGTGGAGGAATGTATTTTCTGCTGTTTCTGAAATCTTTCTCTTCTTTCCCGGATGCTTTTGTAGTTAGTTGATAGCTTTAAAAATTTTTATTTTGATAGCAAGCTTACTGGCTGGAAAGATATCCATACTACGCTCTACCAATAAATAAAAAATGACGTTTTGCTATCGCAGTCCCCTTTTTTCGCTATTTAATGGATTTTTGGGATTCTATAGTTAGATTTAGATTCTTATAAACTTCTTTGCCAGGAAACAAATTTAGAGGATCACCGAAAGACCTTTCTTAAACGTGCATGTAAGAAGAATAACGCTCAACTGCCTTGAAAATACTTCCTCTTGAAAACATATTATGTCGCATGTAATAACACTGCAAAGATTGCGCCCAGGAGCCGTTGGTTTTTTTCAAAAAAGATCTTTTCTACTAGATTGTAAAATTAGAAGAAAAGCTTTCAAACCAGTCTTTATTTAAAGCTTCACAAGGTTGGTAACCCTCTCCCTATCTATTGTTCTTTTTTAGGTCGATGGGTCTTTTGCTTCGTTATGGCTGACGTTTCGCCAAATACGCCTTCTTCAGAGCTTGAACGTCATTCACTGAACGTATTCACTGTAACGTTACTTATATGACTATGTACTGTGGAAAAATGAAATGTAGAGCATTATTAAGCAGTAATCTGATTCAGGAAAACCCACTCAACTTGTGAACTAGTCTACGGACTATCTATATTGTTGGCGCAGGGTGACGTATGAACCTGCCCCTCATGTCACTAAGTCAAATCAGCGATAGGTGTCAGCTGATATGTAGACTAGAAAATCAATCTGAGATAAGGTGCCATGATGTTGGTTATGCTAAGACACTCCCCTTTTTGTTCATTTGCGGACCTGTGGAAGTCTTTTTTTGTTTTCCCGTCTAGGTGCTCTTCTACGCGGATGTGAAGTGGTCTGCCTGTTTCGCCAATGTATTCGTCACCTCATGTG
The DNA here is from genome assembly GCA_019055375.1 of Parelaphostrongylus tenuis. NCBI lineage: Eukaryota > Metazoa > Nematoda > Chromadorea > Rhabditida > Metastrongylidae > Parelaphostrongylus > Parelaphostrongylus tenuis. The sequence goes on along the minus strand of JAHQIW010002139.1, from coordinate 51,281 downwards.
TTGCAAGAGATAACGCATATGGTACACGCGCTCATTCGGTCCCCGCCTCTATTGTTGGGAGAAATAACGCAGTCCATAATATAAAGACATAATATGTAATACAAAGGACTGCGTCATTTGCACCAACGGTAGAGATGGCAACTGCATGAGCGTAGGTACAACATACCTTATCTCTTGTAAGACATGTGGTGACCAATACATTGGCGAGACAGACAGACCATCTCATATCAGCTTAAAAGAACATTTGGATGAAAAAGCAAATAAAGACCCACATAAGCTTCTATGTACACAGAGGATGCAATGACACAACGGTGACGACTTCAAGATAGTAGTTAAAATCTTGGGCACGAAGCGAAAACATCGGCGCGAAAAACCCTTGAAGCTTTCTGGATAAATTCCACAAACCCGCAAGCAAACAAAAAGGGGAGTGGCTCAACATTACCAATTACATGGCACCTTATTTCAGATTGATTTTATAGCCTGAGCATCAGCTGACACCTATTGTTAATTTAACCTAGTGGCATGGGGAACGGGTTCATACGTCACCCTCCGCTAACAAAATAGGTAGTCCCCAGACTAGACTGCACGGTGAATGGTTTTCCCTGAATCAATTATCGCTTATTAATGCAATAAATTTTCTTATTTCCACACTAAATGGTAATATAAGTAAGGTTACGATGAATAATGCGTTCACGCTCTGAAGAAGGCGTATTTGCCGAACGTTAGCCATAACGAACGAAGGAGACCCATCGACCGAAAAGAAGAACAATAGATAGGGAAAAAGATAGAAACCTCGTGAAGCACTAAGTAAACATTAGATCTTAAGCTTTCTTCCTCATTTTTCAGTTTTATATTTTCAGTATGTCGGGGTTTAGAGAAAGTCGGTCTTTCGAGTTTCTGCTAAATTGTTAGTGCTCATTCTATAGCTCGAGAAATTGAAATGTTACAATTAAGGCTGGCTTTTATAAAGGTCATCTTCGGCTTGTGCTACTAGCGAAGAAAGAAAAATAGTACTTCCAGCGGTGATGAGTGTTATGCAAAAGCTTTTGCGTCAGGTGGGATTCAAACCTAAATTTCACCCTCTCCGAGGAAGTCCTGCTGAACCGTTGCACTGCCGACGTTCGTTTTTGACACCGCTGTATCTACCCGTTATCCCCACCCTGTTCAAATTTTTTGGTAAAAACGTATTTTTCGCTTATATAAAACTTTATGGCAGCCGTTAGATATCTGAGGTCAACTGGATTTGAATGTCGTCTTCTATTTCTCAAATGGCCTTTTTTTTGCTCTGTAAGAGTCGGAGTAAGAGTTTGTTCCACATCAAAGCGTTTCTCGCCAATTGAGTTTTTTTTTATGAGTAGTCAGCAATAACCAGATGGAGCAAATTTCAACAATTTTAGCGGCGTGCCTGATTTTTAGAAAGGGTTGCCTAGTGCGCTTCAAAAGTTAAAAAAAAGATTAGGTTTAGCAAATTTGGCCCTCTCTTGATGTCCGCATCCTGCTTTGACTTCTCGAAAAAACGTGTTTTCTGACTTTTTGAGGGATATTCTTGAGATCTGTCATCTAGATTCTTGATGATTTTGTAGGAATACTTCATTTTCAAAGTGACTTCGTTTATGCGCTTTAATTGTATGAGTAAAAATACTTGCACACTCAAGCATTTCTCACTGAACAAAGCTTTTTCGCTAAGCTTTTGGTAATTACTTGATAACTCAAATCTCGGCAATCCCCATGGCAACTTTGTTGTTAGAAAAAAAATCGTTATTGTACTGCAGAAGTTAGAAGAAGATTACGTTCGCAGTTAATTGGTATGTTGCAGAAAACGTGGTGACGTGAGGCTAGTTTGGCGAAATCCCACCCTTTAAGAGCGAAACCAAATCTTGGTTTGACTATTATAGCGCTCTAAGAAAACGTCTCCAAAAACAAATTACGTATTTGAAATTTCTGAGAATTGTGCTATCAAATGGTTACTGCACTCTGTAGAAAAGCTATAAAGGATAAAAGGATAAAGCTCTCGGCGTTGATCAATCCCTGAGGGATGCGCCATGCATTCGACTTCAATTTTTAACTTCGTTTGAGGTGATTGAATGCATATCTGGCCTTTACAATGACTCGCGGAGGCCTTCCGCTGAACCGAGTCAGTGCTGCTTATCCTCCCAGACAAGTCTGAGACCTGTCTGGTACCAATTTACCGACCCCGGAGGGATGGATGGCTTGGTGAGCCATGAGCGCGAGATCGAACCAGTGACCTCGTGTACGACGCAGGACACCTCTAACCACTGCGCCACATGCGCTCTTAGAAAAGCTATACCCGGCGATAAATCCTTATATGTTAATCAAAACTTCATTCCTTTTTGTATACCCGTTTGCACTATCCAAGAGAAGAAGACTTTTCAACATTTCCCTAAAAAATGCTTGCTTTTAGCCACAATTTGCATAATGCTAATATTGTTAACAGTTTATTAATGCACTCATCAAAAAACAACAACCTGTGATAATAAGATCAAACAAGGCAGTCACAAATTCCACGAATCTGTTGCAATAAATAAATATCCCTTTCTTTATTTTTCCATTATCTCCGCCGTGTTTGAGCCCTTTGGTAAGACATATTTTTGTTATCATTCAAGGTATACATAGTAATTCGATAGCTGAAATCATCTAAACTCAAGCAGTTATGTTACTTCTCAATGTCTCGTTTTTGCGCTGCAACAATCGGAATATAATTTCAGTTCACATTTGAAGATTTCTCGCAGGATAGAGTTTTTTCTATAAACAGTCGTTAACTATCGATAGCGGACATTTTAATAGTTTTTAAAAGTATAGTCAATTTTGCCAGAAGAATCTCTAAAGCTCTGTAACATTCGATGGTAGATTGGGTTTCTCACTTTAAAGGGTGGGATTTTGATATTGGAATTAATTAAGAGCTTTTCTTGGAGCATGACGATCAACTGTGAAATGCAATCTTCTTCTGACTGCTGCAGTACAATAAGGAGTTTTTTCTGAAAACAAAGCTGGCATAGGAATTGCTGAGATTTTGAATATCAAACATTTATAAAATCTTAGCCAAAAATTATTGTTTACAGAGAAATGCTTGAGTGCGAAAGTATTTTTATTTCTACTGTTAGGGCGCATTAAGGAAGTCATTCTGAAATAAAGTATGCTTACAAAATTATTGAGATTTTAGCTATCAAACGCTTATAAGAACACTTGAAAAATCAAAACACGCGCTTTTCGAGAGGTCAAGACAGGTTGCGGACGTCGGAAGAGATCCAAAGTTGCAAAACCCAATTTTCTTTTGACTTTTGCAACAGTCTAAGGAATCCTCTATGAGAATCAGGCATGCCGCTAAAACTTTCAAAATTTGCTCTATCCTGTTATTAGTGGTTGCTTTCAAAAAATCTTGTACGGCGAGAAATCTTCGAATGAGGAACAAAATCTTATTTCAACTGTTACAGGGAAAAAAACAGGCTATTCGAGGAAAAGAATACGTCGCTCAAATTTACTTGATGTCAGCTATCGAATGATCGCCATAAACTTTTATAAAAGTAAGAAATACGTTTTTACGAAAAAGCTTAAACGGAGTGTAGATAATGGAAAAGAATCGTATCCCTTCGACTGTTCTTCGCATGCTAAGCAATGAATGAAGAATTCGAACAAAATCACGCAATGATCTAAGGAATGGAAATCTGAATTACATTAACATTCAAAATAGTATTGAGAGCTATCGATGAAGTGGGATTGCATGCACTAAGCAACACTTATTTTGACAAAATGTTTATTCATTGTTCTCAATTTTCAGTCAGTATGAAGAATTTTTTAACTCTATGCAATAAAGTATATGAAAACTGAAAGAATTAAAAAAATAAATTCGACTCATTTGTGTAACTTTATTCTGATGTGAGGTGTTTGTCAGTTTCCTACTTTTGATATTCTATAAGTATGATGATTTATTCCCATGAACTCTATTTTGCTTTCTTTGTTACATAGCTAGTCGTTTTTCTTAGGATACACCTGTTATCCTAAATATGGATTCATGGTTGACGGAGACGAGCAGTTTTCTGGAAGTATACATACTCTTTGTTGCGCTAGGTACAATTTTATAGGGCACTAGGATGCACAATAATCGAAATGTAAACAAAATACTTGCCATATTTCTAATATTTCGGGCAAGTTCGAGGCATTCAAAAGAAAATTTTCGATAGATCTTCCACTGATTCAGAAAGTATAAGTAAATAGTCCTTCTAGTGTCCACCAGTCTTTATTATTAAATTTTGCTTGAAAATTCAGTTGAAGCGCTGCTTCATAAAATGGGCACTTCTATGTATTTGAAAGAGTGTACGCATTAACATTATTCCTTGCTTGATAGAGTTACAATGGAATAATCATTCTAAATTTAAGGTAGCAAAAAAAAGTGTCACTAGATTCTATATAATCTATTCTTCGAACTTTCTAGTGGACAAATGTCATTTCAGTGGTTGCCATATTCCGCAGATGTGCTTGTGCCCACCTGTTCATCGTTTGTCCATAAATTGGCTGATGTAATTTTTGAACGTGATCATAACGTACGACCTAACACCATTGAACTATGCAATATAGCAATCTCTTGCGACTTCTAGGAGGAGCCGATGTCCGGAATACAATCCAATCATGACCGTAAGAATATTTTGACAACTTGTTTTCAAATTAAAAGGATAAAGCTCTCGGCGTTGATCAATCCCTGAGGGATGCGCCATGCATTCGACTTTAATTTTTAACTTCGTTCGAGGTGATTGAATGCCTATCTGGCATTTACAATGACTCGCGGTGGCCTCCCGCTGAACCGAGTCAGTGCTGCTCATCCTCCCAGACAAGTCTGAGACCTGTCTGGTACCAATTTACCGACCCCGGAGGGATGAATGGCTTGGTGAGCCATGAGCGCGAGATCGAACCATTGACCTCGAGTGTGACGCAGAGCACCTCTAACCACTGCGCCACATGCGCTCATATTTTCAAATAGAGCTTTCAAATTAGCATAGTGGGAAATATTACCGAGCAATATAAAAAGTGTCAGTTACAATTATTCTGTGTTAACTGAGCAATTGCATGTTCATCATTCACTTGATAGTGGCTACAAGAACTTGTTTAGAGTCAAGTGATCTGTTGAAAGGCTCATAGTTTTGAATAAATGACATTTCCTAGACCGATGGAGAACAACGACAGTCAAGTTTACTATAGTATTTCACTCAGATCGTATTTAACGTTAGTTAGCCTCACACTGATGCCGTGCAGATAGCTACTGAGTGTTGACGATTGCATCAAACACTCGTTGGTGGCACATTTTCGTTTTTTGCTATTACTCTTGTCATGCACACTTCTTTTCTTCTATAGACACACATTTTCAGCCCCTTAATAAAAACGTGCTTCTACTATTTTAAGGGTTTAGTAGTCATTCAGCAGCTCAACTCTCAAGAACTTCAACTATATACTTGGCTTTCGAAAAAAAAGAAAGCGTCACGCTCCAGCGGCAAAAATAAAATTACGTTCCACATTTGAGCATTTTTTACTGAACGCGGCATTTTTCTAGACTCTTGATAACCGTTCAGTTCTCGTAGAACAAAGCCCAACATTGAAGCCAATGATGTAAAGTGATGTGCAAAAACATTTGCGTCAGCAGGGATTTGAACCCAGATCTCACTCTTTCAGGGAGCGCAGGCTGAACCGTTGCATTACCGACGCATCATTCAGCACACGCTCCCGGAAAGAATGAGTTCCACAGCACTCTGCATTATTGTTATACTGTAAGACATAACGCCACAGGAGGTGGTCATATAAATGATCCGAAACTGCGATGACTTAATTGCATTGTTACGATACCCCCCCCCCCCCCCCCCCCCCCCATTCACATAGCGGAACAAGGAATTCACGCCGCGCGTGAATTTCAATTTTATTTTCGGTGTCACAGCGCAGTGAAAAGCCTTTTTATAGAATTAAGTAAGCCACCGAAACTCTTGAAATATAAGCCACTGTATGATAACTGAAAGTCTAGAGGAAATGCTTTGTCCAGAAGTAAATGCTTGAGTGTGAACCAATTTTATTTTACCGTGACATCTAATCGTTAGGCCATTCTGAGAATTAATCAAGTATTGAATTTCCCAAGATTTAAGCGAATAACTGCTAAAACTCTAAGAAGCAAAAAAGCGTTTTACAAAGGGCTGAAAATGGCTGCAGATAGGGGAAAAGTACCCACTCTTAGTCTAAAACGTGTAGCAGTTTCAGTAGTAGAGCATATAGGATTAGCTCAATTTTGATGACGGTTTCACTACAATAATTAGTAGGACGGCTGCGAATGAATGTGCGTTGTGTGTTGTTTGGTCGATCCATTGTATTCATGATTTTGCCGTGCGAGTCTTAATGAGTTGGACCTTCGGACGATGACAGATTTAGACCACCAACGAACAATGTTGACTCTAGGAAAGAAACAATACTGATCGCCATAACGAGCAACCTATGATACGCAATAGTTCTAACAATACCACAATAATAGACAGCAACGACACGTAATGCGATGATAACGGTATATGAGAATGCACTGGATGTGAACCCAAGTGTATGATGCCTCGAAACTGAGATCTCTAAAGTAGTGAGAGGAGCTACATAATATATGAAGCAGTGAACATACACCTAGGCAAATTATACGACGACATGGAAGTTATGGAAGACGACTGTAATGATATAAAGAACAAAGAGAGCAAAGCGGTTTGAGTGTGCGCTGGCGCATTTGACAAGACATTGGTAGGCAAATGAACTCTAGCAAAGAATGTTCAGTAGCTATTTTGAGTTGTTTAGGAAACGCGGGACTTTTATTAGATACTTCTGTACCGAACTCCTTGTCCTGGATCATAGTTTTATCTTTAAAATAACGCTACAACTATATCAATAGGCTATATAGGGAAATAACCAATAGACGACAGAGTAAGTGGAAGAATTGTAAGTTGAAGTCGAGCCGAAGAGCAATCGAAGAGTTTCAGATTAACCTTCGGCCATGTATATACATTTCTTCCAAGGGCGGGCTGCAGGTCAGAGGATAATAAAGTTAAAGCTAAGACTGGAGATTTCAGAACAAGATAAGAGAGCTGTGGTGAAGGTCCAGTGGTCTTGTTGTTTTGATCTGCTGCCTGCTTGTGTCTTGCAACGAACAAGAGCACAAATACAACTCCTCTATATAGGTTATCTATAATAATAATATATTAATAATATACACATGACAGCGAAATCTCGTTAGGTGAACATATGCCAATGTCATTATGAATGATCGATTGGTGAGATGTATCGTCATCTGAAGATATTATGAATGTTTTTATATCTGACGATGTTATTTAAATGACGATGATATTGTAACTGACAGCGTTATTGGCTAACGGAACATGACTAGGCGACTGAGCCTGTTTGGGTTGTTATGTTCGCCCCGGAATAACAAGACGACGGCGGGATTCATGGTATATTGCGATAGCAGTGGGGTCTTCACTAATTATGTATATGGGCAGAATCCCTTAACCGTGGTGATAGGCCGAGCATAGCCAAAGTGAGTTTGCTTCGCCACGCAACTGATATGTTCCGCTCACAATTCTATTGAGCTCATTTAACAATTACGTAAACAAAACCTTATGGTAGCAATTAGATACACGACAACAAGACTGCATGAAGAGCGCGATAATCAATCGATTAGAATTTGGTCTGAGGTGGTCCAGATGAAGTCAAACGACCGTTCGGATGATGCCCGGCAATCGCACTGAGTGTTGAGGTTGGTGGCAGCTGGGTGCCGCCCTCACCACTTGCACCATTTTCTGTCTGGAATACTCGAACCTCTGCGATACCATTTGTTCTCTAAGGTCATGGACATCTGCGTTGCCTAAATTATCCTGTATTTCCGGAAAAGATAGCAAAGCTCCGTTGGGAGCTTTGCTATGCTCACTTCGCGAAATGTTCATCTCCTCTGCTCAATAGTTGGTCACATTGTGGAGGTATCGCTTCATTTGTTGGCACATGTTTATCACGGGCTTTGTCTTGGGATTGTCTCTCCCAAGGAATGTGTATCTCCTATTTCTATAGGTATTAGAAGATTTAGCGGCCTTCGGATGTGACACCGTGATGGCAGCAAAATGACTGCTTCGCTACAATTTCCTTGTGTATTGTTGATAATCTCTCTTATTCTGCCAATTTTCAGAAATGCCTTGGTTGTAGGAGGTTATCTATGAGTACGACATCGCCCTCTTTGAGAGTATGTTTTGAGCCCATTCTTGGATAATGTGTTTTGGTGCTTCTCCCGTAATGATGTAAGATACTGATGTCTCCATGTATTCCAGAACTTTTTTATAAGTTTGCATGAAGGACTCAGACCTTTTATGACCTGTTATTTTGTATTTAGAGAAGTTGGTCCTCCGGCGGATAGTACGAAAGGTCACAATCTCGTTCATTTCCATCCTATGGGTAAGGTATTTCGAATTCGTTTTGGAGAAAATCTATAGGTCTGAGTATCTTCTCTAATGACGAGTTTGATTCAACGTATAATGATGGCCTGATGATTGAAAAGGATTCGATTTCAATGGAAACTGTTGTGATGCGCTGTACTGAAATTTTTAGCGCTCCTAGAGTATTGTAAAGAGAGTGCTTTACTAACTTGACTAGCCTTTCGTGAAAGACCCTTTGCCACGGAGCTTGTGGTGCAAAGTGATTTTAATCTATGTCGTGATTAGCGATCGTACGTTGTACTTCTGCATTATGGATGGTCTTCAGATATTCGTTAAGAATATTTTCTGCCAATGTGAAAGTCGGAGCATTGTCGCTAGCAATGGAAGAGGAAAATCCTCGTCTCGCAAAAAAAACGATGGAGACACATCAGGAATGCTGTGGTTGTCGAATCGGATACGATATCCAAGTGTATAAGCCTAGTGGTCATACAGATCATTATGGTCCTGTCATTTATATCCGTTGAATCTGGCTGATTTACTGTTAATGGGCCAAAGTAATCTAGACCGACATGCCCAATGGGGACGTGATCTTCGAACCATTTGCTGTTGTCTTCTCATTGTGGATTTTTTGTATGGAAGCTTGTTATATCGTTGGCAGTGAATACAACGCCGGAGAATTCGTGCCACTTGTGATCTTAGCTTGAGGATCCAGATCTTCTCGCGGAGCATTGACATAGTATGATCTTCCCCGGAATGCTCTTTATTATGGCAGTCTCGGACTATTGCTTGGGTTAACCATGTGTTCTGTACTATTAGTAAAAGGTTTCTGGTCTCTTCCCTTGAGTCGGCTCGCCCTGAGCGACCGTAACAGCGAAGTGAACCCATCTTTGTCAGACTTGAAGTTCAAATGCGCCATACGTGTAGCATGGAGCTTTTTACTATTACGAAGTGGTGCTGCTTCACCAGTAATTTTGCGGTGATAGCTATCTCTTGACCGGAAACGTGAGAATGCTCATTTGTTTCCGTCAGGAAAAGTGGAGAAAGATTTATGTGACAAAGTTTGGAAGCGTTTACCTTTTTGACTTGGATCCGAATATCATGCTATGATTCTTTCAATATAGGCCAAAGGAAATTTGCTCAATGATAGGGAAATATCGTCTATGCTGTCTTCATATGAGAGGCTCTAGGTAACGCTAAGTTGTAGTTCATTTTGTGTACAGAATGGGTTCGGTCCATATTTTGCCGGTCTTCTAAGCGTGATGTGCTGGAATCTATTGAAGAGGTTGAATTACATTCGAATGTATTGGAAACTGCTTTCCAACATTCTGGAGGTTCGCTGGGATATGTTGGTCCTTTCCACCAAAAATGCTAATCGAGTTGGTATCAATTAGGGCCGCGCGTGGCAGTCTGCCGCGTTGTCATTTGTTGCCACGTGGACGAAGACCATCGGTCATGCCATTCTCTGTATGCGTTCGACGAATTTTTCTGTTTACTTAAGTTAAATGAATATCAGACGTCCAGCACTTGTTTGTATCTTGCGTCATGTCCAGCTAAGTGCTATTTCCGAATCGGAGCGAATAAAAATCTCGTGACTTCTCAGTGCTTTTTGAAGTTGTATTAACACTGCATTTGTTAGTCTAAGTGTTAAGACAAGTGCACTTAGTTCCATTTTCGGCATAGTCATGGGAGATCTCAGTGATAGCAACTTGCTTTTTGCGATAAGAAGATTGATAGATTGTTATAAACGTACATATATGTATGTTAATTTCTTCAGAGCTCGGCATCGGATAAGGTTACTAAGTCCCTAGTAGGAATATAATTGTCACTCTTCATGCCGATGTAGGCTGGTAAAGAGTAGAGAAACTTTGTACTCCCGCCCAAGTATCAGCCCATTGTAGTGTATCTTCTTGTGATAGAATTTTGTCCCATTCGTATCCCCGTGACCATAAAAAGCGCAAGAAATCGTTTAGTTTGTGAAGGAGGGGTACCGAGAAGTCCGAGTGGGTGGATCGAATATAGACGCGAGTGTGCTGGTGGCCACTTTCTCAGTGATTTGTTAATGATTTATGTATCGCATAATAACTCTTTTTTGTATCTGATCTAAATGCATGCTACAGAGAATCCCGAGTACTTGAGTACCCTCTCGTATATTTATCGTTAGGTGCTATTTGGAATATCAAGGTTGCACCTCTTGAATTGAGCTCGCGAAGATTCATGCTTAGCTCATTGAATATTTGCTCCAAACGCAAATATTAGCGAAGTGATTCCTCGACATTGTCGGCAGTTAAAATGGCCTTGTCAACGTACAAGTTGATCTTCATTTCTTCAATCAATTGGGAGTCATGTTTGTACGTCGAGGTGGTAATGAATTGTTGGTGGTAATAGGAACGGTGATGCAATCTCTGGTAAAGCAAAGAATCTTAACGTTACTTGGGATGGGTGGTAAACTATAATTTCGAAGCCATAAACAACGTGTAGAGTCACGGTCATCTTCACGAAGACGGATTTGCAAAAATGATTTCTGGACATACGCAATGAGCGCTATTCTTCCAAATCTGAAACGAGGAGAAGTCCGAATAGCTCGGGGAGAATGACGGGTTCCCGATGCAATGCGTCGTTTAATGACGGATGACCCTTGTTATGAGCGGATGCATCGTAAACTATTCTGAGTTTGGTTGATGTCTTTCTGGGTTTACTGCTTGATGTGGCATGTAATGGACACGGGAAGTGGGTGGAGTGTCTTCATCGTTGACCTCCTCCAAAGTATTTGATCTAATTTGTTCGTCAAATACATCATTGTATCTTTCCAGTTTATTTTCGTTGTTCTTTAATAATTTTCAAACGCTTGCTAGCCTATTGAATGCAATTATTTTGTTATCTGGCAATGAGGTTCATGATTCTTTCCAAAGGAGTCGAGCATGATATCCATCGATTCTTTTCTGTATAGTTCTAATAGAGTTATTCCAAACTTCTCGTTCGATTGGTTCTTTTTTTCATTTTCAGAATCCCCAAATTCGTGTGTTCCGACATAGTCTATGGTGCAGAACCTTCCCCATTTGATTTTTTCTTGGTCGCCTGTATGATGACCGTATTAACATGGGCTTATAGAGTCCAACTTCGTTCCTCATCTGTAATATCGTCGTACTTCTCATTATTGTATGACGATTGCTGATCTTTTCTGACTGCTCTGGTCCTAGCAGTAGGTTGAGGTCCTTATGGTGTGAGTGTGACGTCTCTGGGGGTTTACCGGTGAGTAATTATCCAAGAGTTTTTGGGAGTAAATCAAGACCTGGTGATAATTGGATGAGAGCTTTATCTGTTTTCATCAAAGTCCAGAGTTGGTCACATCCGAGGATGATGGAGGGTTGAATGGATTGTTGATTTTGGTTAAATACAAAGTGGATGTCATTTTCGCGTATAATTTTTGAGTCTTTAAGAGTCATATCTATCATTTGGATTGGTCTTGATGTATTGTTGTGGATGTACAAAGTTAGGAGAAATCTATTGCCATGCTTGTCCCAAGCCTTCATGGAGATCTTTTTAGATCAATGTTCTTTTAAAGTCTCGGCGCCGAACTTGTTAAGGCGTAACTTAACTTGTTCAGTTACTTGTTGATCAAATTCTTCCACAAGTTTCTGGTCTATGAAGGCCAGTACGGCACCCGAATTGGATGAGGCATGTACCTTCTGTAAGCGCTTTGTTTGTGAATTTAGCAGGGTGAGCTGTCCTGGGGACAGCAGTGCTGAAGGACTCATGGTGTCTTTTGCTGATGTGGTGTCTTCAGTTAAAGTTCGATAACCGACTACGTTTACGTTGGTCACGATAGTTGGCCCTTTTTGTTGATTTCCGTCATCGTTTTCAAACTTTATACTGCTTATGGGGTTTTGGTTGGGTGCGGCAGAAAGGCAGCATGACATATGATCCGCTTCTGGCATTTGCGGCGCAATGTTCCTGTGCATTGCACTGTGATATGTTTTAATGATGCGCATATGACATAGTTTCTTTTCTTTAATGTACTGATACCTATCGCGCGGCGTTTTGTGGCGATCGCAACTTGAAGGTTATGGTTGGCTCTACACTGCATGAAAATGTGTGGGAAACTGTGGTCTCCATGGTTGACTGCTGCTCTCCCTATGAGTTGGGGGGAGGGGGGTGGCGTGGATCATACTTACTGGCGGTAATATAACGTTGCCACGACTGTTGGCTATTTTGGTTGTAAGGTGGAGAGGGTGGATCAGATTTGCTAACTGTTATATACCGCGTTATGTATTCCTCATTGGAGATAGTTTCTTTTAAGGATTGTAGGAGCGACTGTGTGATAAAGGATGATCCCGCTGTCGTCCTATTAGCCAATATTTTTCTTTGCGTTTCGGGTGGAAATTTGGCCATTACTTTGGTATACATACATTGAGTTTGGTATGCTCTCCATTTTGAACTAACTCTAATAGTCTGGATTGCATGTTTTCGAATAGTAGCCTTTGCTCATTTATAGCGTTTGAGCGAGAGAAATTTTATCTAGTTTTCGAAGCAGCTGGGCGATAGACTCTTCTGAGTTTGCGTATTTGGCGGTGAGAGCATGGATGACCTTTTGATAGCTATCGCTGCTGATTTGGAACTTTTAATGACCTGGAGAGGGTCTTCCTTCAAAAGCTAATTATGTAGCTGAACTTTTGAAGATCAGAGACATTCTGAGAATGCGCGTTTGTATTGTAGAATTCCCAAAAATTTTCCCATTCCCAGATGTCACCATTAAACGTTGGCACAGGTATCGTGAGAAGCCCTAACCTTCTAACGATGGGTGTAATAGAGTTTCCCCTTTTTTAGGTGGCATTGAGAGGTTTGTGAACGCTCCGTTTGCTGCCTTAGTGAGCCGATTTGGTTAGAAAGATGGTCGTATACTCAAAAGAGTCGTCTAACAATTGTTAATAATGGGTCAACGTGTCCCTATAATTCTGCTCAATATTATCTAGGCCAGAATATATTTCACCTAGCTTGTTCAAGAAAAATTTTTAGGGCTTTTTGCACGTTGTTCCTCATTTTTTCAACTATAGATATCCAGTTTCACACTGGGCCCTGCGGTAGTAAGGCCTTCCACTGCTGTCGAATTCAGTATTTGTGATTGGTCTTGCTCAAGTTTTACAAGCGCGTTTTGGAGCTGCTCAATGGCTTTTGTAAGTACAGCATTTTTGTGAGAAAGAACAACACTATGTGCCATAGCGTGCTCTACTATGTTTAAAGCGAATATTTAAAATGAAACTTAGGAGCAGGTAACTTCTGCTTGAATCCTTTGACTGCAAGTTTCGTTGGCGACTCGCAAAGTCAGTCAATGCACCAAATATGGCAAAGGATCAGTGGTCTTGTTGCTTTGATCTGCTGCCTACTTGTGTCTTGCAAAGGACAAAAGCACAAAGTTTAAATCCTTTATATGGGTTATACCAAACTGCCTATAATATACATTACTTAAATAATAATATAAACATCATTGCGACATTTCGATAGGTGAACATATGTCTATGTAAATATGAATGATCGCTTGATGTGATGTATGTCATTAGACATTACTACCAATGTTATTATAACTGACAGTGTAATTGTAATTGGGGGAGCATGAATAGGCGGCGGAACCCGTTTGGGTTGTCATGCTTGCCCCGGAATAACAAGCCGACGGTGGGATCCAGTGGGCGAATATATAGTAGTGGGTCACTACTGATTATATATGGGCAGAATCCCTTAACCTCTGTGGTGGGCGAGCATGGCCTAAGTGAGTTCGCTCCGCTACGGAAGCGCTATGTTCCGCTTACAATTCTATTGAGTTCATTTAACAATTACATAAACACAACCCTATGGTAGCAATTAGATACACGACAACAAGACTGTATGAAGAGAGCGATAATCAATAGATTAGAATTTAGTCTGAGGTGGTTCGGATGAAGTCAAACAACCGTTCGGATGATGCCCGACAATCGCACTGAGTGTTGAGGTTGGTGGCAGCTGGGTGCCGCCCTCACCACTTGCACCATTTTCTGTCTGAGATACTCGAACCTCTGCGATACCATTTGTTCTCTAAGGTCATGGACCATCTGCGTTGCCTAAATGATCATGTAATTTCCGAAAAGACAACAAAGCTCCGTTGGGAGGTTTGCTATAAGAGCACACATTGACAATAACTTTACGGGAGAAGGCCAAACACCAAAACAAGCTGGACCGCGCGACTGACACAAAGAGAGGTGAGCTAAGTTACGGTAGTTACGAGAGTGTTTGGGCACTTACTGTAAACATTGGCTTACGAAATATGCAAGATGAGGATATATGATCCAAGCTTATAAATTGATAATTTAAGCTCGAGAAGAGGTAGACAGCATCAGAACGTGTTCTCACGCTGTCTACATGAACTGTCATGAGCGTGACTCTTTGCCAGTAAGAATCCTGCATGTGTTCGTGTGTGACTAGCTGACAAGCACAATTCTGTCGGTTATACGGCGAAAACAGAGCCTTCGAAATGCGAAGACACTATAGGCTGCTATGATTTCTGCTTTCGCGACGAACTGACTGTTCTGCTCATCTGTCACATATATCATCTTTCGTACCGTGAATCGTCAACTGACTCGAATGGGCACCAGTAACACTTCCAGTTTGCCCCATCTCGGGTAAGGGTAGCCCAATCGAACCACCTCGCTGTGAGTATTCGTTGAGCATTCTATCTTATTTTAGACTTTCAATGAACAAATCGGACCACCGGGTCGCTGATCCTCCTTTAGAGCTCTTGATATCTCAAGAGATCCAGTTGGAAATGGCTCTCGTACATCGATTATCGGTGAAGCGCAATACGTGTCCGGCCAATCTTATTTTCGTTAGCTTAGTGTGTAGAACGGCGTCTTTGATTCTCGATCGCTGACGTAGGTCGAAACTTCGGATCTTTTATCTCATTCGCGAGATACGGGATACTCCTAGCATCGACCTTTCGACTGCGCGTTCGGTAACGCCAAGTGATCCTTCATCCTGCTTACGTAGCGACCAGGTTTCTGCTGCATAAGTTAGAGCAGGATAATCGCCGAGTCAAAAAGTGGGCAAAAAGTCGGATGTTCTTTGTTCTCTTCATTACATCTTCCATGCTCTTAGACGTTCCCCAAGCTGCTCGTTTCCTCCTGCTCTACTCTGGAGCTAGGTTGTTCATCGTCATGATTTCACGACCTAGATAGACGTAAATGGAGCATTCGAAGATGTTTGTTTCGTGGAGTGTGAATGAGCTACTCAAAATCCATCCGTTCCTCATAAACATGGTTTAAGTTAAGTTTATTCAAAGACCAATTTTTTCACAGGCGAGTAAAGATTCGGTAAACTCCGGGAACAAATGAAAGAGCGACCTTCCTCTATGGGCGAAGACTTTCCAATGCCCCTTTAGTATTCATTCAAAAACTCAGTTCTGTGATTAGTGAGCTAAGTCATTGTTTCCATAAAGAATCTTTTCTTAACGTTTCGACAAGAAGAAAACATTTGTGTTTCATACAAGCGCTTGTCTCTCGGGATAGGTCTCATCATTATCTCATCAGTAATGGTTCGATAGAATAAGTTTCGGTGATTGCAACGCTGTGCTTAATTTCTAGGATGACCGTTTCACTGCCGTGTGGTAAGGAGAGTGAGACTGACTTACAGACACGTGTATTTGCTTTTTAGTTAATTTACGAGATGGGGAGGGGTATAGGAGGGCTGAGAGCGGTTTTAACACAGCGATCGATCTATATCACTTAGGCGTCTCACATGTGAAGTGCCGAATTTTTTTATTCAATTACGATTTGGTTCTCCTCCCCAGGAGAAACTTTAGGTAGAACGAGTAAATCTTATACTGAAAGATTTCTTCTACACGCTTAGAAGCTTTTCGTACTTCAGCGAAGCAATAGTCATACTGCGTGGCCGGTTAAAACATAATCTTATTCTGGATGCTAAAGCTTTATAAAACGGTCTTTTTACAAACTGGGCACGTAACACACCAACCACAGATCAAGCCTTCTAATGACTACTAGAACTCTTATGGAAAGTTCCTGCCCAGGAAAAAGGGGCCGTTTTTCACCCGCTCCCGAAAGGCCAAAAAGAGCCCAAGAACGATATGGTACAGCAAAAACCAATAGTATACCTCGTGATTTCTGCATAGTGATAGGCGAGGTGGTCTATTACACTGGTAATAGGAAATAATTTTTTCCTCCAGAGGCACCCTTCCACATCACATTAAACGTAGTTTTTTGCCTGCTGGTACTCGTTCCTGCAACTAATTGAAAGTGCCGAAAGGTTTTGCTGTGATGCAGAACGCCAAACCAACCTCTTCCATCCCTGACAGAGAATCGTTTGATCGCGTGAATTACGTCCTAGCTATAACATGTTTCATCTTCAAAAATTATTCAATCAAAAACCCAATTAAATTACGTGTTATCAACACACCACCGATTGGCCTACGATGAAAACAAAAGGCACTGATCATATAAAGCAGAAAGAAAACTTAGAAACCTTTAGTTAGCATTTGATTAGCTAAAAACATATTACACCAGGATGTCAAGGCTTCGATTTTCAGAAGATTATGCAAAAAAAAGAATGGAAAGTGCTAAGAAAGTGTAAATTCTTGACGTGCATAATTTCGTTTCATTAACCACTTGGAAGAACGCGAATCATTCTGTCTTTAGAAAAGAAGTGACCTCATGAAGAGAATGAGACCAGCTGGTCTTCATCCAATAAAGTCAATGAAAAACGCTTTGGTGAAAGAATAGAGTAGGAGAAGAAGGAGTCAGTGGTTTAATGGTCAGAACGCAAAGGGGCATCAATTTCAACCTTTATGGAGAAGAATAAGAGATGTCTGAGAAAAGCAAATTGCTTTTGGAATGAAGTAAACGTTTTGATAGCTTCTCTTGACCGTCTCAATAATCGTAGCTAATCGACCTCAAACTTGAGCAATTAACCATTTGTCTACATAACAATACTACTAGCACAACGAATAAGAACGACATAAGGTCGATACGCGATATTAACATTTGATATCGATGGGAAATGCAATATGGTGGCGGGTACAGTGGATGTGTACAATGGTCAACGATGATACGAACGCTGTGGAAAGTGCTGTGAGAAGTTTCTACAAAGAGTAATAGTAAAAGAGTGAGTGCGAGCAAGGCAAGGGGACACACGACCGACCAGGACGCGATACAGGTGTTTCGACCTTGACGGTCTCGTGAGTCGGGCGGCACCCTTTCTCCTTTTACCAATCCTTTGTAGGTGTTCCAGTCCCCATACTAAGAGTTAGAGACGACGAACATTTTACACTCTACGTTCGGTGAAATTATTGCTGAACAAACAGTGTTGTACACTCGATTACTTATGGCTGAGATCATTAATATGTCATACCTTTCTTTTCGAGTGTTTTCTTAAAACAAGGGTTAAATTTCAATATGCCAGATGATTATTTCTTTTAAAAGTGCCAAATTCGTTTGTCATGGAAACATATGCTATCGGATTATATTGTTTTCAGCGAGGTCCAAAAAAAACACTGAGATAGAAAGGTTTTAAAAAGTATTTTGGGCAAAATATGTGCAGCATCAGTAGAACTCTTGAAAAATTTAGGTCAGAGTGCGCATTCTTCTCAACGAGATACTTAAAAAACTAAGTGAATATGATCTCTATCGAAGCCTTTTCGACAACGTACTAAACACCCCTTTCTAAAAATTTTTCCAGAAGTAGTACATTGCATAAAAAAGCGTTCTAAAATTACACTTTGGTAACATCGTCGGAAAAGAACACCCAGTCTAAGCTGGAAATGCTCTGTTTTCTCAAGGATTCAGCTCTCACATTAAGAAGTGACCATTCGTTGTTTTTTTTTTACTAAAAGCACTTCATAAAAGTCCCCGCTACGTTTCAAAATTTCTTCCCTAAAATTAACTCCTTGGTTCCACTTTTTCTAAATTTGAATACTAGCATGTCCGCCGCAAAGTTCAATCAAAGATAACCATTTCGACAGCAAAACGTGTTCTGATGACTATAGAAGTGTGAGTAAGCCAAGAGTGTAGTTGTGATAAGAGCTGGAAATATGTGCATCTTATAAAGATGTGATTTCCCGTTGCACATTGGAGGTTTTTACAACACGTGACCGTTCTTCCACAAAAATCCCTAGGTAGGAGTCTGCAGTGCTCTTCTATCTTTCAGAGAAGATAGAGCCAGATGTTTTTGGAGAACGTGCTGATGCTAATATTCGCACGTCTGAGCAGGGAGCTTGGCATGGATGGAGAGGCGTACACGTTGTCTTAAATTAATTACACAGCTTGCTTAAATAGATGATGCACTTCTGGTTGAGTATAAAACAACTATTGCTATACTTCGAAATTATAGTATTTCTACTACTTATTTCGCAGTGTTATGATGTTATTTATGTAACTAAGTGAACTGATTGGTGAGCAAAAAGACGGCCTCAGGTGGGAATCGTACCCACGTTTCATCCTATCCGAGGACGCTTGCTCTACCACTACACCACTGAGGCACATTTGCCCTACCACTCATTTTTTGTTTTTGCTCATCACTCAGTTCTAATAGTTATATAAATAACTATTGCTATACCTAGTGTATTAAACCGAAGCAGTTACTAATATCAAGTGAATATCAGTTATCATCTCGAAGTGATAAATGATAGTGATAATAGTGACAGTGATAACGATGATAATGATAGCGATAGCAATGGTAGTGATAGTGTCAGTGATGATAGAAATAGCGATAGTGAGAGTAATGGTAATGATAGCAATAATGACGATAGAAATCGTGGTAGTGATGATAGTGTTAGTGTGAGTGATGACAGAGATAGTGGTAGAGATGATATAGATAATGATAGCGAGTGGTTGGCTTCGACAATTTCATTACGCAAAAACGTAAACATTACTTTCCGGAACCGACAATGAATTAACCTTAGCATTGATCAAATAATTGTAGTAGAAATATAAGACATAAATATATAGCAGGGTAGAAAGGTGGCTTACGACAGAGATTGAAAAGCCTGAATCTACAGAGATTATTGTTATTGAAAAAAAGAATTTGATCATGCCGAAAATAAAAGAGGACAAACCTTTCTGTAGAGCATCTACTGCAACTGCTGTCCGGTTGAGCCGAAGGCTTCGGCTCAAGTCGTAGCGACTTGGGTGCTAGCCCAATCGTGCAACTCGAGCAGTATCAAGACGGGTGTTTTGGGGCGGTGCACCTCTAGAATGAAAATCTTACTTAGTAGCACCCTTTCGTAAAGAGCGGTTGCTGTTGAGTGTTAACTGATACGAAAGACAAGTCACCAAGACGTTACATGGGCGAAACGTCATTGTTCCTATAAAAAATCTTTTCTTAACGTTTTGAAAAAAAGAAAAAATTTGTGTTTTATACAAGCGTTTGTCTCTCGGGATAGGTCTCATCATTATCTAATCAGTAATGGTTCGATAGCATAAGTTTCGGTGATTGCAACGCTGTGCTTAATTTCTAGGATGACCATTTCACTGCCGTGTGGTAAGGAGAGTGAGACTGACTTACAGACACGGGTATTTGCTTTTTAGTTAATTTACGAGATGGAGAGTATAGGAGGGCTGAGAGCGGTTTTAACACAGCGATCGATCTATATCACTTAGGCGTCTCACATGTGAAGTGCCGAATTTTTTTATTCAATTACGATTTGGTTCTCCTCCCCAGGAGAAACTTTAGGTAGAACGAGTAAATCTTATACTGAAAGATTTCTTCTACACGCTTAGAAGCTTTTCGTACTTCAGCGAAGCAATAGTCATACTGCGTGGCCGGTTAAAACATAATCTTATTCTGGATGCTAAAGCTTTATAAAACGGTCTTTTTACAAACTGGGCACGTAACACACCAACCACAGATCAAGCCTTCTAATGACTACTAGAACTCTTATGGAAAGTTCCTGCCCAGGAAAAAGGGGCCGTTTTTCACCCGCTCCCGAAAAGCCAAAAAAGCCCAAGAATGATATGATGCAGCAAAAACCAATCGTATACCTCGTGATCTCTGCATGATGAGAGGCAGGTGGTCTATTACACTGCTAAAGGAAATAGTTTTTTCCTCCAGCGGCACCCTTTCACATCACATTGAAAACGTAGTTTTTTGCCTGCTGGTACTCGTTCCTGCAACTAATTGAAAGTGCCGAAAGGTTTTGCTGTGATGCAGAACGCCAAACCAACCTCTTCCATCCTTGACAGAGGAATCGTTTGATAGCGTGAATTTCGTCCGAACTATAATATGTCTTATCTTCAAAAATTATTCAATAAAAAACCCAATTACATTACCTGTTATCAACACACCACCGATTGAGCTACTATGAAAACAGAGGGCACTGATCATATAAAGCAGAAGAAAACTTAGAAACCTTTAGTTAGCATTTGATTAGCTAAAAACATATTACAGCAGATGTCAAAACTTAGATTCTCAGAAGATGATGCAAATTACTAAGAAAGTGTAAATCTTTAACGTGCATAATTTCGTTTCATTAACCAGTTGGGAGAATGCAAATCATTCTATGGTCTTTAGAAAAGAAATGACCTCATGAAGAGATCGAGAGCAGCTAGTTTTCGTCCAATAAAGTCAATAAAAAACACTTTAGTGAAAAAATAGGGCAAGAGAAGGAGTCAGTGGTTTGATGGTGAGAACGCAAAGGGGCATCAATCTCAACATCTATGGAGAAGAATAAGAGATGTCTGAGAAAGCAAATTGCTTTTGGAAAGAAGTACACGTTTTGATAGCTTCTCTTGACCGTCCTAATAATCGTAGCTAATCGACCTCAAACTTGAGCAATTAACCATTTGTCTACATAACAATACTACTAGCACAACGAATAAGAACGACATAAGGTCCATACGTGATATTGACATTTGATATCGATGAGAAATGCAATATGGTGGCGGGTAGAGTGGATTTGTACAATGGTCAACGATGATACGAACGCTATGGAAAGTGCTGTGAGAAGTTTCTACAAAAGTAATAGTAAAAGAGTGAGTGCGAGCAAGGCAAGGGGACACACGACCGACCAGGACGCGATACAGGTGTTTCGACCTTGACGGTCTCGTGAGTCGGGCGGCACCCTTTCGTCTTTTACCAATCCTTTGTGGGTGTTCCAGTCCCCATACTAAGAGTTAGCGACGACGAACATTTTACACTCTACGTTCGGTGAAATTATTGCTGAACAAACAGTGTTGTACACTCTATTGCTTATGGCTGAGATCATTAATATGTCATACCTTTCTTTTCGAGTGTTTCTTAAAACCACAGCTAGAACTTCAATATGCCACATGATCATTTTTTTTGGAAATGCCAGGTTCAGTCCTCATGGAAAGATATGCTATCGGATTATATTGTTTTGAGCGAGGTCCAAAGAAAAAACACTCAGATAGAAAGGTTTTAGAAAATATTTTGCTTAAAATATGTGCAGCATCAGATGAACGCTTGAAAAATTCAGGTCAGAGTACGCATTCTTCTCAACGAATTACTTAAGAAACGAAGTGAATGTGATCTCTATCGAAGCCTCTTTGACAACTTACTAAACACCCCTTTTCCAGAAGTAGTACATTACAAAATAAGTTTTCTAAATTACACTTTGATGACATCGTCGGAAAAAAAACACCCAACCTGTGCTGGAAATACGCCGTTTTCTCAAGGATTCAGCTGTCACACTAAGAATTGACCATTCGTTGTTTTTTTTTTTCCTAAAAACACTTCATAAAAGTCCCCGTGACGTTTCAGAGTTTCTTCTCTAAAATTATCTCTTTGTCCACTTTTTCTACATTTGAATACTAGCATGTCCGCTGCAAAGTTCAATCAAAGGTAACCATTTCGAAGGTAAAATGTGTTCTGATGATTATGGAAGTGTGAGTAAGCTAAGAGAGTAGTTGTAATAAGAGCTGGAAATATGTGCATCTTATAAAGATGTGATTTCTCGCTGCACAATAGAGGTTTTTACAACACGTGACCATTCTTCCACAAAAATCACTCTGTAGGAGTCTGCAGCGATCTTCTATCTTTCAGTGAAGATAGAGCCAGATATTTTTGGAGAACGTGCTAATGCTAATATTCGCACCTCTGAGCAGGGAGCTTGGCATGGATGGAGAGGCCTACACGTTGCCTTGAATCGATTACACAACTTGCTTAAATGGGTGATGCACTTCCGGTTGAGTATAAAACAACTATTGCTATGCCTAGTGTATCAAACCGAAGAAGGTTACCAATATCAAGTGAATATCAATTATCAACTTGCAGTGATAAGTGATAGTGATAATAGTGATAGTAATAGCGATGATAATGATAGCGATAGCAATGGTAGTGATAGTGTCAGTGATGATAGAAATAGCGATGGTGGCAGTAATGCTAATGATAGCAAGAATGATGATAGAAATTGTGGTAGTGATGATAGTTTTGTGTGAGTGATGACAGAGATAGTAGTAGAGATGATGTAGATAGTGATAGCGAGTGGTTGGCTTCGATAACTTCATTATGCAAAAACGTAAACATTACTTCCCGGAACCGACAATGAATTAACCTTAGCATTGATCAAATAATTGTAGTAGAAAGATAAGACATAAATATATGGCAGGGTAGAAAGGTGGCTTACGATTGTGATTGAAAAGCCTGAATCTACAGGGATTATTGTCATTGAAAAAAAGAATTCGATCATGCCAAGAATAAAAGAGGACAAACCTTTGTGAAGAGCATCTACTGCAACTGTTGTTGATGAGTGTTAATTGGTCAGAAAGACACGCCACCAAGACTTTAAATGTGCGAAACGATATTCCTTGTAATTGGAGAGCAAATTCCTTTTGAATATATAGATTTACATTGATATAGTTTTAGTAATAGGCGATTAAAAAATATTCGAAACCTTAAATCTTGGCACTTTGAATAACGCATTTGGATGCAGAAAACCCTCTTTATTATATTATGCAGCAATGCTAAACATATAAAAAAAAACATGAAGAAGGAATTGTACAAAACAAGAAGAATAGCATGAGCCGCATTGTAGCCTTTCAAAAAAGTCACCGACCAAATAGAGGATCCAAAACTTCTTGCTCATCTTTTCGATTCTACAGCACTCCAGACTCTGTTATGAGCAGAAACGTGAGTTAATACTACAGCCACGCAAAGAAGTATGTGCACCACTCACAGAGCGCCCAAAAGAAGTCTTCTAAAAGTAAATCGCTGCTCACAACATTCAGCGGGTGTGCGCAGCTCAGATCTTTGAAAACCATCTCATCTTCGTAATTCAGAAATAGATAGCGATGGCAAACTCAAATGAGCCTGCCGCATAATAAGGACAGATAACAGATGGGCGAAAAGAACAGTGAAGTGGACGAGAAGAGAATACAAGCGCCCTCTTGATAGACTACCCGAGCGATAGGAGGACGTGTCTGTGGCTGACGTTAACCATGTGCATCGGTAGACGGCAACCAACTTAGAAACACAGAGTGGGTCTCGCGTGCTCAATGCTGGCCGCCGTCATGGATTATAATCGCCCGAAAGAAACGAAAGGAGAATATGCTATGGCTCACACTATCAGTGAAGGCGTGTCATTTACGTCTACACGTAAGTAGCCTTGCAGAGAAGGCTTGCCTGGAGAACATCATAGTCTCTGAAATTACTCTGTTGTCCTTCAAAGACTCAATGTGCATTTTTTTGTGGTAGCCAAAATGTGACTTCAATTTTGCGAATATACGGAAGAGAACTCAATGCGTTCAAATAGAAGACGAAAAGCACTCATAGAGCATTTGTATAAACAATATCAATAATAAGATCTCACACTGCTATGAGTATTTCTCGAAAGTACAACAGTATGGACAAGTTCTCTATTCTCAAGGATTTCATCGGCTCACTGATGAGTCACAGGACTTGGTTTTGAGCTTGTTGAGAAGTCGTTGGAAAGAACCATTTGCATAGTTTCGCGATGCATTAGTGTACTGCTTGATGCATTCCTTAGTTCATATACATAAATGTTAGTGAAGAACGATAGTCTAACCATGCAAGAAGCTGACGATGACCGACTGCAAACGAAGCAGGTGGAAACTCTTGTAATACATGGACTGGTGGTACATTCAACTATTTAATCGGTTTATGACCTTAAATATTAGATCATTCAACACTGTCTCTTAGTTCCTTGTATTAGCACAGTATGCTGCTGTGGCAACTATTGGACAACAAGCGGACAGTCAATGACAGCGTCTGCGAGAACAGCTCGGAAATTCGCCGTAGAAGTGTGAGAAGCATCTAGACAGTTTAACGTCGCTCTTTTCCAGGATCACGCTCGACCTCACATTACTACTTTCCTGGAGAAACTGGGTTGGACCACAGCACCACATTCACCGTATGGCCTTAATATTGTTTCAACGGACATTATCTCCTAAGTGGCATTATCTGCTTTTGAATGGCCTTTTTAATACGCTAGGGATAGAATTCTATTTCACTTTTGGGCACGTCGCTGAGCAGTACTTTTCCTCAAAATATTGGTGACTTTCGGTAGCATTAACTTCTACAAATTCATTAGTGTCCTTGGTTTTCTAGAAAATCTTTTGTTGCGCTGCAACATTGAAATTAAGATTGCAGTTCGGATGCGGCGTGCATACCTTGCACCAGGGTGTAAATGGATTTTGCAATCTTAGCATCAAGCCGCTGCCTTCCAATAAACAGTTGATAGCTTAAATCTTGAGAAATATAGTTGTATGTTTGTTTTTCGAGATAAATCGCCTGTGTAGCAGTGACAATTAAATTGTACTGCACAATTAGGTACTTTTCACTGGACACAGATTCTATCTCAGATAGCCAATAATCAATCATAGCACAAATCTCTACAATTTCAGAGAAGTGCTCGCTTTTTGAGAAAAACTTCTTAATGCGCTGTTTTTGCTGAAATATCGGATTTCGCACTCGGCGCGCATCACACGCCACATGTAAATTGCAATGCGCGATCCTCACCGCGCCAAGTGAGGAACTCTAGATTTCTTCGGCTGTAGCAACGCACTAAGAAAAAATTGAAATACAAGTACTTCTTTGAAAACCATGAGATTTATGCTATCGAATGTTTTTTGGATGTCTAAATGAAAGGTTATGTCCATCGAAAGATTCTTGAGCGTGAAATAAAATTTTATTTTTACATATACAGCATAATATGAAAACTAGTTAAAACTATCGAATTCTTGAGAGTCTAGCTATCGAGTGATAACAAAAATTCCGAGGGAGATTGAAAATACGTCTTTTTGGATGTAAGTACGGATAGAAAAAAATATCAAATGCTCTTCGTAATAATGAATGCGCCTCTTCCTACACTTCCTCCAGCTACATTCTGCGATTTCTTTCATATTAACCTCTATTAAGAGTTGCTGGTACCCGCTCGAGTCACTCGAAGATCAACGGGACGGCAGCTGATACTGGTGAACCTCTATTAAAGGTGTTTGGATGCAAGGATGTGCTTTCAATCTAAGTTCTCGGAAGACAGGTGATACAAAAACACAGTAAGAGTTGAAAATTTGTTTTTCCACAGGGATGTGTTATAACCGCTGAAAAAATGGAGGCTTGAAAAAAAAGTTGCTCCATATAAAAAAAACTCGTGGTGTTCCATCCTCAATGTGATGACAAGGTAGTCCTGACGTATAAACTTTACCTATAATTGTTAACGCGTTACCCGGCGGGGTAACTTATTAGGCGGCAAATGCAACCTTCTTTTTGCTCTTAAAGCGCATTATGATAACTATTTCAAATAAGGCTTGCTGCGTTCTTCAAATACTTTATATTGAGCTACCGAATGACTAGTAAAACCTTGGTAAAGAGCCATATTAAAATCTCAGCCGAGCAAATGAAGCAAATTGAGTGTGAAACATAATTTTATTTTTCCTTCCACAGCGTAACAAAGAGTCTTTTCTGAAAACCAAGCATGTCGTTGAAATCCTAGAAATTTATGCTTTCAAACAATTACCAAAGTTCTGGAAGAAAAGCTAAATGCAGCGAGAGAGACCTTCAAACACTCAGGCATTATAACTGATGCACGTCGTCCCTTAGGGGTTAAGCTAGTCTCGACGTCGCGTGGCGTAGAGTATATTGCTACATATCATTCCCAAACGACTAATAAATATAAACCCTAGTGTAGAGATGGGCATGCATTGAGAATCATGCAGGCCTCTCCGAAATTATCAAACAGCACTTGTTCATATAGATTTTGCACCTCTTGGCGGCTATGATACAAGCAGTACTAGGTCTTGTGTGGTGAACCGAAATAGTGTGTACTGGTAAGTGAATATCAGTGATCATCTCGCAATGAATAAAAGGAACATTTGAATTTCGGATAAAGTGAATTTACACAAATTCGTCCTGTTGTAAGGGTGAAAAAAAAATTATTTTTCAAGATCGAGTATCAGTAAACTCCAGCTCGGGACAAACAATCATGAGAGATCAGAGTAGAGAAATAGAATAAGCATAAAATCAAATACTTGGAGGAACGAGCAGTTACAAGCTCCAGAAGTAGCTGTTTTTTAACATGAACTTTATCAGGACAAATGAAAATAAACAAACCTCTGCGACGATTAACTTAGTGCGGCAAATACTGTCTGACGGAGCCAGGTGGTCCCGTTCGAGTCGTGCCGATTCGAGTGCGATTCAAATGGCGGAACTCGAATCCCATAGAGTCGATTCCTGTGAAGTGGAACGCAACCCGAATGGGGAATTACTGTGTAGAGCGGCTGCTGATAACTGTCTGTTAATCGATGTGAAGAACACATCACGCGAGCGTCCGCTCGCTGCATGAGACGAATTTCTGATTAGAGCGCGTTTTCGTTCTGCCTCAGAAGAACACACGCTGTCAGGCTTAATGTAGTAAAGTTACGGATGTTTTCCGTGTTCCATAGTCTGCGCAAATGAGAAGGTCTAAAAATGTGGATTATATTTTGGCCCCTCTAGATAGCTCTGTGCTGAAGTGATTCCGGTGTTAGCAAACGTGGTAAAGTTACAAGAACTAAGTTTTCTAGAAAATACTGAAGAATCGGCTCTGATGAATTTGAATACTTATACCGCCGACTAGCAGCATTAATCTTGCATTGTGTATTCATAAAAGAATTCAAATATAACTTGTTTTCAAATCAACGCCAAAATTTCGCAATATGGCACCAACTGGAGCTCTGATTGCTATCTAAAGAATGGACTTGAATATATAAGATGCAAGACTTTAGATTCCATGATCACGGAAATCCTCATCAGGTCTATTCTTGCTATTACGTAAGAGTAGAAGTACATTTTTCAGCGTCCTGCATAAGAGTCTCTCAGTGTGGATAAGTTACCGAGATTAATCATGCCATAGTAACACCGAAGCTTTTGCCTAACTGACTTGGCTTTTGCCCCCATACAAAACTTACTTAGTGGCACTGATTTTCGAGCCATTGGTTTGTTGGGACAGAGGTATAAAGTTTGAGAGAAAAAATAAGTCTCCAACCAAGTTCACAAAATGCAAAGTTCTCTCCCAAGATGAACAACGGTAGTACCTGACGATTTAATAATTCAAAAGTCAAGCGGCAACAGCACTGCTCAGAACAGTCGCTGATACAATATGACCACTTCCCAAGCTTATCTGCTACCATTTTTCATACCTTTGGGATTTGATAATTGTTTGAAAACTACCCAAGACTATGCAGTCTTCGATGGAACGTTTTGAGAAACACTCCATCCTACCAGCAATACGTTAATCACTCGTGAAATGATGCACTATCTGAGAGTGTTATTTTAGTGTAGGAACTACATTGGCAGTCCATATGGACTCTTCGTGGTTATTCCCCACTTGGACAAATCAGTGAAAGACTTACAAAAGCGGTGAGTTTGTTCAGGGTTGTTTTGTGACTGAAATCTAGGGTTTGAAGATGTTTTCTTAACGTGAAAGAAATCTAGGTTTGATGATGTTTTCATAATGAGATTATGTAGGTGCATAGGTGCCTGGAATGTGAGCAGCCTGATCTTTTGAGATTTTGAAGAAGGCGAAAACTGTCAAAACGTCAGCTCTATAAATAAATTATACGATGTATATCACGAGCTGTTGGCTCACAAAGAAGTCCGAATAAATGAGAAATGCCCGTTTGATAGTTAGCCTCGTTTGGTGTTCCAAAAGTGTTTCTAGAAAGCAATTCACTCAGTCTCGTGAAAATCAACAATTGGTATTTAGTCCTAAGTGCTTTTAGTGATAATAAGCTACCTGCTAGTCATCAAGAGTACCGGTGATGAAAGTGATTAGTATTCACACTATAATTGGTCGAGCAAAATAATCATCAAAAAGATACCTTGCAAAATTATACTCAGTGTTCACACCAGATTAGGAAAGAACATTGAATACGAGAGATGACACATCTAATTTCATTCTTTTGGGAAACTAGGAAACATTTGTTCATCACACTTTTCCATGATATTGAATTGCTACAAAAAAGTTTCTACTGCTAACACTTAGTTTTCATGCGTTTCAGTTGACGCCTTCAAACTCTGTAGCAGCCGAAACCATTGAGAAGTCAGTTGTTGGAACTGAGGAGTGGTGCTTTAGCAAAGGCGTCGTTGTTTTTTGCAAGAACATTAAAATAATTAATTATTGACCTCTTTCGAAAGAAAGCCGGGTCTGGAACAATATCAAATTTTTGTTGGATCAGTTTTCGGCTATTTCAGGTAGATGGAAAATTTTTTTTTGGTGCGCTCAAATAAATGCACGTGAAGCAAATGACTGCTTGGAGAGTCTATAAAAAGGAGATCTTTTCTCGGACTTTCAGATGATTCTATACTATGTCAGATGTTTCTTTGAAGAGGCAGTAGACGCGGTATCATATTACTGTCTAGAGAATCTGCCATAGGGAATTATTTCTCGACTTCATTCGGGTGAATGGGTAATATGGTGAGCAGCGTCAAAAGAATCGACAGGCAAATATCTGCCAGTTGTATACATTTCTGATGAATGCATTGCTGGATGCATACGATGTCAATTATCGCTAAATAGTCGACAGACGTTGCATTTTGCCAATGGGCCCTTTTTCCTTTGCATTGAAGGAACAGACGTCAGTTGGCCGCGTGGGAAGGCAGACGACGGAATTCTTTTTCGAATAAATTAGAATGAATGCATATACCTATTAATAGAGACTACTTATAGGCGTGTAAACGTCTCACTTTTCAACTTCCGGTTCTTGGTCGTTGTGTTGTACTCGCCCTCGTTGTTATAATACCGCAAAACTTTTCGGGATGGAGGACTTTATGAGAGACGCTTTGTTTTTGACAATCTACTGATATGTATTCACAATGATTTTTTCCTGTGCAGATCCCAGTACTCCTAGTATTGAATTCGTTTTTTCTTCTAAACGTCGTACAATACCGGTTGAGAGAGTCTCCTTACAATTTAGAGGATAGCTTCTCCCGTCTTTCCATACAGCGCTATTATTGACTGCAGCAGAGAGCTGAGAAATGGAACTTGGCTCCACTCGCGCCGCCACGAGATCAGAACTACTCGGATACGGCTCATTCTTATGAAGGACTGTATGGGATATATTGATTACGGACAATTCACTATTGCCTAGTCCAGGTTTCAGCCGGCCTTTACGCGGAACGGGTTATGAAAACCACAGTCATGTTCATTACCAACGCACTTTATTCCTCAACATTGTCAAAAGCAACTTGAAGAACCAAACTTTTTTTCCTCTGTCAGAATTATTCTCATATTAACGAAATCTCATACGCTTTTAAGCTCAGCGAAATCAACTCAAGGGCTGCTCCAGTAATTTTAGGAGTCACCTTTAATCAGTGCGATATGATATGCTGTATGACGATATGCCCCTCGATTGTAGATTTTTGGTATCATATGTGCTTGTGGAAACTTCTTCTCCCTGCATGGTCCCTAAACGGTCTCTTAACGACTCTCTCCTTTTCATTATTTATTGAATTCAGTTCAAAAATCTTTTAGATTCTTACATTCTAATATGCTCTAAATTAACACGTAGGAATTGTGACTAACGGATCCGCTGTTAGAAAGGTATCCCTCGGAAACGACATTATGAAAACCTGGAAACGTCTTTGCAGCCCTAGAGCATCCTTGATCGGTCGGTCAGCTATATTCTTTCAATCCTACTCCACTTATCGATTTGATTTTAGTATCGCCTTCAGATCAACTGAGAGGAAATTTGACTGCTAGCACCGGATGCCGAAGAAATTTCTTGAAGAGGACATCATCAAGATTCAAAAACGCCCTTGCAAGGTTAAGTCAAGAATCCAAGGAGCATCGATATGTACAACCACCAATAATGTCAGCCTCAGTACCACGTACACTCGGGGATTCCGTCTATGGCTTCAGGTGGCAAGACAACTGTTGAAAGAGCACAAATCCATGGGATACGGAGGATACTCAAAACACTATTGGAACCGGATCTGTTGAATACGCAGTTGACACTTCACGAAGATTCTTTTGTACTCTGTACTTATAATGCAAGAGCACTCTCCACTGACTCTAATCTTAACTCATTTCTTGAAGCAGCAAGTCGCACAAAAATTCACGTAAGTGCTGTACAAGAAACGACAACTATGAAGACCGGCATACGCCAACTAAACAACGGCACACTTTTAATTCGAAGAGAAAAGGTGCCATCACGATATGTCTGAGGCGCAGGCTTTGTCATTCACCCATCCATCGCCCATCTCGTCGATTCGTACAAAATCCTTTCCCCTCGCCAGGGTATTTTTCGATTTCAACTAGGGCGCAATTTTGAATATACTCTCATGAGGTGTTATTCACCACATGATGCAGCAGATGATAACAAACTCGACGCGTTCTACTTTCAGTTGGAGGAAGTCATCCGTAATGATAAGGCGTATTACATATTCTTTCATTTCGAGTGTTTTCTTAAGACCCCAGCTCAAATTTTAATATGCCTGATAATCACTATTTGAGCCACGCATAATGATTATCAGGCATATTGAAATTTGAGCTGTGGTCTTAAGAAAACACTCGAAATGAAAGATATGTTATATTAAATATACTAGCCACGAGCATTCGAGTGTACAACACTCTGTGTTTGGTGAGTTCTTCACTGGACTAGAGTGTAAAACGTACGTCGTCGCTAACTCTTCTTGTGGGGACTGGAGCACCCACAGAGATTAGCAAAAGACGAGAAAGGGCAACTGCCCGATTGACGAGATCGCAAGATTGAAACACGTGTATCGGGCTCTATAAGTCAGCCCTCATTGACAGACCACTGACATGCGTGGCTCAAGTAATGATTATCAGGCATATTACATATTCGTTTTCGGAGAATTCAAATTTAGATTGGAAAAGGCAACGGGAGCGAATACAGGGGTGGAAAATTTTTTTAACGAGAAAGGAACGAAAATGGAAACCGTCTCGCTGAATTCCTGCCAGCAGCACGTCTCTTCCATGGAGAATCCACTTCCACAAGAAGGAACACCGCCGCTAGACACGGGAGTCACCTAAAGGCACGTCGCTCACGGAAACGACCATATACTCACCAACAGAAGGTGGTGCCTGCTCCACACAACCGTAGCGTCATCATACTGTACTGGGTCAAGTCACCGCCTTCTTCTAGCAAATTCATGCCACTGATTAAATGAAGTTGTCATACACGGAGAACATTCTGGACGAAATCCTGTGCAGCCATGACTCGCAGATCAGGGATGATACCGAGGACTAGAGCTGCTTGTCGAACCACTTAAAAAGTGTGCCGTCTTAGCTTCAGTTACTTAACCCAGAAGAGCCTATCGCATCTTCTCGGCCACCAAGGAGTCGCTCGAAAGAGAAGGAAGCTGAATCTTGGTCCTAATGCAACACATCTGGAGCGGATATTACCAAATGCCAGGTGTAGAAGAGCTATGCAAGAGGGTCTACATTGGTGACGGCAGAAGAAACTGCTAGAAGCAGCAAGAGAAAGATCTAGTCTGATGAAGTGCCGTCGGAATCTGCGTGATTATAATGTTCCTTTTCCAGCGTTGTTGTACGAAGATGGGATCACGAAAACTACTCGCTATGCTATGGAATAAAGAGCGGTAAAATTCTGTATCAATCATATCCGTTCCATTATCTCCGTGTCGGACCCCGTAATCCCCACTGAAGAAAAACTGCCTGAAATCACACGCTTTCAAATTCCAGTCACGACAGAAAGTGTGAGAAAAGGCACAGCTCAAGGGCCCAATAACATTTCTTCCGATTTGCTGCGAGCCGAAGGCCTATATATCACATTCAAGTTTCACCAGAAGATGTTAATTGAAGATTCTTCAAAAATTTCCCAGAAAAGTTTCCAAAAAAATTTTTGAGAAGTACCTACGATATCTGTATTCTAATGATCAATGTAGACGTTTAGGGAGAGATTTAACCCTTCAGGGACCACAGTGGAAACCGCTGCGAATCACGGCCGACGTGCGATTTTCGCTATCAAATTAAAACTTTTTTATGCCCATCTTGGAAACAATTCTAGGTTTCTTGTGGTACGTCGATACTTCACGACTTTTTCACACGTCCGTTAACTTTTGGTGCAAATATAATTCTTATTTGTCGCTAAAAAGCTCACTCTCACTACACAGTTATAAGTTTGTTATAATTTTATCATTATAATAGGCTTTGAGAAAAATGTTATTATATAGCCTTATTATTTTTTATATATTTTATTCTATGCAATAGTTAGAAGTTATGCTAGTAAATTAAAACCAGAAAACTATTAAGAGTTCGTCAAAAATGATGTTAAACAGTACATATGATGCCAGGTCATCGATAACGAAACGTAGAAAGCCCTTTAAGGCTACGCTTTTTTCTGCGAAAAAAGCTTCTTTCCTCACTTATAGGATTCATTCGATAGCTTGAATTCTGACGGCTACATTATTCTACGTGGCTTTCTGAAAAAAAATTTAGTCCGCTGTAACAACGAGTTCAAAATATGTCTCAAACTCCATTTCATACCTCGCTCGGTTACGTTTTGTGAAAAGCTTTCCATTCAAAGTTCAGTAGCCAGATGATAGCATAAATTGTGGTAATTAAAAAATCAATTTTTTTTGTTGCAAAAGCTTCTTATAGAAAACTGCAAGGGCAAAAAGAAAATTACGTTCCAGCCCCAGAGTTTTTTCGCACATAACAGACATATGTAAAGCGAAGTTATATGAGTAAAAGGCAGTCGTATTGTATCAGAATATCAAAAATGCCTGATCATTCCACTGTGACAAAAAAAAATTTCTACATAAATTACGAAAATCACGCTTCTTCTGATAACGCTGCGAGCAGCGATTTCTACTGCCGCTCCGAAAAGCGTTATTTCGTGACTTATCCAGGATATTTTTCTCCGTTTCCGAAGATTTCTTAGGCATAAAGCGACTGTAGCAAGGATTTTGCTTTAGCGTTCTTTTTTTCATTTTGAACTTACGTGGCGAGCACGCATTTTTTGAATTCTAAACCACTGGCTAATTATTTGAGTGCAAAACGTAAACTTTTTCCAATCTTAAAGCGCTCTATGGAGACGCTTCTGAATTCAAACTATGTTCCGAAACTACCAAAATTTTTCTTCCATCAGACGATTATCTAATTATTATTATATCTGTTAAAAGCCAGGCACACACGTCATCTCTGAAAATAATAAGCGTCAAAGATAGAACGTGATTTTCTTTTTGCCGGTGCTGCAGAGCATTAAAAAGACCTCCCAAAGACGGCTCTGCATAGAACTGATATTTCTCAAGCTATCGAAGACTTGTTGAAACTCTATTGAAAGCACTCTGTTAGTCGAAAAGAGACGCAAACACAAGTTCAAAGCACAATATGCACTCCGCAGAAAAATCGTAATCTTCTTTTCGTGATACAGCGTACCAAAACACCCCTTTCAAAGCACAAGTCTAATATTTGAGTTGGAAACTTTTCAACTATCGAATGACTACTCGAAAACCCAGTGAAAATCTGAGCCCAAGGAGAAATTCATGATAAGCCAGTGTACCGCGGATGGTACACTAAAAACGCGAAACGCAAACTTTTTCGTCGTTACTACGGCTCAATAAAAAGCCTTGTTTACAAATAAAGTTATATTTGAAGTAGCCGTTTCCCAAGCTGTCGAGTGACTGCCAAGACTTCAATCAAAAACTTTGCCTGATGAGAAAGAGAACCAAAATAAGTGCAAAACACATCATAAACTCCAAGAAAAAAATGATTTTTTTCTCGTTGCTGCGGCTAATCGATGCTTGGTGTTATGAGGACGATTTCGTCAGCAAATCGGCTGCGGTTCAGTTGTCGACAGTCAATATTCACTTCCATATCGTCCATTCTAATGTTCGCATGACACCGTGAAGGGTGGCAGTGAATAATTTTGGAAAAATCGTATAGCCTTGTCGAACTCCTCTTCTTAAGTCAACGGTAATGTTGTTGTAGAATGGAGATATTTTGGTCAGGAGATGATTATGAAGCTCACGAAGGATCACTATGTACCGAGTAGTTATGCCCTGGTTATCCAGAACCTCTTCAGCAGCTTCTGTTTCCACTGCGTCAAAGGCTTTCTTCAGATCGATGGAAGTGAGTCAAAGTGGTTGTTTGTACTCTCGGGAAACTTCGATAAGCTTTGTTATAGCGTGGATGTGGTCTATTGCACTAAATCCTTTTCGGAACCCTGCTTGTTCGCATGGTTGCCCTTAATCCATTGTTCTGTCAATCATGTTTAGAATGACTCGAGTGAAGAGTTTATAGACAGCGGGACAGTTAGCGGACTGGGCGATAATTGTCTATGTCGTGAAGGTTTACCCTTTTAAGCAGCATCACGGTCTTGCTGTTTTTCCGTTAAATGGGAACCTTGCATTCTAACGCTTAGCGACTGGAGAACCGAGCCAGGGTGCTGATGAGAACTGACGGTAGGTTCTTCAGATGTTCTGGTCTAATCCTGTCTAAACCGGGTATTGCTCTGTTCTTCACCGACGAAACAGCATGTCGGATTTCGTAGGGGAGAACAGGTGGAACAACAGATTCATCCTCTTTCAATTCATATTACGGTGAGGAAGATATGGCCAGCTAAGGGATCCGAGTAGTACTGGTAAATAATTCTTCCATTGCCCTTTTGAAAGCTGTAAGTGTCTTGTCAGGGCATTAAAATGCAATCATCCTGGTCTTGTAATTGGTGAATCCTCACTGGGCTTTGCGAATGCTCTTCCCAGCTTCTGTGACTTCTGCCATAACTGCCGCTCGTCTCTCTTTAAGGTCTTTTTTTATTGCCTTGCAGCTTATCGCAGGTTCGGACGTAGGAATTCGGTTCCTGTAGCTTGTGCTATTCCACGCTGACGTTTTACCTCGAGTTTCTGTGGAGACAAGCGTCTCTTCGTGACTTTAGAACTCTTGGTTTTCATAGCGCAGACGTGAAGGTATTCAACGAGCCGGTCGTAATCTTCGTCGATGTTGTCGACAACGGTATCTTTCTAAGAGCCGATTAATGTTTTGAAAACATCTCAGTTTATGGTAGTTTTGGGACTTTGTTCTTTGGATTTTGCGGCTTTCTCTCCTTTCCGCGAAAAACAGAACGCTGTGTGGAGCAGGCGATGGTCTGATCGCGTGTAGAATTCAGGAACAACAGCGATATAGGTGAAGCAAAGCCTTTGATTTACTTCAATGTGGTTTATTTCGTGATGTAACTCTCTATTGGGATATCCCACATCTACCGTTGAGAGTGAGGATTTCGGAATTGCGAGTTACCATGGATGGTTTGGGTAGTCAAGACAAACTAGATAGCATCTCACCCTGTTCACTCCATTCTATTCCGTGGGTCCCAATGTACCCTTCTTCTAGGTCCAATTTTTGCGTTAAAATCTCCAACACTGACCTTAAAGAATGTATGGTTTTCTTCGGGGAATTTTTGAGGTCCATATGGGACGCTTCGACTTTGTCTTGGCCATATCTTGTTGTTGGTGCTTAAGCAACGAAGATGGTCAAAGCTTGCATTAATTCACATCATTTCAGCCTCAAGCATCCGATACGAGTTGTCAGTTGTTCAGAAGAACCGATTTTCACGTTGTGTTCAAATTTTATTCAAATTCGATTTGGCGAGGACACCAACGCCGATACCGCTCCTATCGCATGTTCCAAGAAACAGTTGTTCTCCGGTGTCATAAAGAGCGTGAAAAGGATATCGTGTTTTCAGCTCAGCCAGGCCTATGCCGTCGTACCTTATCCTTCTTGCTTGAAGCAATAGATATTCTACAGCAAATTCGTGAGCAACTGTTCTTGCGTTGCAGGTACAGATCGTCATTTGAGTCCGTTTCAATTTTGGCTACCTAGTTTGGCCATGAGATTTTAGCAGCATCTCCGTACTCGTCCTACCCAGCGCTGCCGTGCTGGGGGCTCTTTCGGGATCAGGGGAATGAGGCGAATATTTGTTGCTGCTTTTAGCACTTTGATGACTAACGTATAGCTTGGTGGGCTTTAAACGTGGAAGCTGGATACTCACGAGTAGCTTGCGGTCTCTTTCAGAGGAGATTATCCTCTGAAACCGCCTGCGTTTCTGCGAAGTATATAGTCGCTTTTGGCTAGCATTGAGTCCTCTTATCCACCACCAGGGGATGCGCCACGTGTCCTCCACTCTAACCGGACGAGATTCCTCAAAGAGAGTGATCCGTGGAACATGCCCATATTCCACTGAAAAGCGATTTTAGATACCGGGATGAAGAAAACCGCTGTAATAACTATGATGAGAGATATTTCTACGAACGGAATCACCAAGGAGGAGGTGAAGGAGTTAAAATCTAACAATATCTTGGAATTTTTTCGCATTGGAAGTGTTGCATTCTCCTTACCTCAGATTTCGCTTTAAATGTATTTAAGAAAGCAATCAAACAGCACTATTCACGTAATACTCTGATTATGATCGACTGACTTTTTAGATCGTAGAGGATTTGGTCGAGATCGTGGTTATAGCCTTAGTAATAGTGAACATTTTGTGGAACACCGCTTTAGAGGTGGTCAGCGCTATGATGGAGATAATAGAACGCGGTGTCACGAAAATTATCCAAATTTTGGCGGGGGTCGATGCTTCATCCAGAGCTAAAAAAAACGTTCCTCGTATCTTTCATAGCAGCTTTTTTGATATATTAACACATATTAGATTGTCAAAGGTGACTTTCACAGAGATTTTCACCGGCGGCCTATTCGTCGGGGCAACAGCGATCATGTGGGCGTAAAGTGCGAACTTTTCCTCAAATTGCGTATTGTTTTTAAGCATTGAAGATTTCATGCAGCTGTTGAGACATAGATTTGTTATAGAAGTCGCTGGGCAGGTATACGGGACGATAAACGGCGACGAAGTCGATGGGAACACCAGCAACCACGTGATGAACGCCTCCAAGCAGAGTTGTTTTGTAGCCATTTTTCTGGTATGAAATATGATAGATATGAAGAAACTCCGACTGAAGCCAGTGGAGAAAATATTTAGCTCCAAATCTACTGGTTCGTTCACTGTTTTCTCCAAAATATTCGTGTACCCTATCAGATGTAATTTGTTTCAGTTTGGTGAGCTCAAACCGCACCTTGGTTGAAGAGGACCTACGGTTGTCTGGCTATGCTCATCCCACTCCTGTTCAGAAGTATTCCATTCCAGAGCTAAGTGTTGGTCGAGACCTCATGGCATGTGCGAAAACGGGCTCAGGAAAAAACAGCCACTTTCCTTGTTCCCTTGATTGATGCCATTCTTCAGGTGAGAATACTCTTGGTGTAGAATTACAAAGGGGTTTAAATATTATATTTTAGTTCTAAAATGCAGTTCAGTAGTGATCGTTGGGTCATTGCCATTATCCTCGCCCTGTTGAAGTCTCTTTGAAACATCGCGCCCTCTGTCTTTTTATAGATTTAGTAGCCATTCGATAGCTCAAGTTTCAAACTTTCCAATGGCGTGTTTGGTTTCCAGAAAAAAATTCTATACGGCTGAGCAAAAAGTTCTGGACAGTTCTCCAGAGTATCGCTTCTATGTGCAACTCAGCATCAGTAACAACAACTATTCTCCAAAGCATAGGTCACCATTGTTCACAACTTCCTACCATTGCTCTGCAAGATTCCGGACCCTGGCGAGGCGTCTTGAGGACAAAGGGAAATTGGTGCAACTTGCTGACATTGGTCCGCTGCGAAAGACCGAGCTCTTCAGCCTAAATCACAAGTGCTCAACGAATGCTAGGATCCAAAGCGACTTGCGAGTCATTTTCATCTTAAATGGATGGCCTACCAGAAGAAGGAAGACATGTCTTCGAGATCAAAACTGCCTTTTTTGAATCTCTTCAAACCGCCTGCTCATAGTCAATTTTGTAACCGTAACAGTACCTTTAGCCTCATTAATTGCATCCACGGCTTTGAGAATTGTTGGACTTTTTCTCCAATAATGACGGATCAAGGCACGCATTTCATGCTCCTCAATAGGCATTTTGGAGAGGAAGTTAATGAACTGAATATATATATATATATATACATATTTATTTATATACAGATGCATATATATACATATGTATATATATGTATATATATATATATATATATATATATATATGATTACATATAATGATTATTAACACTCATATGAAAAGCTATATGCACATATGTGTATAAATACATATGTATATAAATATATACATATACATATGTATACAGACATATGTATATAAATATACATACATACATGTGTATAAAAATACACATGTATATAAGTATACATACATACTTAACACACATATATATACATATACAAATATGTAGATATATACAAGCATATGAACATACATATGTATATAAATACATATTATATATTATACTATATATTATAATATATTATATATTATAATATATATTATACTATGTTATATCATTACTTACATTATATTATATGCATAATTTATTATATTATATATTATAAAATGTCGTATGTATATTATATATTATTTATTCCATTATTTGTTATGTATTATATATATTAAATGTGCATGTGATTCATCAATCATTAGTAATCATTTTTTCATATGAGTGTTAATAATCATATGCCTAGCCAGAGTTGATCTTTCGAAACATTAGAAAAAGTCTTGTACACCGAATGACGTCGAATATTCGTATCTTCCCTTATAAGCGAAAAGTACCAAACAAATCATTTCAAGTAACTATAAATAGTCTTGTGGAAAAGATGTGTGATGTCCGTCGTGAAGCTCTACGTTCCCGTGTGGTGTACCCAAATGTGTACATCCCGTCCCCAGAGTCTGGGTGGAGCAGTCTCTCGAGATCAAAAACGAGTTCGGAGCCGAACAGAATCGTTCGGATCATTCATGTCAACACGCGATTCCACATGTATTCTCATATGCCCTGAGGCGTTCGCCTCTATGACTATATGTGACGTCACTTGAATGCGTATGAAGCGCGCGACTGCTTCCGCGGCGCGTGCTGGCATCGCCATGCCTCCCGCACTCGCAGCTGGCTGTTCCGCTGTCTCTCTTTCTTGTAATTTCTTCGTTTGTATTCGTTAAAATCTTTCCTTTTTTTGTTGTAGCTACTCTGATTCATTGATTGTCTTAATAGAATGCTACAGCATTTAGTTAAGTTGAGTATGGCTAACGAAATGTTGTCATTCCAGTGACGAATGTATTCACATCAAAAAAAAGATCGATTTTTTTTCTATGCTACTCATTGGCTTTTCAGATTCAATACGTTGACTCTCCAAAGCGTCTCGTTGAGGTCGATCGTTGTCGTCCTAGGTGGAGCTCAAAAAAAGCCCTCGAGGAGAGTTGGGCTCCCATCAATTTTCCATATCCAATTGATTTTTTCCAATAAGAAATCACAAGAGCATGCTTAGGCTTAGGCTCAAAGTTAGGCTTAAAAACTGATGGGACCACAACTCTCCACCGGCGTCACGAAAAATATGATGAAGCGTATGCATGAGAATACTTTGAGAGCTAAAACTGTTGTTATTGTTATCTATCCCAAAGGTACCATATCGCTTTGATTTTCATCTTTTTTATTCCTTCTTCTCATTCTCGTTAAGTGACTCAATTTTGTAACTCTTAAGAA
This sequence comes from Parelaphostrongylus tenuis, assembly GCA_019055375.1. Classification (NCBI taxonomy): domain Eukaryota; kingdom Metazoa; phylum Nematoda; class Chromadorea; order Rhabditida; family Metastrongylidae; genus Parelaphostrongylus; species Parelaphostrongylus tenuis. The sequence goes on along the minus strand of JAHQIW010002139.1, from coordinate 10,799 downwards.
CTCTGCATATTAGTGCGCATGTGGCTCAGTGGTTAGGGTGCTCTCCTTCACGCACGAAGTCGATGGTTCGATCTCGCGCTCATGGCTCACCACTCCGCCCATTCCTGCGGGTGTCGATAAATTGCTACCAGACTGTTCTCAGACTTGTCTGGAAGGATAGGCAACATTGACTCAATACAGCGGGAGGCCAGCGCGAGTCACAATGTTAAGGCCAGATATGCATTCAATCGCCTCAAAAGAAGTTAAAAATTAAAGACGAATGTATGGCGCATACCTCAGGGAATGATCAAAGTTGAGAGCTTTATTCTTTTAGGCGTATTATTTATTAATTTTGAAATCCATAGGAAGTTGGTCTTTAGAGACCGAGCTTGATTAACGAACTCTCATACGACCCTCGGATCGTTTTTTATAAACTCTTCACAGAAGAAAAACCTTTTTCTTGACATTAGCATAGCCAATGGGTTCTAGTAGATCCTTAGCAAGTAGTGGGAGTTTTTGGCATCTCGATGTATTTCGTAATGTCACGGCGATGTGCCGGCCTCATGGGGCGGCGTGACCACTCAGAATATACCAAAGTTGACGACAAATCGATGGGCGCGAATGTTCACGATTCAAGAGTGGTTTTTTATGTCCTCAAGCTTTTTCTCATTTGCATAATTGTTAGTTACGGAAAATCTTGCCTATATTCTTCTCATCTTTGATGATTTTCATGCGTTCGTCTAAGCAGACACTACGATTTATCGTTGGTCTTGATGCCAACGTCGTATACTGGGATGGCAAGAAATTTTGCGGACTTTTCCGTTTTTTTTATTATTTATTGTCAGTTTGAGTTTTTTTGTTGTTTTTATCGATTAGAGCAGCTTCTTCCGCTTATTTTGATACATAACACTTATACAATACTGTGAAGATGGAATTGTGCTGAGAGCAAAAGCGATTCTTCATGCCACACGGAGTGTCGTTGCGAATCGCTTTGCTCTCGGGACAGCTCCATCCTCACAGTATTGTATGAGTGTTATATATCAAAATAAGTGGAACAAGTGGCTCTAAACGATGGCAAAAACAGAAACGGAAAAGTCAGGAAAATTTCTTGCCAACCCAATACATCCAACAGTGGCAGCTGGTTAATTGACCCTGCTTTCTTATTCCATCTCGCCCTAATCCTTTTCTGCACGGAAGTATTTGTTGTAACTCTTTGTCTCAGAGCACCTAGATATGTAGTTTTGCTATATTATTACACCTATTACCTTTTTAGGGTATATAAGACCGCTCCGATGTCTTCTTCATCAACGACGGTGCCGATACCTCAAACTGAAAACAACCAAGATCATTTGGATCCTTACGACGCATCTCATTGGCAGAATAAATTGATGCCTGAGGGAGTCCTTGCTGTTATAAGGCGTCCGGTAAGATGGTTTATTTATGAAAGACCATCATTGTAAATCAGGCTGTTGATTCTACGTATTTTATGTACCTTCCATAATGTGAAATAGACCCTGCTCCAAGACTATGGAAGCAGTGCCCAGTTTTGCTGTGAAAAAGAAAGATTTGATCACATTTCTCTTAGGAATCATTCGTGTCTTCTTCTTAGTAACCACTATTGGATTGATAAGAAATTCTTCGGACCTTTTTATTTCTATTGATCATTTTTCATACATCAAAGTTTTTGTTTTTACTATCGTTTAGAGCAGTTTCTTGTGGTTATTTCGATATATATCACTTACACATTTCTTTGGTCCCGAGAGCAAGAACGATTGATAATGCTAGACGAGTATCGCTGCGAGCCAAAACAGCACTAAAATCCCCACAAAACGTTGATCGTGTAGTATCATCAGTCGTTTTTGCTATCGGAACAATTCTGTCTTGAAAAAAAGTATGGTGTTAAGTGTTCTATATAGAATTATCCATGAGAAACTGCTCGAAACGGTAGTAACAACGAAAACTTAAATGAGTGAAAATTTTTCGTTTCGAGTGTTTTCTTTAGATCACGTTCAAATTTCGACATATCTCATTATTGTTATCTGAGCCAACTTGTCATGTGACCCGGTCAGTGTAAATCGTTTGTCGTCGCCTACTCTTAGTGTGGGGAGTAGAGTGCCCCGAGAGGATTGGCTGAAAGACGAAGAGTTCTGCCCGACTGATGAGACTTTCAAGGTGAAAACACGTGTATCTGGCTATACCTGAGCCCATTAAGAGACCACATGACAATTTGGCTCAAATAACAAGTATGAGAAATGCGTAAAAATTGATTGAAAAAACGAAAAAGTCCTGAAATTTCTTGTCAGTTCAATATTTCAGGTTATTCCTCAGAATTATTACGTACTAGAGTAAACAGTCCTGCTTTCTTTCGAGCATTGTGAAAAAGAAGGAGGCCGCTAGAGCATTTCAAAAGTCCGTTTTTTTTTTCAAATCATTCAACCTTTAGCGCCAATAACAGGCGACTATTTGGTTTATGCATGGCGACTGACATGTGAATATTTTGCTTCGCACTCAAAAATTTCTTTTCAACTACGGGTGTGTGAGTAATGTGAACAACAACCACACTCGATGGAGTGTTCTCTCTCTATTACAATATGCCTGATAATCACTATTTGAGCCACGCATGTCAGTGGTCTGTTAATGAGGGCTGACTTATAGAGCCCGATACACGTGTTTCGATCTTGCGATCTCGTCAGTCGGGCAGTTACCCGTTCTCGTCTTTTGCTAATCTCTGTGGGTGCTCCAGTCCCCACAATAAGAGTTAGCGACGACGTATGTTTTACACTCTGTGTTCAGTGAAGAACTCACCAAACACAGAGTTTTTTACACTCGAATACTCGTGGCTAGTATATTTAATATAACATATCCTTCATTTCGAGTGTTTTCTTAAGACCACAGCTCAAATTACAATATGCCTGATAATCATTATTTGAGCCACGCATGTCAGTGGTCTGTTAATGAGGGCTGACTTATAGAGCCCGATACACGTGTTTCGATCTTGCGATCTCGTCAGTCGGGCAGTTACCCGTTCTCGTCTTTTGCTAATCTCTGTGGGTGCTCCAGTCCCCACAATAAGAGTTAGCGACGACGTATGTTTTACACTCTGTGTTCAGTGAAGAACTCACCAAACACAGAGTTTTTTACACTCGAATACTCGTGGCTAGTATATTTAATATAACATATCCTTCATTTCGAGTGTTTTCTTAAGACCACAGCTCAAATTACAATATGCCTGATAATCACTATTTGAGCCACGCATGTCAGTGGTCTGTTAATGAGGGCTGACTTATAGAGCCCGATACACGTGTTTCGATCTTGCGATCTCGTCAGTCGGGCAGTTACCCGTTCTCGTCTTTTGCTAATCTCTGTGGGTGCTCCAGTCCCCACAATAAGAGTTAGCGACGACGTATGTTTTACACTCTGTGTTCAGTGAAGAACTCACCAAACACAGAGACGAGAACGGGTAACTGCCCGACTGACGAGATCGCAAGATCGAAACACGTGTATCGGGCTCTATAAGTCAGCCCTCATTAACAGACCACTGACATACGTGGCTCAAATAGTGATTATCAGGCATATTGTAATTTGAGCTGTGGTCTTAAGAAAACACTCGAAATGAAGGATATGTTCTCTCTCTCTCTTTCTCTCCCTCTCCCTCTCCCTCTCCCTCTCCTCTCCCTCTCCCTCTCCCTCTCCCTCTCCCCCCCCCCTCTCTCTCTCTCTTTATGAGGCAGCTGTGCCGTTCCATATACACTTGATGGTTGTTTATATGTGTTAGTTGACCGGCCTACTTGGTCACGTTCACACTGTCTAGTGATCTAGAAAATGGGATATTTTCAATATTTCATGAAATTTTGCCAGATTTTCACAGCGGCCTGCCTCGAAGTTTTCAGATTGAAGGAAGCACTTGTTAAAGAAGTTCGGTATCTATTTACACACTTAAAAGGGATTAGGATTTAGTGTCATTAGGGTAGGAACATGTCACTCTGTATGTAATATAAGGCACCTGTCGCCGCCGTGTTACATTCAAGAGTATGAATAACAATATATAGTGACTACTATAAGCTGTAAATTATCTGTCATGCATTGAAAACCCACATGAGGCCCTGAAGTTTGAGTTTGTGGATAACATGGAGAACGAGGGCGTGAACAATACCTGTATGTACAAAGAAGTATGAGCTACTTAGAAGAAGAGTACGCATGGAATGATAGCGGAAATAGCGGTAGCATTCCTTGTATGCTTTTTTTTCTTTCAGTTTTTTCTCAATCGATAGCGTGTGAACATTGATGAACCTGATCTCAGCCTCTTTTTGAGCATTACCCCATTTGCTCTGTCGAGTAAAAGTCGGTTACTGGTTCCCCACCACATAAATTTTTGATAAAACTACGAAAATGCTTCCGAACTCGAGATTCTGATTACAACCTCGCATTCATTACAGAGATATGATGACACCTTTGACGTAGCGGCCATGATGCGTGAATCCGGTTATCCGGGACCATTCCCTCTTCCTGAATGTGTCACTGCTGTGAAGAAACGTCGCGACATGGTGAGCATTTCATCTGGCAATAAATCTGAAAACTACTTCCTAAAACATCCTGACTTGATTGAAATTTGTGATGTAGGAGATATGCCACTTCAGGTTCCACTTCCGCGCAATCAAGAGGTGGTGAGTGTTGGCGGCTACAGAGGTTATCGTGATTATTTGTAAGTGATTCTTTGCGATTATTGAGCAGATGAGGACAATACTGATAGTGATCAGTACTTTCCGTCATCGCAATTCAGTTCCGAGACATTTCCCGTTTTTCTCTTCAGATTTTAGCAATCATTCGATAGGTCAAATTTCAGCGACACCAATATAATGCTTGTTTCTTGAAAACGCCTTTCTAGTGCGTCGTAGCAGCGAAAATATAAACTAAGGAAAAAGTTCCTTTACACATGCTGAAAATTCAAAGTTTATACATAAATGCAATCAAAATAGCAATCGATTCTTCAAAGTAGAGACCAGCATTGTCCACGATTTTTTGCCAGCGATCTACAAGCTTCCGGATCTGTTCGCGGGATTGCCATTCCTTGGTCTTTGAATCAAAAAACTCTTGACATGCTTTTTGACTTGATCAAATGTTTCGAATGGGTATTCACGCGACAAATGTTTCATTGAGTGCAAAATACCATAATCGGACATGGCACTCACTATCTGGAGTGTAAGGTGAGTATTTCGAGACCTCGACCACCTTCCAATTCATCAAAGTTTTCCTTAGTTATCTTTGCAATTTGTGGTTTGGCATTGTCTTGCTGAAATAGCGCACGCTTTGGACAAATCAGTGTCGGGTAGTTTTCCCTCAACGCATCGTAGACTCGGCCAAGGTGCTTGCAGTAGAGTTCGGCATTGATGGCGCTAGCATTCGGAACAAGTTTGAAATGCAGGACTCCTCCAAAATCCCACCAAACGCAGATCATGACCTTTTTTGTCAAACGGACTTTGACGTGCAACTGGCATGCGACCATCATTTGATATTCTAAGAGTAAATCAAAGTATGATGCAATACAGGTGACGCTGCCGTGAGAGTTTCTCATGGAAATATTCATAAGATATTCTCATGAGTTTACATTAACCGACACTGTGCGAAACACACATGAAATTTGTATTTTTCGTGGGTGTAAGGAGTTTCCTTCTCAACCCAGTAAAATTGAGTTCCAGCATTTCTGAGCATCCTTACGTTATCTGTTTGATATCATTTTCTTCGCTTCATGCAAATTTCTAGATTTTCCGTTTCGGAATTCTGGGAGAAACTTTGCACTATAGTTTGTTGGTTTTCGGTTTCGGTTCAGTTTATTTTTCAAATAAGCCCGCTAATAAGCGAGAACCTAAGCAGCTCAAGATATGTGCGAAACGTGATCTTCCTTTCGCTATTCCGGCGCTCTATCAAGATCTTTTCAGAAACCAAGCTTCACTGTGGAATCACACAAATTAACGCTATCGGATGACCTTTGAAATCTTTTGAAAGACTATCCATAATCTCTAGTCACTTCTTCGCTGGTTTTGCGAATGTTGCAAATTCTATTCTACACAACCATTCACAAATCCAGCCGAGCAGTGAGTGCGCTCCGAGTGTGAAACTCAGTTCAACGCTGTAAGAAGGCACTCTCAAGAAAAAAAAGCACAATGTTGGAATTACTAAGATTTACGCTATCGATTGACTGCCAAAAGCCTGAGCGAAAAGGCGCTATCTTCAGGGATTAACAAATGGGTTGTGATGATGGTATCATACCCAATGATCCATACAGTGAACATCAGTCATGCTCACATTTTGCAGTAGTATTGAATTTTACTAAAGCGTTTGCCTAGTTGACAGGATTTTGTAAATGCTCAATTTTTTTTGCATCGTCTAATCCAATATCATATACTATGCTCCACACTTTCTTCGTTTGATTACTTTCCTTGCCTCCATCGTTCACGAATATATTCGTGTTTGCTTGTAGGCTTAGAAGCGCTTGAAGTGAAGAACTGAGAACGCCATAGCACAGCTGTCCCAATATTTCAGGGCAATGATGATTGACTAGTATTTAATGATATTCATAAAGGAGAAGAAAATTCTCAGCTAGCAGCTGCTGTACACCTAAATACAAAGATATTCGTGGTTCATCGGTACTATAAATAGAATCAATATTGAAAGAACGTTTTGCTTCAGACGTAGTGTAGTGTCAAGTCACCGAGAAAAGTTTTGGTCACAAACCCTACTCGTTGACAGCTCTCAGTGCACTGAATGTGTGGTCAACTCCTGCTTGACTGGTCAAATGGAGGCATAGAATTCCTCAACGCGGGTGCTTATCTGTGTCACGCGAACTGTCTAAACGTGTCTGTTCTACACTCAGAAAATCTATAATTATTACAATGAGACGGCAAATATTGAGTGGTATGGATTGAGAATGTGCAGTGTACGTTCAAAAAAGATAATTCTTTAGTTGTTAGGAAGATATATCATCTACACCACGTGATATCACTGTTTAAGCAGGGATCCTTCAACTAGAGTGTTTTTTTTATACTGGAAAGTTACCGAGTAATTTCTTGCGCATAATATCGACTGTAAAAGTTTTCTGATGTCATCATTATCAGTACATGGCTATTACAGGGACTTTCTTCTACGTGAAAATGAGCAAGAACCTCAGCAACACGATCATCCCTGCAAAGCAGAAACTCATGATAGCGACGAAAAAAATATTCTCCATTGGTTAGTTTTCAGTTCGCTAGCTAGTGAGAATTTTTCCTTCCTGCTTTTTAGCTCGTTAAGTGTAAAGGTTGTAATTATCTGGGTTGGTTTTCGGAGAAGGTTGTGATTTTTGCAGATGTTTCCTTTCTTTTGTTTAGCAAAGAGTCGGTTATCATCTCATCCGACAGCGAGGACACCGTCGCTCATGTTGATCACAAGAAGAGAAGGCGTAAATGTATGTTATATCTTAGTATATGAGTGTTTTTGTTGTAGATTGGTAGCTCTCTGTTCCAGAAATAGAACGAGAAGAGAGAGTGACTATAGTTCGGATTATCGGCATTTTTTAAAATTCTTTCATTCTTTGTCGATTTCTATCTGTAAACCTCTGGCTTTAAAGCACATTGTGTGCAGAGTGTTTACTGCCACGTGGTTTTCACTGTGTAAAATCTTATCAGCCTTCTAGTCTCATCACTAGCAAGGTGCCTTTCGGTTCACCCAATCCCTTGTAGGGAGTATCTCTAACATATAAAATAGTCGACGCCGAATTATTTACAGTGCCTGTAAAGTAGGAAGATCACCGTAACTACAGTGATTAACAGTCGATTATTTATGATTGATAAATTGAAGGTAACCTTTTATTGAGTGCCATATCAGACCTCATGAAAGGTTAAGATACGTTATCAAATCATATTGTTTGAGCGAGGTATAGAAAAACAGTCAAACATATAGGTTTTGATCCATTACTAGTCATGAGTCGGTATCGGACGATTATGGTTGAAACGATGTGGTGCTATGCCGGTTTTGACCATTTTCGTTGCTTAAGCACCAACATCAAGCTATGAAGAAGACGAAGTCGAAGCGTTCTATATGGAGCCTCGAAAAATACTTCAGAGAAGATCATACATTCTTCAAGGTCATTGTCTGAGATTTTGACGAAAAATTGGACCTAGAAGAACTCTGAAGAACGTCACATAGAGGCCCACGGACTAGAATGGAATGAACAGGGTGAGAGGCTATCTGAGTTTATCATGACGACCCAAACCATCCATGGTGACTCGCAATTCCAAAAGCCTCTTTCTCAGCGATGGACGTGGGAGTCTCCAGTGGAGAGTACTACAAACGAAAAAGATCACATCATAGTAAATCGAAGGTTTTGCCTGACCGATGTCGCTGTTGTTCCTAAGTTCTACACGGGATCAGACCATCGCCTCCTTCGCGCAACGTTCCGATTTTCGAGGAGAGGAGAGAAAGCCGCTAAATTCAAACACCGAAATCCCAGAACTACCATAAACTGGGATGTAATCAAATCATTAGTCGGCTCTTGGGAAGATACCGTTGTCGACAACATCGACGAAGAATACGATCGACTCGTTGAATATCTTCACGTTGGCGCTAAGAAAGCCGAAAGTCCTAAGGTCACGAAGAGACGCTTGTCTTCGCAGACACTCGAGCTGATACGTCAACGTGGAATCGCACGAGCCGACAGGCAACCGAAACCTTACGTCCGAACTTGCGAAACGCTGCAGAGAAGCGATAAAAGAAGACCTTAAAGAGAGAAGAGCAGCAGTTATGGCAGAAGCTGCAGAAGCTGGGAAGAGCATTCGCAAAGCCCAGCGAGGCTTCGCCAACTATAAGACCAAGATGATTGCACTCCGATACCCTGACGGGACACTTACAGCTTCGAGAAGGGCTATGGAGAAAAATCATCCACCAGTACTACTCGGATCTCTTCGCTAGCCATGTTCTCTTACCGTACATAAATTGAAAGAGGACGAATATGTCGTTCCACCGGTCCTTCCTTCCGAAATCCGACATGCTATATCGTCGGTGAAGAACAGAACAACACCCGGTCCAGACAGGATTAGACCAGAACACCTGAAGAACCTACCGCCAGTTCTCATCAACACCCTGGCTCGGCTCTTCACTCGCTACCTGTCAGAATGCAAGGTCCCTATTCAATGGAAAACCAGCAAGACCGTATTGTTGTTAAAAAAGGGAGACCTTCACGACATAGGCAATTATCGCCCAATCTGCTTGCTGTCCGTTGTCTATAAACTCTTTACTCGAGTCATCCTAAACAGGATTGACAGAACACTGGACAAAGGACAGCCATGCGAACAAGCAGGGTTCCGAAAAGGATTTAGTACCATAGACCACATCCACACGATCACAAGACTCATTGAAGTTTCGCGAGAGTACAAACAACCACTCTGTCTCACTTTCATCGATCTGAAGAAAGCCTTTGATTCAGTGGAAACAGAAGCGGTTATAGAGGCTCTGGATAACCAGGGCGTCCCTACTCGGTACATAATGATCCTTCGTGAGCTTTATAAAGATTTCACGACCAGAATATCTCCATTCTGACAACAATATCACCATTGACGTAAGAAGAGGGGTTCGACAAGGCGATACAATTTCGCCAAAACTATTCACTGCCACCCTACAAAACGTCATGCGAACATTAGAATGGGACGGAATGGGAGTGAAAATTGACGTTCGACAATTAAACCATCTTCGCTTTGCTGAAGATATCGTTCTCATAACACCAAACATCAGCCAAGCGGAACGAATGTTGACCGATTTCGATAACGCCTGTGGAAAGATTGGTCTCCAACTAAATCTAACGAAAACAATGTTCATGAGAAACGGATGGGTTCTCGAATGCCCCATTCACGCTCAAAGGAACGACAATCTCCGAATGCTCCACTTACCTCTATCTAGGTCGTGAAATCAGCATGATGAACGACCTAGCTCCAGAGTTGAGCAGGAGGAAACGAGCGGCTTGGGGAACGTTTAAGTGCATCGAAGATGTAGTGAAGAGGACAAAGAACATCCGACTCCGTGCTCACCTTTTCGATTCGACAATTATCCCTGCCCTAACGTATGCAGCAGAAACCTGTCGCTACGTAAGCAGGATGAAAGATCACTTGGCGTTATCGAACGCGCAGTCGAAGGTCGATGCTAGGAGTAACCCGTATCTCGCAAATGAGAGAAAGGATCCGAAGTTCCGACTTACGTCAACGATCGAAAATCAGAGACGCCGTTCTACACGCCAGGATATCGAAAATAAGGTGGGCCGGACACGTGATGCCTCAACGACAACCGATGGACGAGAGCCGTTACCGACTGGATTCCTCGAGACATCAAGCGCTCTAAAGGAAGACCAGTGACCCGTTGGTCCGATTTCTTCACGAAAGCGATAGAAGAAAGATATGATGCTCAGCGAATCCCTAGAGCGAGGAGGACCCACTGGGCTACTCTTGCACGCGATAAGGAAAAATGGAAGAGTTGCTGGTACCCGCTCGAGTCACTCGGTATTAACAAGACGACAGATGATACTAGTCCATGAGCGATGGATTTTTAATCACTGCAGTGTCAGGTGACCTTCTCATTGTACTGGCAGTGTAATTAATTGGCGTCGATTCCTCTATATGTAAAGGGTATAATACACCTATAAGAGATTGGCTGAACCAAAAGACCCCGTGCCCACTGATGAGTGGACAGTAGCTGAAACGTGCGTCTAGCACTATAAGTGCCATATCAGACTTCGTGAAAAGCTTAATATATTATCACCTTATATTGTTTGAAGCGAAGTTTTAAAAAACAATCGAATG